>JANKKI010000066.1:1200000-1800000 GCA_025175665.1 Cinchona pubescens
AGTACTACACATTGCAGCTAAAAAAACAGAGAAAATATGCAAAAAGAGACAAAAATCCATGAAATTAAGGAGACCCTTTATCCTTGAAAACAAGAAAGATTGATTAAATGATGGAAAAAAATAGTTGCATGCGAGGATTAAAAGCAAGAATAATTAAAATAAAGAAATGGGTTAGGAATAATAATTTGTAAAGATTGAAACAGAGATCAAGAAGGGTCAGAAAAAAAAAAATGCAACTGATTTAAGCTACCTCAGCTAGTGTGAACTCGGGCTCGAAGTCATTTTCCATTTGTACTGAATTAAATTCGTTGTGAGTTTGTGAGAAGGGGTTTGCAAAGGGGAAAGGAAAATGGTTTTAACGGAGTTAACTGTGAAGTCCGAAACAGTGGAAGCAGTTAAATGTACGGAATTGTTAATTAGTGCGAGAGTTGACAAAAATGGTCCCTCATATTTATAGTTTTTCTTTTTTACCCCGCCGTATTTCAATGATACATTTTCGTCCTCATCCTAGTGTTTTTTTATTTGGGTAGTATACATACAGCCAATTATACATTAAATTATATATATATATATATATATTTGGGTAACATAAGTATTTTTAGAGTGTGTAGCAAATGTGCTTTCCTAAATTAAAGGATAGAGTTTTAGATTGAAAAGTACTTTTATCACAAGTTCAAAATTGATGTTTTTGTAATAAATTTTATTTATAAGACAATTAAAGATAAAATTGAACCATTTTATCATAATTTTAAAACTGACTAAAATAGAAATATTTTTTTAAACATTCAAATAAAACATTATCAAATATATATATAGAAAAATACTTATTCAAGTTTATCGCCAAACGATAAATTAAGTTCTTATTAAACACTTCGTTTCAAGACTTTAATAGATAAAAGTGCTTACTAAAAACCATCACAGCCTCAAACAGGACCTAAGAATTTTCTTGTCTGCAACTTAGGCCTTAATACTCCAAAGAAGTTGCAAGAATTAAGAAAATACAACACTTGTAGAAAATTACATTAAGTTAGGTTGCCATTTGTAGATTTACAATTTGTAGTACTTAAAGCTCTTTGATTATCGGCCGAACAAGATGAAAGAACAATGAAGCCCAACAAACAGATGATTAAGAAAAGCTCACCCAATGAAACTAATAACAATAATATTTCCTCTATTTAAAAAATTTGAAGATAGAAATGATAACATGATACAAAAGTGTGAATAATATCAGAACTAAAATTTGTTGACCAATTGAGATGGTCTGTAGTTCCTGGTCACCTCTCTCACATTTGGTGATGTCTTGAGGAGAATATAGAAAGGCCATTGACATACACCCCTTCTCATCAGCACCACCTTTGAAAATTGGCCTTCCTATAACATGCTTGTATAGTCCCCTACTCCATGCCTAACAAGAATTCAAACAGAAACAATTTTCATTATAAATGTTTGAAAATGTGGATATGAAAGAAATACTACTATTAATCTTGAAATTCAAATAGCAATGGCTTTGTTAATTTAGACAAGAAAAATATTCATTTTTTTCAATGACATTAGAATACGTTTTTTAATCAACTTTTTTTTTATATACATCATGTCAAAAATTTGATATGATACTTATTTTAAATAATATTACGAATAATAATTATTCA
Source organism: Cinchona pubescens (assembly GCA_025175665.1). Lineage (NCBI taxonomy): Eukaryota > Viridiplantae > Streptophyta > Magnoliopsida > Gentianales > Rubiaceae > Cinchona > Cinchona pubescens. The sequence continues at coordinate 1,201,650 of JANKKI010000066.1, forward strand.
AATATAATCAATAATCTTGCATGGTTTGAATACCTGTAGTTGATCTCCAAAGGTAACCACCAAGGCATCCTGGTCAGGGCGAAAAGATACCCAACCTTTCTTGGAATAGACGTGGAACTCTTCAGATCCATTGCATACATGAAAACATAGCGCATGAGGGAATTCAGATCCTTTAACAAGCATCCTTATAACATCATATCCAAGAGAGTTGACAGATTGATCTTCATTTCTAATCTGCCAATGTTTGTGAAGATAACAAATTGAACCAAATTCTCGATCCTGTTTTACATCCTCCTTTGCTAGTGGTGATTTAGTACTTCATGTTCCAGAAATAGCAAAATTTCCGCAGCCACATTCTCCATTGCTAACAACAGCTTTTCCATCTTGTCACTGTAAAATTTATGTTTGGAATCAGCATTTTCTTGAGACAAAATTGCATGATCATTTACTTCATGCAATGCAGAGGAAAAAGAAATTTGACAAAATTAATTCACTCTTGCACCTCTGAATTAAGTCTATTAAGTTTAATTACCTGAAATTTGAATATCCAAATGGCCAAATTCCCTCCATATCCATCTTCAAGCTTTCATCTCTACACCAAACAAATTCTTCACTCATAGTCTCTTTCTCCTCTTCCCCAAGAAGTTCTTCGAACCCATATGACCTCTCCAGCGATCTTGTCACAATCTTCCTCTTCTCTTGTGACATCCCAAAGATTCCATCCCCAGCTGCCAAAACTGATTTGATCCAGTCCTCTGGAATTCCATGGTTAATAACCTCAAAGCAGCCAATTCCAGCAACAGAGTCGATAAATTTCGTCAACGGCGAATCGTTTCCAATCGAAGAATTCAAAGTCTGGAAATCAAGCTTAGGAGAGTTTTGAAGGGATTTTTGTTTAGGAAACACACGATCAGGAAGAATGAGGTCAGGGACTTTGAGGGAAGTTTCCAAGAATTCAGAAAGAACATCTTCATTGGTGACAGAGGATCGTCGGCCAGAGGCAACTGGAGAAGGTGGTGGAGCACGGAAATCAATGATGCCATTCTCCGGCAATGATTCCGGTGTCATTAATGCCATTTCTTTTCTTCGTGTGCGTGTGTACGAGGGAGCTGAAGTCATTCTTAGACTTTGCTATAAAGAAGAAAAATAAATAAAGCAAAGGGGAAGCAGCAATGATGGGAATGTCTGGAGGGTCAGCTACATGTGGAGAATCTGTAATGTTTTTTTGCTTTTTCTTTTGTTTGCTTTTTTTCATACAATAGTATTAATGATTAATCTTCTATATATTATCGGTATAAAAAAATTTTTATATTATAAAATATAAATTCTATAAATATAAATAATTATGAAATATACAAGATTCAATATTCATATATAGGAGATAACAATAGCGAAACGTAATAATCTTTTTGAAAATATAACAAATATAACACATATACAAGAGTGCGTAGATTACAATCAATACATGACATTGATTCACATAATTCGCAAATTACTCAATAAATTCAAAAAAGTTAGGTAACTATGCTGGTATATATGGCTTTGCTTTACAGATCTTTCTCTCCAGTTTACTCAATCTTAGTAATAATGAATTCTTGCAAAAGTGTAATAATTATTAGGCCAGCTTCTTCGCATGAAGATGGGCATATAGTGGTTGTATTAATTATAACCCGGCTTCATGGTGATTCTAGGCATAGTACTTTCTTGTTGCAGGTGACTTTATAATTTTTGCCCAATCAAATCCGATGAACATGAACTCAAACATAGGCATCACACTATCACAATCCTCTCCTTTTAAGTTTTTAGTATTATTTGTTATCAAGAATCCACCTTAAAAAAATTCCATTATTTGTTTTACAGTCAATATAAAAGTATGTAATTAATTAGTTTAGTTCGGCCAGATATCTTGATTTTGGTTTGGAATTGTAATTCTTTTCATAGTGTTTCATTAGCTGTATAACAAATTTGACATTGATATTAATTGGATTTCTTTTTTTTAATTGCAGTTTAGATTCGTGACGAAATAATAAATATTTAAAAAAATTAATAATTCAATAAAAAAAATATTTTATTATACTTAAAAAAACTTATATAATATAATATTAAATATTTTAAAATTTTATAATGCACAAGCCATCAAACACAACAGGATTTGCTTAAACAATTCTTGCATCTAACATGGGATGTTATTTTTCAGTTTTCCTTGCACATTGCTTACAGTAGGCTGTAGGAGGACAGAGAACTATATATGTTTCAGATCCAATTCAGTTTTGGTCCACAATACAATATCAGCGGTCCAACTGATAAGCCCATGATTCTGTAAAGTTTCACTTGGGCCTACAAGTTTTTATATCACGGACCCAAACCTGATTAGTTGTAATTGTTTTACAAATTCGCTTGAATCCTATTTATTTATTTTAAGATGAGTTTAAGTCACGAAATCACAAAAGGAATCAAGTTAGTGGGTGTTCTTATCCAGAATTTATTGGAATGATTTCTAGAGTTTTGGCGTTCTGTTATTGCTGAATTCATGAGTCATATTTGACTACTCAAATTGTTTAATTGATTCGGAACAAAAAAAATTTACATATCTATGTTATTGTGTAGAATTTTGTTTTAAAAAAATTAGGAGGACAGAATAAATAATTTAAAATTTGCTACATAGTAGAATTTTTCCTTTATCCAAAATGAGGCATACCTACCTGCCCCTTGTTTCCTCAGCATCTGTTTGGAGCATTTTAGGCAAAATAATTGAACAAGACATGCTTTCTAGTATTAATTACAGGTAAGTTAATCGAATACAACTACTAGGTTTTATGCAAAAAAAAAAAAAATACTAGCAAGTTTAACCAATTTTTCATTAGCCCATAGCCCGACCAAAAAATGGGTAAAAATTACGGGAGAAGAAAAGGAAACACTTCGATATGTAACGAAAAAACACAATAATATAATTCTTTACTATTAATTAATACGGTCCTTAAATTAAGAGAATATTAAAAAGTTGGGGACCTCATATTTTATGAATTATTCGATAATTATTATTAATTACTTTACGATACAAAATGATTAACAAAAAATTTTCAAATACAAGATAGATGTTGAGATGAAAGAACAAAACTCAATTTAGATAAATTGATGTGGAGAATATTTCGCCACGAATAGTTTAACAGGAGCTAACTTCACTCTTTGGACTTTAGACCAGCTTCATCCGTTAAGTACATTGAAATAATCATACATCATCGGCAAAATTTATTATAGCCATTGAGTAATTATACTAATAGTTGTTTAAAAATCAATGAAAGGAAGTCATTTGAATAAAATATAACCCTTTGCTTGTAATAAATTGGACTGATAAGTACAAATAACTTCCTCATTATTAAGATTTTATTAGTTATTCAATGTTTTAACTGATCAAGAGTACAACTAATTGCTGATTAAGACTCAAGATTACAACAATTAATGAGAAACAACTAATTACAGGACAAGGAAGGTCAATTTGACCATTTCGACCGGCGGAGGAACGTCAAACTACTAGGTGCAGAACAGACAAGGCAGAACAATGCGCTTCTTTTTTTTTTTTTTTCTATTTTTTATATTTAGTAAGAAAAATGAAAAAATGTTGTGATTTTGAAAATTTTCTTTACTAACCATTCCACAACGTAAGGTGAATATTGTAAACTGTTAGATAAATGAAAAACAATAAGATCTTAGTACTTTTAAATTATTTTAACGACTATTATTTTCACTATATATTACAGAATAAATACTAAAGATCAGAATCTTTCTTTGTAGATTTCTTTTTTTTTTTTTAATTCTAATTTATTTTTATTGCGCTGGGTATATATCTGTAAGTTGTGGGTATACTTCGAGAATTGGGTAAAACCGAGTAAAGTGGCTGCGGTATTTGCAAGTCTGCATTTAATGGGCCGAGTGGACCCATTGCAAAACCTTGTAGTTATTGGTTTCCACCCGGCCCAGATCTTTGTAACGTTTCAAAAGGGTGGAATTACTTTGCCAATTTCCATGACACAAAAAGGAATTAATTACGAGTCCTACTACGAAATAAAAAGGAATTAGACTGGGACCATTTTGCATGCCAAAAAACCTTAAATTTCTTGAAGTCCAGCTGATTCCACTAGGAAAATTTTTGAGCGAAACTGAGACAAATAGAGTTCACTTTTTTTTTTTTTTTTTTTTTTGGGATCTTCAATAAATGAATTTTCACCTTACCATTGTGGGTCGATTACACAATTTCAGGAATTAATAAAAGCATAGTTTAATATGCAAAGAGTAACAAAGTAAAATCCTGGGACCAGTACGAATTCTTATAAATACTAGGACAATTACACAACTCTCAATATGATGTCAGCGGTATAGACAGCCTAGGATAGATTTTGCTGACATCAAAAAAAATTACTGTATGCAATTTGTATATGCAATTTGTATGTAAGATTATTGCTCTGTTTTTCATTATTCTTTAGCGATAGTTTCTAGCAGATTTTTCAATCACCTATTTATCTCACATATATAATATTTTAAATAATAATTACTTATTATTTCAAATAATAACTGTTCAAGCGGTACCAATATTCTTGTTTTGAATTGTTATGACTAAGAATGTATCTTTAGTTCACAAGCCCTGCAATATTAATATTATTTCCTTGAATATTCAACTGGTAATCAAATTTTCTACCAATTTCGAATAATAGAGAGACACTTTCTTTAAGCATGAATGCTCCGGTCACTTCCAAGTAAGTTACAACGCAGCGACCCATTCAAGTTCAGTACATGGAGATTGGTTGGGATAAATCTGATCACCGGCCAGGGGCTCCATTGCTTTCATTCTTCGTTAAAAATAATTGCTTACTAGCATAGAGACAAGAAAGTGTATAAGTCAATAAATTTAAACAACCTGATATCCACAGGCTGATTCACAAACAAATTTCCAACTAGTTTGACCTTAAGCGATTCTTTTTCCACGTCCACTGCTCATCTTAATCTTTTCTTAATAGGGTCCTTGACTTCATGTTGTGATAGAGGTTAAATTTGTCACAGAATCTTTCACTCCTTTTTTTAGTACTTAATTAATTTTTAAGATTTTATGAAATAATTTTAATAAAATAATATCGATAATATTTATTTATTAATATAATAAAAAGTAAAATATATTATAGAATAAAAACTTCTTTACTATTCAATTGTTTCAGTATTAAAATCCATGTATGGCTAGGTAAGTAATTCCCCAACTAGTGTGCACTTGTGGGTTTCCCAACAGTCATATTTTGCTGTACATTAAAATTGTTAATTCTATTTACTTGTACATATGCATTTGGTAGGTATAGACTTTATGATTTTTATTTATTTATTTTGGTTACTGATATAGAGTAGTTTTAAACATCAACAGCAAATTGATCGTGATCTTCCAATAAAATGATCAAGAAAATTGTAGATGCAACACATATATCTATTGCCCAAGAATTGATGCCTCGATTAGAACTGCCCAGCTTGTATAATACACGCAATGATGACTCTAGGATGACAAAAGAATCGACTAGCTACCTACATGGTACGAACTTTCAGTAATTTCTTTGTTCAATCACCCGCTTACCACTTTCGCATTGTTTTTAAGAAGAAAAATAAGTAAGTACTTCGATTTTATTTTTTGATGAGGAGGCCAAATTTCCCTTGTTTCCACTTCAAGGACCAGAAAAAAAAATAAAAATAAAATTGAAAGTGGATTTTGAATTCTTTTTTTTTTTTTTTTTTGGGAAATTAATTAACATACAAGGTGGCACAAGAGCAAAATATTACTCATGCTAAGTGTCAACTTTTTTATAAGAAAGTGTAATTTAAGTAGTTAGACGTTTTCTTTATAACTTGTTACTTAGATTCATAAGTTTGAGTCTTCGTAAGAATAAGGCGAGGGATGATTTTTTTTAATTTTTAAAATGATATATGTATATAGTTTTATTGGTGTAACAAACTATGCATCATCGTGAAATTAAAAGTGAACCGCATGCATGTACACAAGGTGGAAATTATGCAATTAATAGAGAAAATGAGGTAACAAGAGTTTGGTTTAGTTGATCCATTTTCATAGCTTAGAATTTTATACAGGCAAAAGGGCCCATGTATTAACTCCTTTATGGCAAATAATTTCAACAAGGAAGACCCAAGTGGTAAAAGCCATGGACCTTTGTTTACCAAAGTGGCTTAGGCGTCAAAAAGTAACATGTTTCGTACCTACTCTAAAACTAAAACAACATAAATATTAAATAGACAGGTAACGAAAGGGAATTAGTTTCATTCCTATACATATAAAGTAATGGAGCTACAACGGGCCACGGTTTAGGTAATCAACAGACTAAAATTATCTTCTTTAAAATTTTAATTAAAGTTTGTGGTTCCCATGCTATTGCTTACATCATGCTTAACAAATGCTTAACATATATAGGTTAAACAAATTAAATAATTTTTCTTCTTCTTATCATTATTGTCTCATTAATGGAATGTAATAGTGATAATTGGAAAATTTAGGTATATATGGAATAGTGATGATAGGAAACATAAACATTTCTGATTAAGCTGTAAAACTGGCAAGAATATTCTTCTAAATTCCACTAGAAAAGGAAAAGGAATACATTTTGTGGAATTAATGAAAATAAGAAGTAGGAAATTAAGATGGCATGCGACTATGTACCAAGTATAACTCACCAACCCAACCATTTATCGATACCAAAAATAATAATTGAAGCCAAGTTTTTAGGTCCAAATTCGCTGTCTCAAAATCTTTAATTGACCACCAAACGTATTTTCCCACGTTGTTCAATGTGGAACGATATTGTCGTTATAATATATATGGTCCATCGTCAAACATTAAAACGGAATTGAGTTAACATTAACCAAAAAATTAATCTCTGAACTTTGGAAAACGTTTGGTTGGTGGGTGGTAATCCCTATACTTCTATTATTTAATCTTTGAAGGAGTATTTTAATTAGGTTTTAAATAGACCCCAACAAATAAAACAAGCAAATCTAGCTGTGAAAGTAATCTTGGCCTTGGCTTTCCTATTCCGTCCAAATTTCTTTAATTGGCTGGGAAACTGATATATCACACTTATCAGTCAAATTAGTGGTACTAATTAATTATTACGTGTTTCATTTAACTTATGAAAACATATTTGACAATGAAATATACCTCAAATAATAAAATTATACTTCTCTTATAAATTAAGTTATGGGTTCAAGACACTAAAAGGGTAGGTAGGGATTTACGGTAAATTCTCTTTAAAAGAAAAAGACGTGTCTATTTTTTTGGGTTAATTTCATATTCCTCCCCTGAGGTTTAGCATAATTGCAAGAACCTCCACTCAAGTTTGAATAATTACATATACCTCTCGTAGGTTCTTCCCTTATTTTGTGTAGAAAGACAACAATAACCCTCACAATTGCTTTAATTGTTATTTTATATTTAAAAAGAAAAAAAGAAAAAACCAAAGAAGGTGTTCAAATCCTCTTTCCCTCTTCCCTTTCTACGCTCTCACTTATTCTCACCTTTAACCCTAGCCCTTGCCCCTACAATTCCACTATTCCTCTATTTGTAGTTCCAGTGTCCACACAACCTTCCTTATTTGTGAGGATCTTTAATCTTTCACTAGTCCCAACTAACCTATTGAAGAAAGCTATACTAATATTGACAGATTTGAAGAAGATTTAGTATTATTTGAATTTTTTTTTAACAACCGATTTGATCTTGATAATTTGAATAGAATTTATTTGAATTTTTTTTTTTAACAACCGATTGGATCTTGATAATTTGAATAGAATGATTAGTTTGGTTATTTTCTTTTACTTTTTCTGTGTTATTTGTTGTGCACTTTGTTTTGTTTGGGCTATGGAAGATTTATGAATTGGTTATGTAAATTGATGAAATTTTTTTGAGATTGCTGGTTCAAGGGATTTTTGGGTCGTGGTAGTGGATTAATGGTTATGTGGCTAGTTTAAGAAATTTTTAGAGATTTTTGGGTGGTGGTGGTGAATTAATGGTCATGTGGATGCCCTAAGAAAATTTTAAGGATTTTTGTTGGTGGTGGTGGTTATGCTGATGCTTTAAGGGATTTTTTTGTGTTGGTGGACTGGTGGTTATGTAGCTGGTTTAAGAGACTTTTAGGGATTTTTGAGTGGTAATTATGCTGCCAGTTTATGGGATTTTCTAGTGGTGGGCAGGGAAGTGAAATGCCACAACAATGGAGGTGGTAGTTGGGGTGATTTTTTTTACGATAAGATTAGGGTGAATTGTGGGAAAGACCTAGCAAAAAAAAAAAAAAAAAAGAATTGTGGGAAAAAAACTGAGGATGAAAATAATGTTCAATAGAATTTCATAGGGATATATTCGGAAAATCACAAGTGTTTATTGTTCACCTCAGAACATCAGTTTGGGCTGATTCTGTAGTTGAAAATTTAAAATAGGAGAGGTAGGTATATTTTTTGATACTTGAGGGGAGGTTCTTGTAATTATAACAAACCTCAGGAGAGGAATATAAAATTAACCCTTTTTTTATTTTTAATTCTCCAACATATTGGCTTCCTAGCCCACCAATGGCCAAAAGTACCAACTAAAATTTTGTTTAGTTCTACTAAAAAATTTCTTCTTGTACACTAGTATTTGGAAGAGACAGGGAGGTGGGCATGACTCACTTGGGATGGTCATCGGCGGCTGTGGAGCTCTTTCCCCCCGCCCGACTACCTAGACTTTCCATTCTCCACCCTCTCTCCTCCTCCAACAACCTTCAATTAATACTAAATAAATGGTAAATAGGATTAATATTCTTTTACAACCACATGCAAGATTAATTAGTATAATTAAACATCACAATGAATATATCACAAGTGTCAATGGTCATATTAAAAAAAATTAAGTACTTAATAAATGAATCTGTCTAAACAACAAAAGATTATGTTCAAATCTATAACAAATTCATAAGTATGATGACTCTTATAGACCTGTGGCAAAGGAAAGAAAGAAATGAGAAGCATTGAACTTACATTGATTGAAATTTTGTACTGATAAGAAACAACACATAATTAAGCGTATGAATGTAATTTAATGTATACTTGGCTGTATGTATACTTTTGTGTGGGAGGGATTAAAATTTAGAGGTGGGAAAATTGGTCCAGATTACAAGAAGTGGAAATTTAATCAACTTCATTTCCTACTCAATTACTAATTAATGAGGTAAAAGGTGGCATCGTTATTTGGCCGACACTTGAACCGTAGCATCCCAATCTCTGGACAGAAGTAGGAAAACCAATTGGGACAATAATTACATTAAGAATACTATTCTAATTAAGATTATTATTATAAGTAGAATGATGCTCTTATATACTTTAATCACTTCGAAGTCTTCTATCATCACCAAACATGATGCTCTAGCTCTTTCTCTACAATAAATACTGTCACACATGACTATATCATGCCAAGGAGGCTTCTTTCATTTTTCTACACATATACTACACCACATAACTTTACTTAAATTTTTTTGGGAAACACACTTGTATGAAATAGAAATTTCACCAGGAAATATCGTATAAAAACTTAAAAATTATTTAAGGCAAAAGGATATATAAAAACTGATGCTCCTAAAAGTTTAGTTGATTTTGAATCATTTGTAATAATAATAATAATAATCTTTCTAGAAATTTAAATAAATGGATTACATAGCATAACAGGCCTCACATGATTCATTCCCATAAGAACATTCTCTATCTCTCCATCATCTCTCCCCAAGTAAATTAATAATAATAGTTCTCTTTTGTTGGTAAACCGTTTTTATTTTATAATCTCCTTTGAACATTTCATATTTTCTAGTAGTAATAGTAATTTATACTAGTAAACACGCATGTAAAATAGTAGTTGGAATATGTACTAATCTTCAGTCCTCAACAACAAAACCCCCACCCCTTCCCCACACCAAAAAACCCACTATGAAGTAGTGTAGTAATTGTATGAAAGGCATATTCTGGGAACGTGAGATGAAGTCTCCTGTGAGGCAGTGCGTTAGGTTTATCATTATTAAACAAACTTAAATTATATATTAATGACAACCTTTGCGGCTTAGTCCAGCTCGCAAGATCACCATTCACCAACCCAAGTCCACGTCATCAATTTCAAGTGGACGATGTCTTTCTGTGGCTGATCATCTCTGAAGTCAATTTTGTTCCTTTGCTGCAACACACAACTTTATGATCACTATTTCTAATATATTTGGGTGGATGTACCTCGTCAAAAATATCACCCAATTGCTTAATCTAAATTAAATTATTTGAAATTTTAATATTTTAAAATCTTCCAATGGATAGAATGAAATGGAAAATAGACTAATTTAATCCTTTTTCCAATGGATAGAATGAAATGGAAAATAGACTAATTTAATCCTTTAAATTTTCTTTTTGGAGTATCAATTAATTTAGTCCCTTATCTATTAAAAAAATTAATTAATTTGATCCCTTAACTTTTAAAAAATTAACTAATTTAATATTTGTGATGGAAATTGTAGACAAACTAACGGAACACATTACCACATGTTAACAATTACGTGATTATCACTTGACTTGTTCCATTAATTTATTCATTATTTCTATTATACGTTTTAGATTGATTAATTTTTTTAAAGATAAAAAACCAAATTAATCTACTATAATAAATAAGAGATCAAATTAATTAATATCTGAAAAAAATAAGAAACTAAATCATCATTTTCTCTAATGAAATTTTCTCCTTTTTTCTTTTGCATGGTCTCCCACTTCATGGTCTATATAAATAACCACAAACTCTGCCACAAAAACAAACTCATCCCACCAGTTCCTTGGACATCTTTCTCCTTCACCAAAACAAATTCCAAAAACTGGTTGGCAATTTTATGTAACCACCATATCCTTCAACTCTCCATTCCAAACAATTTTCAAGCTGGTTCATTTTGTGTTGTGTTCTTCAATTCATTCATATACTATACATAAGTTCAGAAAAATTAGTAAAAATGGAGGCAGAGAAAGCGAGAGCAGCTGCGGCTACGAGAAGGCAAGCCAGTCGAAATGCAAGCCGAAACAAAAGCTTTAATAGAACCACAAGCAGGAGATCAGGGCCTTGGAGCGTGGAGGATGTGTTTGGAAGCCAGAAAAGTACGAGCCGAGCTGAGGATGATGAGGAAGCCTTGAGATGGGCTGCTTTAGAAAAACTACCGACTTATGATCGACTCAGGAAAACTGTCATCAAATCTTTCATGGAAAATAATATTGATAATAATCAAGGTGGCAACAAAGTTGTTCATAAAGAAGTTGATGTCCGAAAGCTTGATATGAATGAACGTCAAGAATTTATTGACAGGCTCTTTAAGGTTGCTGAGGAAGATAATGAGAAGTTCTTGAGAAAGTTTAGAAACAGAATTGACAAGTAATAAGTCGATCAATATTCTTCACTTCTTAATTTGAGCTTAATTTTTCCAAGAAAAATACGTAAATACACTTCTTGCAATTTAACATATCAATTTCATTTTCAGTATTACCTTAATAAGATATAAGAAAAGAAAAAAATTAGAGCAAAGAAAGGCTAGTTACTTGCTTTTGTGAACATGTTCTAACAGGTATATACTAAATCTTGAAGATTATTAGTTATTACAGCCATTTCTTATCTCATCTCTTATTTTGTAAATTATAATTTTTTTAGGTAGTAAATTATACTGTATTTTTTTTTTGTTTGGAAACGTTCTATATTAATCTTGTTGACATAATCATTTCCTTAATTTTATAGGTTTGTATAGTATATGTTTTTAATGCACATATTATTATATTGGACAAAATTTTAAAACATAATTGGTTGATTCCATAAAAAGACAGTAGAATTTTTCATTTTTTATTGTTATTTTTCTCATTGGTACATCTTTTACGCTAATAAGTAATAGCATAACAAAAGGACCAATGAAAGAGCGTTTTCACAGAGCTATTTGCTTACATGCAATGTATATATTCTTAATTATACCTTTAATTCTCAACATTAATTAAGTTTGTCACCCAATGAAAGTATCTGTTCTAAAGGTCGCGGCCAAACACTTGCGGATTTCCAGATACGATGTTCTTGTGAGACAAACAGTCCGTATAGCTCAATCATTAATTAAGTCACTTTCAACCAAGAGTTTAAATATAAAATTAAACAACTAAAATGATCAAGAAACAAACGAAATACAACAATTATTCATGGATAATTCACAACAAGATGAAAAATTATTTGTCATGTCAATTTTTTGTTTGTCACGAAACATAAAATCGATATTCACATTGATTATTCGAATCCAAGAGTTTTAGTTTTATTCTCATAATTTTAATTTTAAATTAAGACTACAAAAATATATAGTCGTACTTGTAATATTTTTTTTGAAGCAATATTAGTAGTTAATTGATTAATTATTTTTAATTTTCGTACAGAGTTGGAATTACTCTTCCAACAGTGGAAGTTAGATTTGATCACTTAACCATTGAAGCCGAGTGTTATATCGGCGATAGAGCTCTGCCGACACTTCCAAATGCCGCAAGAAACATAGCCGAATCGTCACTGAGTTGTCTGGGCATCCGATTGGCTGAAAGAGCAAAAATTACCATACTAAAAGAGGCTTCTGGTATTATCAAACCATCAAGGTAATTGTATTGGTCAACTTTTCTATTTAAAGACCAAAAGATTTCAAATAAAATTAGGTGACTTGTATGATTGATTACTAAATTAATTACAATTATTCATCATACATGTTCAAGCACTATCCCGATACAGAGACATCTATAGCTTTTTTCTTTATTGGATATACCAATTTGTAGTTTACGACAAAACATTGATTTGACTAATGCACGTCGCTAATCATTGTCCTTAATTACCTTTCTCACAGGATGACTCTTCTATTAGGACCGCCGTCTTCAGGGAAAACAACCCTCTTATTGGCTCTGGCTGGAAAATTAGACTCTAGCTTGAAGGTAATTACAATTTTATTTTATTTTCTAAGTTAGAAAATGAATAATTAGATACTTAAACAAAAAGTTAAAAGTCATAGAAAAGTAATGAATCTGTGGAACAGGTGAAAGGAGATATTTCTTACAATGGGCATAGGCTAAATGAATTCGTGCCACAAAAGACATCGGCATACATTAGCCAAAATGATGTTCATGTTGGAGAAATGACTGTGAAAGAAACCCTAGATTTCTCTGCTAGATGCCAAGGGGTTGGATCGCGATATGGTACTTCAAAAATCAATTTTAATTTGTTCATTCTTGAAGTTTTAACATTCCATTTCTCTAACTAAGTGGTACGTATTTCTAACTAATTAATTAACCACGTATAAATTAATTGTAGAGCTTTTGACGGAGCTAGCAAGAAGAGAAAGGGATGCTGGAATTTTTCCTGAGGCTGAAGTTGATCTTTTTATGAAGGATGAAAATAATTTCATGCATGAATTTGTTTTTTGGAAGACAATTCAGCATCCTTTCGGTATTAATATATATATATATTTTTGGCATAAATGTATTTAGGCAACTGCAATGGAAGGTGTTGAAAGCAGTCTTATTACCGACTACACCCTGAGGGTAAGATAAGTTGAACTACAACCACTGCAAATTACAACTAAGATTTTCTACATTTTCCCTAAAATAATAAAATTGAAAATTTTTCAACACAAAATGTAACAAAACCTGATTTGTGACTGGTGTGCCAGCACCATGGAAATATGTTGACTTTTCTCCGTTGTTAGGTGGGTATGAGCAAGTCACCACCACCAAGAATTTCTTAAGCTTTTGACGTCTTCCAATCCAAACTTTGTAAACTTCTATTTTGGGTCAAATATCTCCGCTTACCTAACTCTACTTATCCAATCCAATTGGATAATTTGGGAATAATACTGGGGTAGGGGGCTGGGGTTGTGGGTTTCAAATCTTTCGATACACATAAGGGAAAAAAAAATGTAAATTAGCTTTCTCAAATTATCAGTTGTATTACCAGTGAACATATGAACATTACTGGACACATTCTTTTCTAATTAAAATGTGCAAAGACTAAACTACGAAGCGCAAGTACAACACTTTTCCTGAAACTTGATCTAAGCAGCAAATTAAGCCGAATTCGGAATTAACATGTACTATTTGCACATTCAAAAAAAAAAAAAAAAAATGCAGATACTGGGACTAGATGTTTGCCGAGACACGATTGTTGGGGATGAAATGCAGCGAGGAATCTCAGGTGGCCAAAAAAAGCGTGTCACAACAGGTTATTCCCTCTTCTAACTTAAATGGTCTGTAACCACGCCTTCCCCCCACCCCCAAAAATATTTTCACTTCCTAGTAATAATGGAGAAATTAATTACTAAAACTAACAATTGATCCAAGAAATTGTGTCAGGAGTATGGTTCTAAGTTGGCACATGTATTTGTTGACCAAATGCAAAAGTGGACCTACCAAAACCTAAATTCACATCGACCAAAAGATAGTGAAATGTGAATGCTAACTCGTGTACATCCAAAAGCAACTAGTATTATTTTTACGAAAATTCTTACATGAATCTAGTTCACTGTAGGTAGGATAAACCTCTTGACCGAATCCATGTAAAAATTTTCCTTATTCTTAGGATCAAGACCCCGCACTGAAAGCTAACGCGTGGAAAAAAATAGAAGGGCCAGAGAAATCTTGTAGGAGAATTGTTTAACAAATCCAACCTACTACACGAAAATTCTAACCGACCTCATTAAAAGGCTTCCAACAACTGAGTGCAGTCTTACAGCATCACACGAATTCTGAAATAGTCTGGCTTAAACTCAAACGCTTACGCCAATACCACATAGTAATTTGAACAGGCAACTAAAAGGCAAATCAGAGAGGGAGGCCTTATCTCACATATTTCATGGAAAACCAGCCAACTGGTCTTTGAATTGAATGAAAACTGAAAATAGAAGCAATTAACTTTAGAAAAACACAATCAAATTAATTAATGTGGTTTTGCTTTACCGTTAGACAGAACCTGTCAAAGTGTCAAAATTGTAGAATCAAGACATAATTCAACAAGAAGAGTAGAACACCACTGTGGTTTTTTTTTAAGACACGGTTCACAGGTTCACAATAGACGGCCTTTCCAAAGAGGGTCTTCTGATATACAAACACTAGCATTAAGGATGGGATACTTGTATATCTAAGCTTTAGATTCAAGGGGGTTTATCTTACGAACAAAATGTGTGGCAACCCGACTATATTGAAACAATAATGGGAGTTTCAAGCATAAATAGCTTTAGAACAGCACAAAAATGATTTAGACCTATTATGGGAACGGATCCCCAACAATGTATGGAAAATTAATGAACTACAACTTCTTATCACTTCCTATTTGAACCATAGAGATCAAGTTTTTGATGCAGCAGCACAAAGCTTCAATTCTCTTTTCATTTGTTTAAAGCTTCTACGCTTCAGACCTGGCTTGATTAGCAAGCTACTGACATTTCACTGGGATCTACAAATGTTCTAACTATTACGGTTTCTGATGTTTGCCGATCCTAAACAGGGGAGATGATTGTTGGGCCAACCAAGACACTGTTCATGGATGAAATATCAACAGGCCTAGACAGCTCTACAACATTTCAAATAGTGAAGTGCTTACAACAAATTGTGCACTTGACAGAAGCCACAATATTAATGTCCCTCCTACAGCCAGCTCCCGAGACTTATGACCTCTTTGATGATATTATCCTCCTGTCAGAAGGTCAGATCGTCTATCAGGGTCCAAGAGAGCATGTTCTTGAATTCTTCGAGAGCTGTGGGTTTAGGTGTCCAGAGAGAAAGGGAACTGCTGATTTCCTGCAAGAGGTAATCAGAAATTAGACAAATATTATAACCACAATTGGCTTAAATATTTTAAAACAGTTAACAATCAAATATGAATATAGGATTAAGCATCGAGTACTGAGAAAAACCAGGTCAAATTTGACAGCTTAATTAATCTCGGGGCTTGCTAATAACAGGTTACTTCTAGAAAGGACCAAGAGCAGTACTGGGCCGACCGAAGAAAGCCATATAGATATATATCAGTTGCTGAATTTGCAAAAAGATTCAAAAGTTTCCACGTTGGTCTGCGGCTAGAAAATGAGCTCTCAGTCCCTTATGACAAGTCCCGATGCCACAAAGCAGCTCTAGTGTTCAAAAAGTACTCAGTCCCTATGCGAGAGCTTCTTAAAACTAATTTTGACAAGGAGTGGCTGTTAATCAAGAGAAACTCTTTTGTCTATGTTTTCAAGACTGTCCAAATCATTATTGTAGCACTCATCGCATCAACAGTGTTTCTAAGGACTAAATTGCACACTAGAAATGAAGAGGATGCGGCACTCTATATTGGAGCATTGCTGTTTGGCATGATAATCAATATGTTCAATGGTTTTTCTGAACTCTCACTCACCATACAAAGACTTCCTGTCTTTTACAAGCAAAGGGATCTACTATCTCTTCCATCCACCTTGGGCTTTTACCCTACCAACTTTCCTGCTAAGAATACCAATATCAGTGTTTGAGTCCATAGTATGGATGGTTGTGACATACTACACTATTGGATTTGCCCCTGAAGCTAGCAGGTACTTTTTGCAAGTTTTAAGTGAAGAATTCAAGGCAGAGGGTTGCTATTCAGGAAGACAAGTTTTTCCTACCTAAGATGATGCTTCGAATTAACCAAATGTTGCTTTATTCCATGTACAGGTTCCTCAAGCAACTATTGCTAGTGTTTCTGATCCAGCAGATGGCTGCCGGGTTATTTAGATTCATTGCAGCAATCTGCAGGACAATGATAATTGCAAACACCGGAGGTGCTCTGGCTCTTCTCCTTGTTTTTCTGTTAGGTGGTTTCATCCTTCCGAAAGGTTAGCATAAAAATCAACTGTGGTTGACAACATACATTATATACACATTCAAAAAGATAAAACACGTGGCAAAAGTTATTATAGGTCGCCCCATCTCTAAAATACTGAAGACTAAACAATGAAAATTTTCAAATGGCTACTACATTCTCCATATGTACTTCATTTACTTGCTTTTTCTTTTATAGTTTAAAAAAACATTTAAATTCATATTTCTTCTAATAAATTTGCATACAAGTAGATACCTCCATAGTTACATCCTACATTTCCAAAAGAAGCAACTGCATGGATATTTTCCAAAACACAAATTATCATGCTATCACATATACAACTATAATGAATACTGCTATTGTTTATCTGATAAGCTTGTTCACAAAACGAATCCTTATTATGTGTGTTTGCATGTTTACTTTTTGACAGATCAAATTCCAGATTGGTGGGGGTGGGGCTACTGGTTTTCACCTCTAACCTATGGTTTCAATGCCTTCACTGTGAATGAAATATTTGCACCAAGGTGGATGGACAAATTTGTAAGCATGCTAAATCATGTCCTTATACTTAGATTTTCTTATTCCATGCAAGGTCAGGCAATAGAAGATAAATAAACCGTTAAAATGAAACATGCTACATACAAAGAAATTGAACAGATATTTTACAGTTACTCGTGATAAAGAAATAAGTCTATTTTCTTACAGGCTTCCGACGGAAAAACAATATTAGGACTGCAAGTATTGAAGAATTTCCATGTCTTCCCCGAAAGAAATTGGTTTTGGATTGGTGCAGCAGCCCTCCTGGGTTTTATAGTTCTTTTTAACATCCTTTTCACCTTCGCCCTCATGTACCTTAACCGTAAGATTTCTAACAGTCTGTAAGTTTTGAGTAGGATCTGCCTTCATTATGATAGATTAAATTTATGTTCTCTATTTAACAAAACAGCTCTTGGAAAGCCACAAGCCATAATTTCCAAAGAGCAGGCAAGTGAGATGGAAAATGATCAACAAGAAGGAAAAGAAGAACCAAGACTTCAAACAATCAAGTCAAAGAAAGGTTTGCTCACTCTATTCTTATCTATTCGACCAATAACATATCAGTACCTGGGAAGAATGAAAATTATAATTAGCTATATATCTCTTTTAGGGGAAATTGCAATCCAGCCGCTCAGCAACCACAGTGGAGCCAGTAGAAAAGACTATACAAGTCTTGAGGCTGCAAGTGGTATTGCTCCTAAGAGAGGAATGGTTTTGCCATTCACTCCACTTGCCATGGCCTTTGACAGCGTGAATTATTTTGTGGACATGCCTCCAGTAAGGATCAAAATCCCTTCTATAATTACTAATATAGCATTTTGTGAACTTAATGGGAAACAAGTTTATTTATGGATAAATTACTTTGTTAACAACAAACTCCTCCCACTTTAATAGGAAATGAAAGACCAAGGAGTTGTAGAGGAGAGGCTCCAATTACTTCGTGGAGTAACTGGTGCATTTAGGCCAGGAGTTTTAACTGCACTAATGGGAGTCAGTGGAGCAGGAAAGACCACCCTCATGGATGTTCTAGCAGGACGGAAAACAGGTGGTTACATTGAAGGTGACATAAGAATATGCTACTGGATTCCCAAAGAAACAAGAAACATTCGCTAGAGTTTCAGGTTACTGTGAACAAACTGATATCCACTCACCTCAAGTAACTGTCCGTGAATCTTTGATATTTTCGGCTTTCCTTCGGCTCCCTCAAGAAGTCAGCAAGGAGGAAAAGATGGTCAGACGCAGTGTTCTGAATCAATTTATTTAAAAATAGACAAATATAGCTTCCAAACAAAATTTACTTAATGTCTCGTGCTCTGCACTTTCTGCAGACTTTTGTAGATCAAGTGATGGACCTGGTTGAACTAGACAACCTAAAGGATGCCATTGTGGGGCTTCCAGGAGTAAGCGGTTTGTCAACAGAACAGAGAAAGAGATTGACCATAGCAGTTGAGCTTGTTGCCAATCCCTCCATTATATTTATGGATGAACCAACTTCCGGCCTTGATGCAAGAGCAGCAGCTATTGTTATGAGGACCGTGAGAAACACAGTGGACACAGGGAGAACGGTTGTTTGCACAATGTGCTCATCAACCAAGCATCGATATTTTTGAAGCTTTTGATGAGGTAGAGTCTCCCAAACTATGTTATCCGTTTTTCCATATCTGTGTTCAACCTCTTCCTTCTCATCCTGCTATCTCTCATCTCTGATATATCATTTTATTTTGTTCCATAGCTTCTTTTAATGAAAAGAGGAGGCCAAGTAATTTATGCAGGACCATTAGGACAAAATTCCCAGAAAATAGTTGAATACTTTGAGGTACTTCACATTCCTAAAATTTTTTGAATTACTTTTACTAAAAGAACAAAAACTAAGAGTCTTCCAACTAATGCAGGCAATTCCTGGAGTTTCAAAAATTAAAGATAAGTACAATCCGGCAACATGGATGTTAGAAGTTAGCTCAGTTGCAACTGAAGTTAGACTTGGAATTGATTTTGCTGAGCAATACAAATCATCGTCATTGCACCAGTAAGTAAAATGAGCAAGTAAATAATTAAGGATTCAGAAACTAAAGTACTGCATCTGACATAAGGTTAACTATGAACAGACGAAATAAGGATCTAGTGAAAGAGTTAAGCATATCACCTCCAGGAGCAAAAGACCTCCATTTTCCTACAAAATATTCTCAATCCATATTGGACCAATTCAAATCCTGCCTGTGGAAGCAATGGATGACTTACTGGAGAAGTCCAGATTATAATCTTGTCAGATTCTTCTTCAGTTTAGCAGCAGCACTCTTGGTTGGAACAATTTTTTGGAAAGTTGGAAGGAAAAGGTATCATTAATTCACTATGAGAAGACAGTATCTTTTCTAAAAACACTTAGATGGCTCAAAGTATCACATGCTAATTCCTTCTTTCTATATTTTCCCATACTTCAGGGAAAACAGCAGTGATCTAATTACCATTATTGGGGCTATGTATGGTGCTGTACTTTTTGTCGGGATCAACAATTGTTCAACTGTCCAGCCAATTGTTGCCGTAGAAAGAACTGTATTTTATCGGGGAAGAGCTGCTGGAATTTACTCAGTTCATTACCATATGCCATGGCACAGGTGAGTCTCATCTAAACATTCTAGTGAAGCTTTACATAAGCTTATAAGATTTTTTTGGAAACTATCTTTTTCTTTTGATTATTGATTTCAAGAAGAGAAAAATGATTGCTAAGCTTACCAAACTCCTGCATAAAAATTATTATACATGTAGGGTTGGTTCACAAAAAATATAAAAAGATTCATTTCCACCTATTTATCTAAAACTATTTCCCCATCATACTAATGCATCTTTGATTACCTTAAAAACAGGTAATTGCAGAAATACCATACATACTTGTTCAAACATCATATTATACAGTTATAGTGTATGCCATGGTGGGCTTCGAATGGACAGCAACAAAATTTTTGTGGTTCTACTTTGTGAACTTCTTCTCTTTTCTCTACTTCACATACTATGGAATGATGACGGTTGCCATCACACCAAACCACCAAGTGGCAGCAATCTTTGCAGCAGCATTTTATGCACTTTTCAATCTTTTCTGTGCTGGATTCTTTATCCCAAAACCAGTAAGTTAATTTCCCATCAAAGGCATTTAGTAGTATTCAAAATTCAACCAAGTCAACAAGTTTTTAATTTCTTCTTGCTCAACATTTCAGAGAATTCCAAAGTGGTGGATATGGTACTACTGGATTTGCCCAGTGGCATGGACAGTGTATGGATTAATTATATCACAATATGGTGATGTGGAGAGCACAATTAAAGTACCAGGAATGCCCAATGATCCAAGAATCAAAGATTACATCAAGGATCATTTCGGATATGAACCCGACTTCATGGGACCAGTGGCTGCGGCTTTGGTCGGTTTCACCATATTCTTCGCATTCATGTACTCTTACTGTATTAAATCTTTGAACTTCCAAATGAGATAGATTAGCCTCTAAACTCTTATGTCACATGTAAATGTCTATATGATTAATGTCAACTAGTTTTCCAAATTAATGACATACTAAAAAAGTGCTCGTAAAATTAAGTACTAAGTTTTGAATGTGTTGTATATTGTAAATTGTAAAGAAAATATTCGAAAAGTTTATATTGTACAAACTTTTTGAAGGTATAAATATGTTTCATCAATGAATCTGTCTTTTTTTTTTTCTTTTTTTTTTTTTCTGAAAGCATTTTATTACATTATATTTTCTTCCGGATAAAAGAACTAGATATGATCTCAATCAAATCAGCAGCTTATGGGACAATTATTTAGTTGCACTATACCAAAGCAGAAAGCATCATGCATAAATATAACAGAAGGGGCAAAACTACTAAAGAAATATATACATATATATATAGAGAGATTTTATTAACAGAAAGAGGAAAATTTGTTAAAGAACAAGAAAAATGAAAGGGTAAAAAATACTTACCTCAATTTGATAACGGCGATAAGAGCCTCTGTTGAGATGAGCAATTGCTAGCCGGATAGTCCAAATGGCTTGTAATTTGTTGCTCAGAATGACGCGGTGACATTTATTTTGGGCTTTTGTAACTGCTGTATAATTTGAGGGGCCACAGGTTTTAACCTTCGGTTTTACTCAAAAAAATTTAGCGTTTGGGTTTGCAAAAATGGTCCAATGTATTAGAAAATTTAGCACCGAAAGAGCGACAGGCTTTGCTCTTGTAATTTGGGCCTGACGTGCAACTCATGTTGTTCAAGTTTACTTTCCCGACACAAACGAGGAGCCCATAAAACGAGCCCAAAAATCCAGAATCTTTTGTTATCATTAAAAAAAAATTCAAAATTATCATCAAAATTAAGATGAGAAAAAAGTCTTGTTAAAATAAACATTTGTAATCAAAACTTCCTGTTAATAATATCAAAAACCACAAACTCATAAAATAATAAATTTGGTACTATTTTATATTTCTAGATTTTTTGATAATTTGACACGAATATAACCTGACTTGATGCATGTCTATTTTGTTTTTTTTTTTTTTGTTTTCACAAAACATACGTGATTATTGGACGTTAGATAATTTATTATTATCCTTGTAAAACACAAGAAGATTAATTTTGGTACTGAATAAATAATTAAATATATGAAAGTTTAGGTGAGCTACTTCTTAACTTGGCAGGAAAAGGGGTAATGACAATAGTGTTCCTAATAAGTGGCAAGAAAATCTTAATTAAAGACCACATGGAAATATCATGAATCAAACATTTCCTATTCATCTGGTTAAATATGGAATAAATTAATTGTTCTTTTCTAGTCATTAATTTTTTGTCTGTCTAAATTCCCGACTCTTTTTTTTTTTTCCTCGTTTAACTAACTAAAATCAGGTTTCCGTCCAAATCCAGGGACCACCATTTGCATGTTCCGCTCAGCTCTCCCATCATCATTGTATGAACAGTACAGGTTTACTAATAAGTGTAAAATTCTAACACCTCAATAGCATTTTTTTTGACATTCAAAAAACTTCAAAATTTTCGATTAACCGCATTATATTTTATATAATTGGGTAAGTAAAAATACGAGACCATATATTCATATATTTGATTTTAGATGGATAAGTATTTGCAAAATCACAGATTAGAGTAGCTAAAGACTTTAATTAGACCACTGTACAAGAGTGTCTAAAAATAAATATTAGGAAACAAGACGTAATTAGGGAATTCTAAAATTCTGTTTAGGAAATTATTTTCTTGTTTTAAAAGTTTGTATTTTAAAACACATAATATTATACTGTACAAGTATTTAAAGTATAAGGGATTTTAACTTTTATTATTGATATTAATAAAAGAAAAATTCTACAATTTAAATCTATTGTACCGTACAAATATAGGTAATTTAACCCTGATTAAAATTTCATTAGTGCTGAATACATCAAACCATATCGTTTGCACTCTAACTCAAATTAAGAATTAAAGAAAACTAGGTCACGTTGTCCGACGTTGGTACAATTTCTCACCCTAAAGCTAAAGCTAGCTATATATAAGTAGTTCCACTAAAACTACTTTCTTTGCATCTCATTCAAAAAAAGAAGAAGAAAAATGGTGAACTATCATTAAGAAAAAAGAGAAGATTAATTTTAGAAGCCCTGAACAATGAGCAAGTGTGAGAACAAAGAGACCAAACTACTACTATTGCATAAACAAGTCGACGTTACAAAGCTAGATGCAAGTGAAAGACAACAATTTATTGAGAGAAATCTTAAAGTTCCCGAGGAAGATAATGAGAAGTTCTTGGCGAAGATAACGTACTCGAATTGAAAGGTTAGTTTCTATGTCTCGATTCTTGAATTTAATGTTGTTACATATGTACTCTGTGAAAATACTTTGCTACCCTCTCTTTCTGCATTGCAAATGTGTATTGTAAGATTGAAAAGTAGTGAGATCTCCTAATTTTTTAATCATTTCAACGGCTATTTTATCCACCCACATTGCGGAGGCAAGACTTACTCATGTACACTGGCATAATGTTGTCAATGTGTATGTATGTGTTATTGTTGTACTTATTATTTGATGATATTAATGGTCAATTGATAAATTGTTCCTTTTTGTACTAGTTTCTGTGCATGCAAGCATATATGGTATCACTTTTCTCTATTTGAGCAGGGTTGGAGTTCAACTTCCTACAGTGGAAGTTAGATTTGAGAATTTGAGGATTGAAGCAGACTGTCATGTTGGTACAAGGGCTCTTCCAACATTAGCAAATACTACATTGAACATGGTTGAATCAGCACTGGGATTGCTTGGAATCAATTTAGCGAAGAAAACCAGGCTCAAGATTCTCAGGGATGTGTCTGGAATTATAAAGCCATCAAGGTACTAGTACTTTCTTGGTTTCTTGTCATAGGCCAGTGTCAATGTTTGTGAAACTGTAATTCTGAATTTTGAAAGAAATTTAAAGTTTGTATGTATTCATGTATTGTTTGATTTGACACAGGATGACACTTCTGCTAGGACCTCCCTCATCTGGAAAGACAACCCTTCTTCTGGCTCTAGCTGGAAAGCTTGATCAAAGCTTAAGGGTAAGCCATAAAGGAGAATTTTGTTTCAAGGAATTGTTTAACATTCTGGCAGAAGAGGTATTATATTCTGACATACATAAACTACGTTATGTATCAGGTAAAAGGAGAGGTGACTTACAATGGACATGGGCTCAATGAATTTGAACCCCGGAAGACTTCTGCATATATAAGCCAGAATGATCTTCATACAGCAGAGCTGACAGTGAAAGAAACATTAGACTTCTCTGCAAGGTTTCAAGGAATTGGGAATCGATATGGTAATTACTAATTTATTCAATACCAACTTGCTGTACCATACATAAGTATCTTGATGACCACTAATTAATTCCTGTGTCTTAGAACTCCTAAAGGAGATAGCAGCAAGGGAGAAGGATGATGGTATAATCCCAGATGCTGAAGTGGATCTTTCATGAAAGTATGTTTAGTCTGCTAAAATAAATAATGTCACAATCTGAAAGGAATATTTTCGTAATTGAGTCCTTGAATCGCATAATTGTCCTTAAAATGTCCTCTTATCTATGCACATGCATATTTCCTGTTCAGGCCACAGCAATTGAAGGAGCAAAAAGCAGCCTCATAACCGACTACTTTCTTGCTGTAAGCAAACTCCACCAGCCATATACTATCTGTTGTTCAAGAGCTCAAAATACTTGCATTGCCGGAAGAGACTTCTATTGAGCATAATTGGAAGCTAAGTTTACATATTTATGAGTGCTAAGGATATTTTGACAGTTAAATGTTTCTTTTAAAATGAAACAGAAACTAGTATATTAAAGCAATTATAGGCGGAGTATTCTTTCTGTTCCATATTCCTTTTCCTGTCTAAAATATATGTTGGATGAAACAGTTATTGGGGCTCGAAATTTGCCAGGACACAATTGTGGGAGATCAAATGCAAAGAGGAATATCAGCTGGACAGAAGAAAAGAGTAACAACAGGTCAAGATTCAAGACCCATTCATTGTAAAATTTTGCAAATTTTCCAGTCCTATATACAGATATCATTCAAGAATAATGACAAAGTAGACCATTAGTCCTCTGTCTAAAACATAGTCTGAAAATCAGATTGAGAGCTTCAAGGGTTAAGTTTTGACATTCAAGTCTCACCATTTTTTACAGGAGAGATGGTTGTTGGTCCATCCAGAACTTTATTCATGGACGAGATATCAACTGGCTTGGATAGCTCTACAACATACCAAATAGTGAAGTGCATGCAGCAGATTGCTCACCTCAGTGATGCAACCATCTTGATGTCTCTCCTCCAGCCTGCTCCAGAGACATTTAACTTATTTGATAATGTTATCCTCCTATCAGAAGGCCAGATTGTGTACCAGGGTCCACGAGAACACATCTTCAGTTCTTTGAGAGATGTGGATTTCAGTGCCCAGAGAGAAAGGGAATTGCTGATTTCCTGCAAGAGGTAAACTTACCTTATGCATGCAAATTAGTAGTAGTAGCAATTAACATCTCAGCTGATTGAGGATTCATACCCGTTTTGTTGATCAAACCGTTAATGTGTACTACTCAAGACTCGATGACTCCAGCACTATCCCTTTTGATAATCAAGGCACAAGTACAGACGTTAAACGGCTAGAGGTTGCTGTTAAAGACAAAAATGTGGGGGAGCCCAACACTAACAATTGCCAAATCTGACAGAAGATAAAACACCTATATCTTTTCAGAATAGCTAAAATGTCACTTTATTTATGTACATTACTTATAGACATGCGAAACCTAAGTAAGAAATATGATAAAGTAAAAACTATCTGCCAAAAACATTCGTGATCAGAATTCCTCTAATGTAATTCAATTGGGTAGGCTCAATACCATTTCCATAGGACACAAGATGGCTGCTTTCATGTAAAAGCATCACATATATGTAGAAACCACTCAAACTCAAAGTTCTGTATCATAAGCACAGGTAACATCGAAGAAGGATCAAGAGCAATACTGGGCAGACAGGACAAAACCTTACAACTACATTACTGTCCCAGAGTTTGTGAGGCTATTCAAGACTTTCCATGTTGGCGTACAGCTTGAGGAGGAAATTTCAGTTCCCTATCACAAGACTAAAGGCCAAAAAGAAGCTCTAGCATTCAACAAATACTCAGTACCAAACAAAGAGCTACTGAAAGCTTCATATGATAAAGAATGGAGAAATAAACCTGTTTACATCTTCAAGGCTGTACAGATAGTTATTATGGCTGTCGTAACATCAACAGTATTCTTGAGGACAAGACATGATACCACATATAGTGATGGGAATCTGTATATTGGTGCAATCATATTCTCTATCATCATAAACATGTTCAATGGATTTGCTGAGCTATCTCTTACTATAAAGAGGCTTCCTCTCTTTTACAAGCACAGAGAGCTTCAATTCCATCCGGCATGGGCTTTCACTGTTCCAACTTTTCTGCTCAGAATCCCAACATCTGCAATGGAATCTATCATCTGGACTGCTATATCATATTACAGCGTAGGATTTTCACCTGAAATTAGCAGGTGAAGGCCTTTCCACTGCTAGTTCTCACATCATCCTGATATCAGGAGCTTGATGCAAGGGATTTTTTAGCCTGTTCTTAAACAGCAGTTATGAGAGTTTTCCTTTTTTCAGGTTTTTCAAGAACATGATGTTGGTATTCTTGATCCAGCAAATGGCTGCGGGGATATTTAGGCTTATTGCAGGAATTTGCAGGAAAATGGTAATTGCTCATACTGGAGGGGCTTTATATTTGCTGATTGTTTTCCTGTTAGGTGTTTCATCCTTCCTCAAGGTTAGTTAATTGTTTGGAGCGTTTTCATGTATTTCTTTCAGGATTTTAAAATTCTTCAGTGGCCTAATATATAAAAAAGGCCTTTGACAACAGGGCAGATTCCAAAGTGGTGGCAGTGGGCACACTGGATTTCACCCTTATTTTATGGATTCAATGCCATGACAGCGAATGAGATGCTTGCTTCTAGGTGGATGGAAAAACTGGTATGTAAAGCAGACAAACACAACCAACATATTCCTGTAAAGAATCTGCTCAAAGAAACTAAAACAAGAGAGAACAAAATGGATTGTCATAGTTTTGAGCTTTCTTACAAGTCCAGACAACTCATAGAAGAATTCTGTGCAGGGACCAGACAACAGCACACAATTGGGTGCAGCAGTTTTGAAGAACTTCGATATCTCCTCCAACAAAGATTGGTATTGGATCGGAGTAGCGGGCTTTATTGGGTTTATCGTCCTCTTCAACGTGTTATTTACACTATCTCTGATGTACCTAAATCGTAAGACTACTTAGTTCCTAACATACTTATCACTCAGTGAACTTACAGCAGGCAGACTGAATTCTGTTAACTTGTTATTCCATATAACTGCTCTGGGGAAACCTCAGGCTTTTGTATCTGAGGAATCTGCAATCGAGCAAGGATCCAATCAAGAAGAAACAAAAGTAAAGGAATCAGAAAGAGGTTCATAGCTCCAAAAAATATGTAGAAGAAATAATTCAAGTAAGATGTTTGACAGTCGTAGTCCAATTTCAAATCCTCAGCATGAATGTGCAAACATTAGAGAATAACTCATTTTAAAATATTGGGGAACTTTTGTAGAAAAATCTTAAACCAGGAAACAGATATTGAGCTGGCTGTGAATGGAGCTAGAAGTGAAGTTGCTGATGGTATTGCTCCCAGGAGTGGGATGATTCTCCCATTTAGGCCTCTATCAATGTCCTTTGATTCTGTAAATTACTATGTGGATGTGCCTCAGGTAATAGTACTCATTTTTCTCTTTCAAATTCCAGTGGCTATTCAACATAGAAGGTCCAGTAACCTGATACTGTCAGTAACACTGGTTTCACCAAGAAATGAAATTTCAACCTCAGATAATTACCTTGTTTAAATCACTATGGTTTTCAACAGGAAATGAAAAATGAAGGAATAACTACAGAAAGGTTACAACTGCTTCAAGGTATCACAGGGTCATTTAGGCCAGGAATCCTGACAGCATTGATGGGAGTCAGCGGGGCTAGAAAGACGACACTGATGGATGTTCTTGCTGGAAGGAAAACTGGGGGCTATATTGAGGGAGATATAAGAATCTCAGGGTTCCCTAGAGCAGCAAGAAACTTTTGCACGAATTTCTGGCTATTGTGAACAAAATGATATCCATTCTCCTCGAGTTACAGTGAAAGAATCCCTTATATACTCGGCTTTCCTCAGGCTTCCTAAAGAAGTTAACGATAAAGAAAAAACGGTAAAGGAAAAAACAAAGCCCTTCAGGATTCTTCAATGAACAAATTTTAGTACATCTTTAATCCATTACATGCTTATATTCTTTCATACCAGGCCTTTGTTGAGGAGGTTATGGAATTAGTTGAGCTCAAAACTCTCGAAAAAGCCTTAGTTGGACTTTCAGGAGAAACAGGCTTGTCCACTGAGCAAAGAAAAAGGTTGACAATAGCAGTGGAGCTTGTTGCAAATCCTTCAATCATATTCATGGATGAACTAACCTCAGGTCTTGATGCAAGAGCAGCAGCCATTGTTATGAGGACTGTGAGAAACACTGTGGACACTGGAAGAACTGTTGTTTGCACAATTCACCAGCCTAGCATTGACGCATAATTGAAGCCTTTGATGAGCTGCTACTCATGAAAAGCGGAGGAAAAATAATATATTCGGGATCCTTAGGATAGAATTCTCAGAATGTTATCAATTATTTTGAGGTAACTCCAGCTTTTCTTCAGATGACAGTAATATATTTACATGCAAAATAGATTACATGCACAACTTCCATTATTCCATGTTGCAGGCTATTCCAGGAGTTCCCAAAATCAGAGACAACTACAATCCTGCCGCTTGGATGCTAGAAGTAAGCTCTAGTGCCATGGAAATTCAGCTCGGAACTGATTTCGCTCAACTCTACAAATCATCCCCATTGTCTTTGTAAGTTGAGGGGAAAAAAATAGTACAATCACAAGGCATTTATGGGATAAATTTCTCAATTTCTGTCTAAATAACTAACAGTTTGAAAATATGAACTAGGCAAACCAAGGCTTTAGTACAGCAAT
Organism: Cinchona pubescens; assembly: GCA_025175665.1. Classification (NCBI taxonomy): domain Eukaryota; kingdom Viridiplantae; phylum Streptophyta; class Magnoliopsida; order Gentianales; family Rubiaceae; genus Cinchona; species Cinchona pubescens. The sequence goes on from JANKKI010000066.1 coordinate 1,230,719, forward strand.
TAAGTGGACCACCAAAAGGAGCACAAGACCTTTACTGTCCCACTCAGTATTCACACAAAACATATGGCAACAGTTCAAGTCCTGACTTTGGAAGCAGTGGTGGACTTACTGGAGGAGCCCTGATTATAACCTTGTCAGATACTTTTTCACACTAGTTGCTGCTCTTATTCTTGGCTCAGTTTTCTGGCATATTGGAAGCAAAAGGTCAATATTTCTTCCACCAAAAACTGATTTTCTCAATGTTCGGGCTAAGTCAGTGATTATATAAATCAAAATTTCATGTGTATCAGGGATGATGCTACGGATTTACTGACAATGATTGGAGCCATGTACATATCAGTGTTGTTTATTGGAATTAACAATTGCTCAACTGTGCAACCAATTGTTGCTGTCGAAAGAACAGTTTTCTATCGCGAAAGAGCTGCTGGAATGTACTCCGCCTTACCATATGCAGCATCACAAGTAAGAATAAAATGGATGAATGTTATACTACTATTAATATTGCTTCAAGACTGACTGAATAACTAATTATTTACTCGAATTGAACAGGTTGTCCTGCTGAAATTCCATATGTATTTCTTCAAGCTACATATTATTCGCTTGTTGTGTATGCAATGCTTAGTTTTCAGTGGACATTGGTGAAGTTCCTATGGTTTTTCTTCATCACATTCTTCTCCTTCCTCTACTTCACTTATTTTGGAATGATGCTTCTTGATCTGTCACCCCAAATCATGAATTTTCGGATATCTTGGCATCAGCATTCTATGCATTCTTTACGCTCTTCTCTGGCTTCTTCATCCCCAGACTGGTTAGTTAACACAACCCTATCAAGATGCATTCCATTCCTGATCCTCGAAAAGAAAAGAAAAGAAAAGAAAAGAAAAATTCGAAGTTATTTTTAAATATGTTAAAGTTTCTAATATAGTGTCACACAAATAACTTGTGTAATCTTAAATTGTCGCAAAAAAAAAAAATCAAAATTTTGTGTAGTCGTAAATAGTCGAAAAAATAAATCTTAAGTTACAAGTTGTGGCTGTGGATTTGCAGAGAATACCCAAATGGCTCCTTACGACTGTCTCTGGATATGGACAGTGTATGGACTTATTGTTTCTTGATTTGGAGGATACTATTCGGGTGCCCGGAATGAACCCAAATCCTAGCATCAAGTGGTATGTTGAGAACCATTTGGGGTATGACCCGGATTTCATGGGGCCTGTCGCTGGAGTTTTGGTTGGCTTCACTGTCTTTTTCGCATTCCTCTATGCTTTCTTCATTAATGTGAAGAATTTCCAGGATAGATAATTGGTGGTAGATGTGATTTAGTGAATTTGTGAGTGCTTACAAGTCAATTATTCTAGAGAGATGGGCCTTAATGCTGCTTATTGTATCAGATCATATAGATATCTCTAAATATATACTTGAAAAAAGCCCATTAATTCTAAAATGTATGTATGTATTTTTTTTTTTTTTTTTTGGGCTTCTGGCAAAGACTACACTGCCTATTCAGTAACTGGTGCAAATGGCACACGAATATGTGTGCCAATTTTAAAATTCTGATAAAAAAATTATTAAATTTAAAATTTCAAGATAGGAAATGGTGAGTGATGATAAATAATATATTAGATAGTTATGAGAAGTTAAAAAGATAACTTTGGAAATTTATTAATTTTGATATTGCATCAAAAAACTTTTCCTTATACTTTATAGTTATATTAGATTAGGTTATTGCCTACAAAGTCTAAGAATTATGGGACAACGGACTTTAAGTTTCTCAAATTTAGTAATCTGGAAACTTAACAAAAATTAACTACTACTGTATAAGAGTAGAAAATGAACCGATAATAAATAAGCGGGGACAGAGACGGGCTTAGAGGGTTCAAGAATAGCAACAGAAATCCACCATTTATTCTTCATTTTACTCCATAAAATCAGGCCCACTGGACTTGATAGGCCCATTGGATATCTGTGGAATCAATCAACCCCTCAGACCGGTTCGAGATTATAACAGAGAATTAAAAAATCCAATTTAAGGACATCTGTTTCATTAATTTTCTCTCTGTTTGTTTGTTTTGACCCTTTGACGGTGAGGTAGGACTTGGCAAGTCCAGCTACTGAAAACGAAAGGTTGTAGATGGCCCGCGTCTAATGCATCTCGGTCAAACAGCGTGTGGTTGCCCGCCCGCCACTCCATTACAATAGAAAGAAGAAAGCCCCACTAATAACTATAACTTTTACTTAGTGATTCTGAAAAATATTTAGATAAATTTAATTTTTAATTTTATTTATAATTTTGTGGTCAAAATTATATCTTAAAAAATTTTATTTACGTTAACGATGATATAAATTTTTTAAAATTTAATCCACATCACAAGATTTATAAGTGGGGATCAAAAGTTGAGTTTATTTAAATCTTTACTATTGACTCTTCGATATCGATATAATAATTAATGAAATTATTAAATAATTAAAAAATAAAATTATTATTTTTTAATTATTAAATAATTTAAAATATTCAATCAACAGTACAAAATGTATAATTTATTTGAACACCAAAAAATGGGGTGAGTGGATGTGGTTTCCCTACTACCTTAGAAAATGTATCGCTTGCTTGAAAATAATTACTAGTACTGCGTGGCTCCTCCGATGTAACTTGCATGTGGGAGTAAAAGCATTCTATGTAGCAGTAGTAATTAAACATTTATATATATATATAATTCATGAATTTTATTATTTCCATCTATATATTGGAAGATAAAGATTTGATTTGCAAATTAATTTTCATTTTTCTTGTTCTTTGAAATAAAGGTTCATTTTGTAGTTTATGTCATTTTTTCACTATTTAAAAATTCCAACGAAAAAACTGGTTTAGGGTCATTTTTGAGTGGACTAAATTCAAAACATTAGCATGAACCGGTTCTATTCTAAAATTTGTCTGTTGCTTCCCACCACAAGTATTAGAAAAAAACGTAGCTACTTGGCAACATCAAATGCCTTTGACTACTACAGCATTTGCCACCTACCGAGGCTTGCTTGTACCTAATTAACTCTTAGTACATTGCTAATCAAATCAAATCTTTTGTCCAACCATTTGGGGTCTCAACAAATCCTGAGCCTCCGGAGAAAGCATTTCCCAGTTGGGGACCCAAACCTCTAGCTAGGATGGTGATCAATGCTCTCAAATTAATGATTACGATGAAGAAGAACCATGCAATACATATATTGGACTAAAACTGCTTTCATCCCAATAGTCACAATCACGTCATAAACAAACAAATCAAATTTTATTCTCATGAAATATGATCGACTGTATGAATATTATTATACCATTATGCTCGATTACATCAATTTAAAAAAAAAAAAAAAATAGAATGTGCATGAAAGGGATACCCTCCCTGACCTTCAATTCTGATCCTATGGTCACAAAATACTTCTTGACGGACTCTACAAAGCTTGCAGGGTCCCAATTCCTAATTAATTCAATACATCGTTGGCTGCCTATGTGGTTGCATATATTGCATGGCTGGCTGCCCAGTTCAGTTAAGTTTAATTAATTACTGTACTAAAATCGGTCCAGGTCCCACTTGATTTCCTTCCCTCTCTGTGATCACACACTGACCTTAACCATTTTTCGCAGCTCGTGGAATTGGTGTGTACAATTTTATTCGTTTTTAATATCGATCGATCCACGCATGTAAGGAAAAGGATCATAATGTCATGTAACCATCGAATATAGCTTATTCAATAAGGTTTTTGTTCTTAATTTTTAGAAGGGTTAACTGCACTTTGTTTCTTTAAACTATCCTGTTTTTATAGTTTGCACCCTAAATTAGTAATTTTAGCAATCAATCATTTCCAACTCTTGAATTTTTGCACATTACACGAATTGTACAAAGATAGACCGTAAAATGACCCACGTAGCTCCATTAATTTACCTAACTTTTAAAAATATCTCTTTTTCAACCACACACCATGTACCAATATAACAACTAAAAGCATAAAATAATAATATTTCAGTACCATTTCTACTTTAGACAACAACTAAAATGAGCATGTTATACACAAGTAAGAACAAACAACACCCCTCTCCCATATGATCTGAGACAACACACAGTCCATATATATATATTAACTTGAAGGGTGATCATAACATGTATGAGGGTTTTCTTTTTTTGGTCTTTTACAGTCCTTAATCCTCGACAGAAATCTAAATAACTTGCCAAACAGTTGGACAACTCCAAAAGATGGGACCTTATAACTTATTGCACTCTCAATTATTGCAACGAAGCACTACCGACAAATTTCTTAAAAAGAAAATGGTATAGTACTTTTATTCCATTAAAGTTGTGATTATTTGTCTTTTTTAATTAATACTTTAAGTTTTTATAACTTAATTTTATTTAGAATTTTTTTAAAATTTAAATTTGTATATGTTATTGTTTATTTTTGATAAATAAATTTTACTAAAAATTGAATAAAGTTACAAAATTATATTATTTGACCTAAAAAAAAAAAAAAAATCAAACAACAACAACAAAAATTAGGACGGAGGAAATATCAGGAACGAGGCACGTGGAGCACGCTTGTGTTTGTCCAGTTAAATAATTGACCACTTTGTGTAGTACTGTTGCAAACATTCACATAAATAGTACATATCACATGCATTTTTATCATCTCAAACAAAACTATAAAAACGTATTTTTTAAATGTTATGACTAAACAATTAATTGACGTTGTTTCTTTAACTGTGTTTACTTTTCTGGTAATATATATTACCAGAAATAAAGTGTGATACTGCGTGACAGTGTAAAAATACCATATAAATTATGCTTGCTAATTTAATCTTTTATGTATGTTTTGTTCTGTAAAATTAAATTAACGAGGCCATTCAAAATCATATTCACTTTTTTCGCCTGAATATTATACCAAAACTAATAATTATCTCCCGCATGCTAAACAAACGGACGAAATCCCTGGTGAAAATCCACAGACCAAAAACCTTGTAGTTGAAGTATTATTTTCGAACTGTAACCAAAAAGACAAATTTTGAAGCATTTCTCAATAAAAATGACAACCTTGATAGGTTTTGATCGACTTTTCACATGCTCAGCAATCTCTCAGAGCTTTCGCCTAATATGATTCATAGGACAAGGCGTCGGTTTTCACAGCCATCTCCCTCATCAGATGATGCTGCTCAATGTTTCTTGCGTTTAACACTAACATGACATACAAATCCATGGCAAAGTGCCAAGTTTCTCTTTTTTCTTTTTCCATAGTGGCAGCCACAACCATATAATATATAATTTCGAACTCCCAAGATTCAGGTTAATCATAGGAAATTGCTCCATCTCCTTGCAATGTTGCAACTAATGTGACTAATGAATTTAAGTTGCTTCCGGCCCAAAAAAAAAATACTATAATACTAATTAACCTTATTATAATTTGTTATTTACGCATAAAAGGTACACTCGTGTTTGCCTTCAACCTCTTGCCCATGGACTCTTTCGTAGAGGAAAATACTAACATAGACCCGAGTTCATACCCAACTTGTAGATTTTGTGGTGAAATTAAATTTTATAAAATCTTGTTTATATCAATTGATGTTATAAATTTTATAACATTTAATCCACACCATAGAATTTACAAATAGGGATCAAAAATTCGATTTACCTAAATATTTTCTCTTCACAAAAAAATTCTTAAAAATAACAAATAATAATTTTAAGGAAAAAGTTTTTGTTCTTAATTAGGTGCATGAAAAGGATAACTTACAAGTTTAGAATTTGGCATAAATGTAATCTCTTTCAAATATAATATTATGGCCATGAATGGGAAGTATGCATTTGCTAATAGATTAGATGGATACCATTCGCAAAAAATACAAGTAATACGGAGTAAATAATCTACATTCTAAGTAAGACTCTTTATTCAATTTAATATGAAAAACGTGATACCCAACAAAATTGATCTTGTCAAAATTTGATTTGAACACAATAAAAGTATGATCTACGAGTATGCCGGGTCTAATACTTGAAAAGGAAGGATGAGCCACTAAAAATCTCGGGCAAACACTAGATGACTTAAACGTAATAGTTTTCAAATCCAATTATAGTCTACGATTAAATTTATTTAATTATTTCAACGAATTTATTAAATGAATTTAAGTTAGATTTATTTATCTTTTAAATCAAACGCAAACAATCTCTTATTGGACCAAATTAAATCAAACTTGAGTAATTCAAAATTTTTTATATATAAATTTATAAAATTATAAAATAATTGAGTCGAATTAAAAAGTTAATGAACAAACCAACAATAAATCTTGTTCGTGTTTGTTTAATTGATTCACAAACCAAATTCCAACAAATTCGAATGTAATTCGAGTATTAACAACCTTATATTTGGACCCGAATTAACCAATGCAAGTTATTAACGTAGTAATAATTTGTTATGTCGGGGGTAAGATTGGAAGTGAAACAATTGTGCAAGAACGAGTTAAAAAAAAAAAAGGAAACTTTGCATCGCATGCGCATGTAGCCGTTGCCGGATCTGTTGTTATATAGTAAAAACCAAACTCAATTGGGCATTCGCTCAAAACTGAAGAAGAAAGAAGAGGACAAGTAGGAGAGAGAAGAAGAGGAAGGTGGTTGTTGGAGTAGATGTACTAATAATAATACTACTACTACTACTTCTACATTCATTCATTAAACTTTTACTTCTCTCTTCTCTTCTCTTCTCTTCTCTTCTCGATCCAATATTAATACGACTGCATTTCTTTCATCACCATGTTCTCCTTGAACGGCACTAGATTTCTGGTATGTTAATTCTTCATTCGTTTTCTTGAGTTAAAAATTTTGGTTTCTAATTCTTGATCCTCCTGTTTTCATAGCCAAACCCATTTCATTAATTTTAATTCTGAGCGTTTTCGAGATCAAAGATTCAAGATTTTTTTTTTTTGGTATAACTTGGTTTAATTTTAATTTGATTTATTTTCTTGAAGGAAAAAAAAATTACTAATATGAATCAATTTGATGAAAAAAACGGATTTTTCGATTTTTTTGTTTGACAGAACAATTCAGTTTATGGGGTATCCTCCAAAGGCTTGACGCAGCCACAAAGGAGAGTTTTACCTCCTATGGTAGTGGCGGCGGCTGTGAGTTCAATCTGATACAATGGCAGACCTGGGGATCGACACGTCAGCGTTTTGGTGGAGAATAGTCCCAAGGAGATTAGGGATGCTTCTCCAGCGCCGGCGGTAGACAAGGAGTCTAAATCAAACGTTAGTGGTGGAGTTGGTGACGTGTACGGTGAGGATACTGCCACCGAGGATCTGTCCATCACCCCTTGGACTGTCTCTGTTGCTAGGTGAGACTTGAGAGAGAGACAGAGAGGTCAATCTTTTAATTCAGTTTTCGATGATTCCTATGAAAATCTTTAATGAAGATGCAATCTTTTTTGTGTGTTTTATTATTTTTCTATTGCTTTGATTTGCTCTTTTTAGTTGCATTGAAATATTTGATTCCTCCTAAACTTTTTATTATTATTATTATTATTATTATTATTTTTCTATTAGTTTAAGCTAAATCCTAATGGGACTTCTAGTTATGTGGTAGTTGATTAGACATGCTGTGCAAGTTTTGTTTTGTTTTGTTTTTGTGTTTTTCTTGGTGACTAGATTTAATTATTTTGAGTCCTGGGTTCAAAAGATATCTTTTTTTATTTTTATTATTTTGTAATTTAGAGCTGCTTGCACTGATCAATAAAGGTTCTAATATTTAATAGATGATGGAAGTTTTTCAGGCTTACTCCTAAACATGGTTGTTAGTTTTCGCCTTTGTGATGCAGTGGATATCCATTGTTGCGTGATCCACACTACAACAAAGGGCTTGCATTTACTGAAAAAGAGAAGGATGCCCACTACTTGCGTGGTCTTCTTCCACCTGTGGTTATCAGCCAGGAGCTTCAGGTTTTCTATCCTTTAAAAAATTCTGAAACTTCTTTATCCAGATCACTCGTTTCTCACTTTCTTGGCAGTTTGTTGATTCTGTGTTTTCTGTCACCCTACTGAACAGGTCAAAAAAATGATGGCAAATATGCGTCAGTATCAAGTACCCCTGCAGCGGTACATGGCCATGATGGATCTTCAGGTTCTCAGACAATTCAGTCGTATTTTTTGCTATTCTGGGTATGAATCACATGCCAGTTTTATCATTTGCAGATGGTACAATAACCTTAACACTAATGGTCTATAGTCTAGACAACATGGTGAAGTCAGGGAATCTTATTTAACTGGACTTACAGCCCTACTGAATCGTTTAAACATGATATTGTCTCAATAGACATTCTTATTGTTTTAACTTTGTCTTGACCTTGTTTACACAGGAAAGGAATGAAAGGCTGTTCTATAAGCTTCTCATTGACCATGTTGAGGAGCTGCTTCCTGTTGTTTACACTCCTACTGTGGGCGAGGCTTGCCAGAAATATGGGAGTATCTTCAGACAACCACAGGGTCTCTTTATCAGTTTGAAAGAAAAGTATGTTTTATGAAGTTCTGTTGGTTTATAGATTTTTTATTTTTAGTGCTTTCTCTTTCTCATACATGTTAACACTTATTTGCTTTCGAATTTTGCAGAGGAAAAATTCGTGAGGTACTGAAAAATTGGCCGCAGAAGAAAATTCAAGTTATAGTAGTATAGATTACAGATGGTGAACGCATTTTGGGGCTTGGGGACCTTGGCTGCCAGGCATGTCGTCCATATACACACTTTTTCCTTGCCTTTTTATCTTTCAACTCTTTCTGTTTTTCTTCTTTACCCTCTTCTTCTTTACTTGGTCGTTTTTTTTTTTTTTTGGTTTCCGGGGGAAGATGGAGGGGGTTTGCAAAGGAAGAATTCTTTGCATAAGTGATTGTCACCTCTTTCTGCCCGTGATCATATAATTAGACATTCAACTACTGGTTTCTATGGCACTTTGTTTGAATACAATCTCTGCTTCTACTATGTCTGAATTTTATCAGGGAATGGGCATACCTGTAGGGAAGCTTTCCTTATACACAGCTCTTGGAGGTATTCGTCCTTCAGCTGTCTCTTATTTCAAAGGCCAATTTATTTGTGTGTGTTTTAGTCAGCTAGCAAAGAAACTTTAGTATTACTGCTCTCTTCGGGTTGCAATCTCTTCAGCAAACCAAGGATGTTAATCTGGCAGCATAACATGACCACAACCTTGTCATTGCTGTTGTTCTTTATTTTCTATGCCTCTTTTGCGCATCATAATACAAGAGACACTACTTTTCCACTGAGTTTTAGTTATTTTACTTTTCAGTTAGAGAGATAATCCTGTTTTATGTCTAAACTAGCGGATAGGATCTCCAACCTCCATTTGGGTTTGGGGCTATATCTGAGAGCAACATATTGTAAACTATGATTGATCAGGGAAAACTTTGTTTATTGGTCTATGCTTTTCTCATGAAGCAAGAATAATTTGTTTTAGTAATCTTTTTTCGGTGAAATGGTGTCGTGACCTGCTTCACTTATTGCTGTGCTCAATATCTGCAGAAGTAATATTTTAGAATTTTATCAATATTTTTCAGTGTTTGCCTGTAACAATTGATGTGGGCACAAACAATGAGGAGTTACTGAATGATGAATTTTACATTGGACTCAGGCAAAGACGAGCAACTGGGCAGGTTATAAAGCTTGATCTTCTACATTGCATAAATATATCATACATCTTTTGCGAGTATTAAATTAGATTGTTCCCCATCACACAGGAATATGCAGAATTGTTAGATGAATTTATGACTGCTGTCAAGCAGGAGTATGGGGAAAAAGTTCTTGTTCAGGTTAGTCACATTGCTGAAATCTCGATGTACGAGCTGTCAATTTATTTTGTGTCTAGTTCTCACTGTCTTGCCTGCATTCTGCAGTTTGAAGATTTTGCAAATCACAATGCTTTCGATCTTCTTGCAAAATATGGCCCTACCCATCTTGTCTTTAATGATGATATTCAGGTTCAAAAAGATTTATTTATTGCCTTTTCTCTGTCACATTGTTGGTTCTCTCCCTAGATTTGAAATGAGCATTTCCTACATTGTTTCAGGGGACAGCCTCTGTGGTCCTTGCCGGGCTTATCGCATCACTAAAGTTAGTTGGGGGAACCTTGGCCGAGCATACTTTTCTATTTCTTGGAGCAGGGGAGGTGGTTTTTCTCTTCCTGTCTCCAGAAAGATTTTATCATTCTGCTGTATGTTATGTTATAGCAAAACAGGGAAAGTCAAACACAATTTAGATTGCATTAGTAAAAGCTTTATATCCTCAGTTGAACAATTAAATCTTCTTAGTCTTGCATTGAATTGATACTCTATTACTTTCCAAATCACTTATCCCATTCATTTTCATGCAAATTTATGATTTTCCCCAAGCAGTCCTACTCTGAGTTATTGTTTTCTGCTTTTAGTCTTGATGTTGTTTCTGATTCTATCTTCTTGTTGATTCAGGCTGGCACTGGTATTGCGGAACTAATAGCTCTTGAGATGTCAAAGCAGGTCAAAAATAAATTGACCTCTTTATTTTATATGTTGTGCGTCTTAAGTTTCTTCCAAACTAGCTCCTCTAGAAGCGCAAAGCAAGAGGTAAAACCCAAATCTTCTTTTGCAGACTGGAGCTCCAGTGGAAGAGACTCGTAAGAAAATTTGGATGGTGGACTCCAAGGTATTAAAACCTTTAACACTTAGATACCACACCCTCGAGGGAAAGAAAAAGAAAAAATTAAACTTCGTTATAATATTGAATTTCCGTTTCTGTAGGGTTTAATTACTCATTCTCGCATGGAAGCACTTCAACATTTTAAGAGGCCCTGGGCTCATGAGCACGAACCTGTTAGAAATCTGGTGGATGCTGTTAAGGTGTGAGACGCCTCCATGTTGTGTGTGCCATTTATGCTTGTGTTTGTTTGTGTTCTCAAATCTTCTGTATCTTCACTTTCCTCTTTCGCCAGGCAATCAAACCCACAGTGTTGATTGGATCCTCTGGAGCTGGAAGAACATTTACAAAAGAAGTTGTTCAGGCTATGGCAGCCTTCAATGAGGTACTGCTTCCTCCCTCTATCGTAGGGTTTTACTGAGGTGATGTGTGTTAATAGTTTACGCGCACAAAATTTATGACATTATTCTTAATGACTGTTATGCAGAAACCCATTATCCTTGCCCTCTCCAACCCGACATCACAGTCCGAGTGTACTATCATGTGCAGAAGAAGCATATATGTGGAGTGAGGTGATGTTATATTGTACATATTTGTCTTGTGTACTCTTCTAGCAGACTGGTTTTCATTTGAATCTTTATCTCCATCAGCATTTGACACTATTGTATCCCTTCATTTATTTGTTACACGTATACTTCAGGGTCGTGCCATTTTCGCTAGTGGTAGCCCATTTGATTCAGTTGAATACAACGGGAAGATCTATGCATCTGGCCAGGTTTTGATTATCAAAATTCTTTTTGTGAATATACTCTTATGAACAGCAATGTGGCTTTTTGGATTAACTGTACCATGTATTTCTCTTTTAGGCAAATAATGCCTACATTTTCCCTGGACTTGGTCTGGGTTTGATAATTTCCGGTGCCATCCGTGTCCATGATGATATGCTCCTGGTAGCCTGTAAGTTCTTTGAAATGCAATTTTGAGTGTTCATTTTATGTAAATTTGTTAGTTAACTGATGATGTCATCTATTTGGAAGTAAAAAAATGTACAAGTCTCTGTGTCTTTCTCTCTCCCAGCTGGGATTCACCCAAAAAAGAAGAATTAGTAAAATGAATTTGATAGCTGATAGTACTAAATTTGTTTTAAAGGAAATGCAGCACTTATTACGGTGCTTGTCTTTCCACACATTTAAATGCTGCGATAAAATATTTTAGATGCTCAGATAAATGGCATTGGTCCCTATTGCTTGATTCAAGATTAAGAGGTGACACTTCTCACTGTGACGGGCCTTATCACTATGAGGATGGCTGTTTAAAAGTGATGTGTGGCAAGCTAGTATTCGTGCGCAAATGTTCTCGTCATAGATTCAGGCAGCATCTACGGATCTTTATTTGTCCTTTGCAGTTTGAATAATACTGCTGTTTTCCTTGTTCAAAATGATTTGCTCAACGAACTTTCTGCTGTTTTGATAAAAACATCAAACTACCATAGGCTTAACATTTGGGGATTTTTATTATAGATGGTTATACCAAAGTACTTGGCTGTTTTAAGCCATCATCGGTTTTCCCATTCCGTACTCTAAGACTTGCTTATGGTTAAAAAGAACTTATCTTTCACTATTTTTTGTTGAATTCTGATCTTTCTGCTTCCATGAAACAGCGGAAGCTCTGGCTGCGCAGGTAACTCAAGAAAATCTTGAAAAGGGACTCATTTACCCCCCGTTCTCTAATATCAGAAAGATTTCTGCCAAAATTGCTGCTGATGTAGCTGCCAAAGCATATGAGCTCGGTAAGATCTTCTACTGTGGATTACACTTTGAGGATCTGTACATTTTGTACCTCTGTGAGTTCACTTTTGACTTCTTTTTACAGGTTTGGCTACTCGACTACCTGAACCCAAAAATTTAGTTTCATATGCTGAGAGCTGCATGTATAGTCCCGCTTATAGAAGCTACCGCTGAATTACTGAGATGTTCTGTGGACCGTGATTGATTAGATCACTTAAATTTTGATGTCATTCTTCACCTTACATTTCCCCATTTTTATGTTTTTTTTTTCCTAACAATGTTTTTCAATTATTTATTATTTACTTCTTACTGCAAGTCATATACGGGCAGGTAGAAGCAAGTTGGGTCTCTAGAAGGGAAGACATGTATTGCATGATATTGTGTATTAGTTATAATCAAAATGGTAATGTAGCATGCAAATTGTTATACACACTAGTGAAATTCTTACAAGAATTGAAATCTAGTCCAAAAACTCATATTGTAGATTTTTGACTGTGAAGCTTGTGATTTATTTTGTATCCTTTGTGAAGGCCTGATTTTAAAAGCCTTGCGGCAAACCATTCCTGTTTCAGAAGGGGTCAGTACTTGAACGGCTACAAACACCTTTTAAGGGAAATTCTAAAATCACCTTGTTTTTAAGAGTTTATGTACTATTGTATAGATTGTGTAATCTTTCCCTTCCTAAGACTCTGATCGGGCCCATTTTATAAAAAGAGATTTGGAAAAATAAGAAAATTCTTAAGTGAATTAAATTAACGATAGCTATCATAAATGATTTGGTCTTCATATAATTTTTCACGTCACCTCAAATGAACCTTATTATGGTGATGTAGGAGATTGTGGACCAAAGAATTTATGGTACATTGGTTTCTATTATATATTTCATTCACTTAAGAATTTTTTGAGTAAAAAAGTAAGGGCAGTGGTACAAACTTTAGAAACATAAAAGTAATCTTTTAAGGGTAAATTCTTGTATAAAAGACACTCTGTATTTTGTATATTGTTGACTCAATTTGAGATTCATATAGGATTCATAGATTTTGTGTGTACTTTGTATCTTGTTGACTCAATGTGAGATTCATATAGGATTCATAGATTTTGTGTCTCGTTGGTGTATGCATTTTAGTATGTATAGATTTGCCATCCTCGAGGCAATTTTTGTCAAGAGTATGTTATCAGTGGCTGCAAACCGGGTTCTCGGTATTGCTACCCGATGCCTTACTAGACGGATCTGCCAAAGAAGAGTTTATAATGTGGATGGAATAACACACTTCTTCTCGCAATCATACCTATTTCAAATTAATGCAACAGTATCTATCCATGATTCCAAGTGAACCCCATCTTTTGAGTTCTACCATTGTCCACCAGATGGAAATTATTTCAGGCAATTTGCCAAATTCTCCACATATTAAACATTCTAAGTATTTACAACAAGAACGAAGTAGAATTTTGACTAAATTAACCTATAGTCTAATTCTGGAGAGCCCCTAACTATAGTACATTGAAAAGATTAAATAAAAACTAATTATTACAAAAGTTACGCAAGAGAGAAATGGACTAATGCGGAATTGCTTCTTTCCAACTGCTTGATTTAGGCTCTTATGAGATTGAACCAAAGTAGCTCCTTTCAAACTCAAACTGCTTGGAATGAACTACTTTCATCCTTAGTTATGCCCGATCCCTTGACTGGAGTGCTTGCATGAAATGCTGATTGCCTCGACGGTTCTCCTGTTAACTTGAGAGAAAGTCTGGAAGATTCTACAAGGCCGGAGCTAGTATCACCTAAGCTATCTCAAGCTGTGACATGCCTACGAGTTCATCAACATTGACAGGTTCCTTTGGAAGAACTGGAATTGGCTTTAGGATCTGATGATGAGATGCCTCTGCTCCTTTGTCTTCCTCTTGAGGGGCTATATTGGACGACCATAAAGTCAACGGGATAGGTATAAAAGCAGGATAGAAAGATGGAAATGCTGAAGGAATTTCAGGTGGATATGTAACATTTTCTTTGGTTTCTTCAACTACTTCGCTGGGGTTAGCTTCCATGGGTTCAAAATCAGGTTTGAGAGAGAGATCTAAATAAGGCAGTGACTTTTCATCGTCATCTTCTACTTCTCGTGGTTGAGGATTTGCAAGTTGTTCCTTGCTGCTATCTAATACTCGAGGAGGGAGCATAAATTGTTCTTCTACCATTGCTAGATCTGCAGCCTGATAAATGACAAGACAATTTGTGATAAATGACAGAAAGACAAAAATTGCCGATGCTATGTTACACGATATATCTTTCTGGCTACAGCAATGAAGTCTTATTTCAAAAAGGATGATCTTTGTTATTTAGTCTGTCAGTGGGTGGACGGGCAGAAAAGGAAGGAGGGGTGCTTGTATATGTATTAGGATAAAATTTATTTTGGTCATTGACCACCATAAACCTTGTCTATGTATATGGAAAGTGCATCACCAAGGAAACTTGGGGAGTTTTCATGGAATAAGCAGGAGTAGGCCCTAAAAAAAGGCTTTATTTCCCAAACGACTACCCTTACCGTGTAACATGGTTTGACAGCATCTCTTGAATAGAGGTGAAACTAGACACAACTGACCTGTCACTTTTTGGTCGCACAAGGTATATATCTGCATTTTTGTGACCAACAAGCCATATAGTACTTTCCTCCAAATACACATTATGCACAAATGCCAATCACAGATATCATATCATAATTTAAACGTACCGTCTCTGGAACCATGTCAAAGAGGCTGGATCTTCTCTTTCTTCGAGTAGCATTGGTCTGCCGGATAAAATAGAAGACTTCTGTGCATGGCTTGCCACCTGTGTTGGAGTCCTTGACGTCACAAAATTTCGGGATATACCACGCCAATCACCTTTCCCCAACTTCTGCAGACCAAGAAGGAAGAGACGATGCTCTTCTTCAGTCCAGGGAACACCTGCAAAAAAGAAAAATCATTATTAGGTCTTAAGCCTCCTGCTAGTGTATAAATAGACTTGCCCTTGCAAGCAGGGAACCTGTTTTGTGCGAGTTGAAATGTGATCATAAGTTGAAGTGAAACAGCCTTGCCATTGCACCAAGAACCGCCCTTTAAGGTTACATCAGATTTCTTATAGTCTTATTAAGGACGAAAGCACGTTGACCATTTTAACCTAGAAAACATTGAAGACATCCACACCAAGAGAACCTAGTGGGCAGGAATGAGCCACTTCAACATTTTTATCCAATTAAGAGTCCAAATCATCTTCCTTCTTTTACCATCATCCAACCAAAACATATGAACATTTATCAATCTATTTAGCTACTCTTCTTCCATACAGTTCAGACATGAGGTAACAAAGAAAATGGACTTATTTTGACAAGGAAGCCTTCAGAAGATAGAAACAGGGTCCCTTACTAAAACACAATCTCTTCATTCTTACCACAATGTGGGTCTTACAGTAACTTTAACTGACAGGCCACACGACAATTTAACAACGGATAAAAGTGATGAAAAATGAAAAAACTCCATCAAAGTAAAATTTAAACAGATAATAAGCTAGGCATGACAACCATCATGTCATTTCCTGTATACCAAGCAGAAACCTTCAAAATTTACTAAAGAGAAATATTCTGGTCATACACTTATTCCCCTCCCAAGAATTGCAATAACTCAAAAGTATAAATTTTAAACTTTTACCACTAAATTAGTTTGCTTGTAATAATTCAGCTAAATTACTACTATTATACGAAAAAAATAATGTCTTTAGCAACTTTATCCAAAAAAATCCAATAATAGATATGAGAAGACTGTATATAACGAAACAAAGTAACCAATTCCATGAAGGAATGACGATATAAGGCCAAAACTAACCATCCAAAAACAAATTTTCTATTTTTTTTTTTTTCAAAAAAAAAAAAAAGGAAAAACAAGGCCACTAGAACCATATTTCATCAATGACATTTCCTCCAACAAAAGATGATGGCAAATTGGTAATTGACTGAAAAATCATTCAGGATAAGAGAAAATAAATAAGGAAATCAGAAACCAAATTTATAAGCATATCATCAATCAGGCATCTCCAAATTGAACAAATAATTAATAATAAATCAGGTAAAATTAAATTTAAAAAAAAAACAATTCCCAATAACAAAAAGAATTTACCTTTCTTCCTTTCAGCTCTCCGATTAGCAGAACACGAGGCATGATTGGGATCATCCGAGAGATATCCGTCGGTCAAATGGACAGAATCATTAAACGGGTCGGGTGAGCTGGGATTGGGTGAAGCGGCAGCCGATGACGAGGAATGGTAGTGAGACAAATTCCCCATACTGGCACTCTTTGCTTCATGATCGACCCCCCATCTGTTAATCTAACACCAAACAGCTTCACGCCACCAGTACATCCGCCGGTTCCCCCACCACCGCCACCTCTCGTCGGACACGTCCGGGAGTTGTGGCCGTTGTTGCTACAATGAGAACACCGCCGAGTCATCCTGGTGACTCGGCCTTTTCCAAGTTAATTGTTTAATTTAAATCTTCTTTAGATAATTAAATTAAAAAAGATACAGATAAGTATATAGATATATGGTTGTGTAAGTACAGAGAGAGAGAAGGGAGTCGAGTCTGTGGAGGGGATGAAGAGGAAGAATTTTGTGGGGTTGCACTTGCAATAAAAATGTATTATTATTAGTTCTATTTGAGAAATTCAAGGAAGAAAGATTTAGCTGAAAATAATGTTAATTTTGAGATTAGTTTTAGGATTGATTTGGAAAATGCAAGAAATTACGATTTTAGTCCTGAACTGGATAACGTCCTGCCTACTTGGTGTACATCTGGAGTTTGTGGAAGTCCTTTTTTGTTCTTTATGGAAGGAATTATAATTACAAAAAATCTCATTGTAAAAGGTTTGCATATTATAATTCGGGAAATTTTACCATATCTTTTAGAGAACGAATCTCTTAGTTTTAAAAATTTGTACAGTATAAATTTTTAAATCACATAGTATTGTACTGTATAAATATTTAAAGTACAATAGAATAATTTCCTAAAAAAATTGTAAAATTTTCTTATAATTTCTTATACTTTAAAATTTTAAATTATATTATATGATAATAAATTTTAAAATATATCGTAATGATTTTTGTTCGACTATAAAAATTTTCATTGATTGCATGTACACTTTGTAAAATTATGTTGAAAGATTTATGTGTGAGAGACTCTCGTAATTCTTACTATAAAATTAATAAATTAATGATTAATTTTATTTACATTATCACTATAGAAATTTTTTATTAAAGTGTAAATATACGGTACACGTACCCAAATTGCATTTGAAATGTAAAAATAACTTATTTGATAATATAAAAAATTTGTTGTACCATCTGCAAAAAGTAAAATTAATTAAAAAATGAAAGGCACAATAATTATGTAAGAAATATTATTAACTCAAAAACTTAAGATATGAGAAACAAGAAGAAAAAGAAAAAATATTAAATGAGATGCTTGAATTACCTTATCTCTAGCTCATAATGGACTAAAGTCTTAATCGAGTTCGGAAATCGTTTTAATTTATTTGAGCACTCATCATTTTGGACATGATCCAAACGAGGTGATTAAAAAATCATTGCAATAATTGTAGTACTCCAACGTATATAATCGAATAACAAAAAACCTTTATTATTTGTTGGTAATTGGTCGGTGGGATTTGTTTTCTTTCCTATGCAGTTTTCAACGTGGATGGATCATGGTCATCCATCCTTTTCCATCTTTATAGTACTATTTGCTTTTCGGCTAAAATGAGGTTTCTTGACAGAATAATGGCACATTAGCAGCTGTATCTCTGAGCTTTACAAGCTTTTTCCACTAAAAGGGGAAGTATTTAATTATCCATACGATGCACGAATATCTGCTAATCTAGTTTTAGTTGGATATAGATAGACATACTCTCTATTAAAAATTAGTAATTTTCATATATTATCTTGTCTTTTTTATTTTATTTTTGCATTTTTTGTAAAATTTTTGACCTTTCTAGAAGGCCAAATGAATGGTCTTGTTCTATACACAAGAAAGGCAATTACTACGTTGGATGAACTAAAAACATTAGAAGCTATGGTTTGGTTACGTGGATAGACTTTGTTCTATACTAGATTTGTTGGTAATCATTCATTAAGCTGATGTCTCCACCACCACCACCACGCTTCTTTGAAGGGTTCTTATTCATTGTCCGCATAATACATCACATTATTAATTTTAATAAAATTTCAAATAATACCTCAAATAATAGATATTCTATTGTTTAATTTTTGGTTATGAAATGGATAGGCCCAAACAAGAGGACCTTCAAAAACTTTTCGATGGATTAAGGCAGTGTGCCTATAAATCTAAAAAACCCACTTAATTTAAACTCATCGGCCTCAAAGGACCCAAACACTTTTTAAAAATTTGAGTCCATTGATTAATTGAGGCCCGTAGGTAGGTATTCTTGGGCAATCATTTAGTATTGAAGAAAATATATATATATTTTTTGGGTGGTAAAAAGACAAAATATCCTAAGAGAAAGCTGGTTGAGAATTTTTTTTCTCAACAAGAATCTTTCATGTTCTCTCCTTGTACATGCAGCACATTCCAGAGTAGTAGCAACTAGCAACTATATCCTGTGATTGCATATTTTCTTGAGCACACAGCTACAATTTGTGGGCTATACATTGATGCAAGATATATAAAGCCACTCTCAATATCCATTCTGGTACAGTGAATATTGCCCTTTTTTGGGTTTGCATTCTAAAAATAATCAGACAGACAAGGGGACCATGTCTATTCTATACATCACTAGTTGAGATTTCGGGTAACTTGGTTGAATTCACAGCCAATTCCAGAGAGCAGAAGAAGATTGGCCATTGGACCTAGTTAGTACTTAGTAGTTAAAGTCACTTAAATTTACCTGTATAGTATTTCAATTGAAATTTTAGGATTAGGAAAATATTACCATAAATTCGATTTTTTATTCCACCTGTAAATTTTGCGGTCAAGATTAAATCTTATAAAATCTTGCTTACATCAACTTATGTCATAGATTCCATAACATTTAATCCATACCACAAGATTTACAAGTAAGGCTAAAAATCAGATCTACCTAAGTCTTTCCCTTAAGATTATTCCTGTCTAATAAGCGGTGAGCACTCTTCCCTAATTTCTTGCTAGTACTAGTAAATAGTAAACAAGTAGTACGTCCTTTCGCACATACTATGATTATCAAAATTTAATCGTTTAGTTATGACTGCATTAAAAAAAAATTTATTTTAATACACGAGTGTCAAAAAACTAAAAATGGGATCACAAGTAAAATTAAAAAATGTGAGATGAGTATTTAAACAACTTGATTTAGTTATTTATTAGAAGGTTGTCATATTAAATTTTCCTATATAGTAATACTACTATAACGGTGTACTAAGAAAAAAATCATATAACTAAATAACAAGGAACTTGTGCGACTTCCCGTTTACATGTAGTGGAAAATTGCTAATAATCAAGCAAGCACGATTCTTCTCACAGAATATATGCTGCAAGAAGAATTTCTTTGTAAAGATCACTAGAAAAGCAACCCCGAAGCCAACTTTTGTAATGCTCGTAATTTTTGAATTATTCTCTTTAGCACATTATAGATGAGAAGATTGATCTGATTGGAGAAAAGTCCCCCAATACAAGCTATCAATTCGTAAAAAACATATATTAACCCCCAATTTACCTTTAAGACGAGTGTTTTTGGGCTTGCTTCTGATGCCTAATATCGAATCTATCAAATACTAATACTAGTTAGTACAACATTGAGAAATATTTAGTTAGGCCTAATTTACGGTTTCATTTGTAAACCTTATAATGTTACAAATTAAATTTTATAGAATAAATGATATTAACTGATACAATTAAGATTTTATAAAATTAATTTTGACTATAAAGTATACAGTAAAGACTCAAAATCGGGTCTAATTAAGTATGTTCTGTACAAAATTAAGACTCAGTATACGTTTTGCGTGGCTCTCTCTAATATCAGAAAATGGTGGGTGAATAATGTTATATATTAACAAAACTACAAATTCCTTCCTTTATCATTGAATTTGGTGATGCAAAAATTCTTTCTTTTTTTTTTTAAAAAAAAAAATTGTTGCAAAGAAAGAGCACTAAGGAGGAGTTTTTCACCGTCGCCCATGTCTGAGCCGCAGATTCTTGGCAACATAGGAGATAGAAAGATAGTAGTGATAGGTAAAGAGAATCAATATTTGGGCCAGAAGTAACACTTAAAAAAATATTCTGATCCCATAACTCTTAATAGTGAGCAGATGTGACTACACATTGTTTTTTTCTACATTACCTGTTACCTCTCTTTTTTTAAGTCAGGATGGTAAATTATCATAATATATTTTAATAATTATTATATATCATTTATTGATTAGAAAATAAAAGTAATAAGAATTGAATTTTAATGTAATCGGATCGTTTTATTTATTATCTAAATTAACTCATTAACACATGTGACTGCGTATGAAAAAAAAGAAAAATCATTTGGGAGAGAGATGTAGAGATCGATGCGAAATCCCTTTAATGTCACTTGAATGCATGGCACAAGAAGAAAGAGAGAATCTCTTCTAGAATAGTACTACTACTTAAATCATCTTCTTGTTCTTAGCTGGGAGGATGAAGAAAGGCTATAGAGAAAAAGACATGATATGTGTAATGTGTGTGCCAAATGCCAATCATTGCTGAAATTTTCTCTTCTCTTAGTATTTTTCTTTCCATATTTGGTTACTCCATTATACTTTATTCTACTTTGGATTGGAGCTTTTAACAATATTCCCATCTCCCCACCAATAAAATTCTCTCAAATCAAATTACTAACAAATTATCTCACTTTTTGGTTTTTTTTTTTACTATTCTGTTTAACATATATACAAAACTTGTTATGTTATTAATTTACATGAAGATTCATTACTATTGTGTTTGCTAGATATTATTGATCGCATATATGTTCCGCAAAAGAGGAACAAAATTTTAACCATTAGACAAGAATAAGTTTGAGTCGATCGAATTTTAAATTATGCCTTTGTCCCATCCATCTATATCTGAAATTAATTAAAACTTGCCAGAGTATCACCTTCTGAAAGTGAAATGCTTGTTCCATCACTGAAAAAAAATTAAACATCAGGAATAGGACCGTGTAAGCTCATTGGTTTACCATAAAAGCTTGTAGGAATAAAGTTCTGAAACTACTAATATTTAAAACGATAATTTGTGCTACAAGTTAATACTAGAATCTGGTTGCATGGTCAATTAACTTGTTAAAACTCGGTTAATTAATTAA
The DNA here is from genome assembly GCA_025175665.1 of Cinchona pubescens. NCBI lineage: Eukaryota > Viridiplantae > Streptophyta > Magnoliopsida > Gentianales > Rubiaceae > Cinchona > Cinchona pubescens. Next base: position 1,252,542 of record JANKKI010000066.1, read on the forward strand.
GCCAAGAAATAAAATCCAAACCTTAAAAACCAATTCCAAAGGATCTTCATTATATTTTATTTTTGATTTTATCAATAGACACTATTAGATCAATGGACCAAATTTAGATATATCGGGGTAACGTTTGGAAAAAAAAAAAAAAACATTGGAGACGTATACACGGATTATTATCATCTATCGACGAATATAAGCATATTAATTAATTATAATAGTTTTCTATTACCATAATATTCTGTTTTTCTAAGTAGGATCTTAAACGAGATTATTCATCACTAGGGTCCCCTAGTTTTATATCCTCGTATTTTCTTGATATTTTACGTTCCAATTATGAGTGGGCTGTCTCTTCTTGAATCTGTGCCTTTGTTGATTTGAAAGGGTCATATGTTCTATATTCCAGTATTAATTAAATGCAAAATTAGAATGTGATAATGTTGTTATCTCAATGCTTTTGTTCGGCAGCCAAGACTTCCATTGTTTCTGTTCCATTTTTCACTCTTTTGAACAAATTAAAATTCTGTCTGTTATTGCACAAATTGTTTTTGTTCTACCACGTTATTAGTGTTTTTTTTTTTGGCAAAAAGGAGGATAGGGGTATGGGGGCTGCCGAAATAGCATATTGTGCTTTCTTCTTTTTGCCTTTGGAGGTTTTATGTTCAAATTCTTTCTTGTTTATTAATATATATTAAAGTTGCAACTATTGGATTTAACATATGCTATTGGAAGCTACTATGAAATGACATTGAATAATGCAATTAGCAAAATTAATGATAAATTCAAACTCTCGTGCATTAAGTTAATTCTTGGGCATAAAGTTAGAAGGCACGTCATAATTTTTAAGTTAAATTAACAATTTTATATCGATGACGAAATGAGGATGTGGACTTAGTTTTCCTTTATGCTGTATATACATTGTCTTTCATCACAAATTTCAGATTTAACTATCTATTTTTTTCAAAATCTTGCCAAATTATGAAATTATAATAAACTAGCGGGAAATTTTATTCTACTGAGCATATTTATTGCGTTCAGCCCGATCTGACAGTTTAATCAGTGAATTCAATGAACTGTCGCTTGATACTGGATTGGGTTGCTCCAATGACTAGACAAGGAAGAAACTTTTCAGGTTTCATGTAACTCGACGGCTCAACCAGTAAACTCGATAACTTGGTCGGTTTAGAGAAATCCGGCAGTTTCGTTTCTTTGAGGAAAAATCTAAATTGTAATTGTCAAATTTAGAACAAAAAATCTCTTAAATAGAGATAAAGAGGTTTATCACTTAACCATGTAAGCTTTTGTTTATTATATTCTTCTTTTTTATTTGAATCTTTGAAAAGTTAATTTCTTATGTGTTTGTATATATCATTATATATCTTATAGTTAGTATTTTTTAATTATGTATATATAATAATTTAGAATTAACTATTTTATTAAATTTCTGCAGAAAAATGAATTATTCAAATTCATTTATACTTAAATTTTTTTTAATAAAATATATTTTTATCAATATTTTTACTATATATCTTGTATTTAATAATTTAAAAATATTATATATTAATAAAAAATATATTTGAACGATCATAATTAGTTGAACAAGTAATTCATTGACCCGCCTCCTTTACGTGATTGGGTTTAATAACTATGTTAATGAGTTGATGAGTGTTTAGGTAATTTTTCAAATATCTAGCACCGAAAAGAAAAGTTAAAAAAGATAAACCTCGATCCAGGAAAAAGTAGGATGAGATTTGTACATAGCAAATCTCAATCTTTACATTTTCTTTTCTTTTATTTCCTTCCAGTCGGCTACATAATTCGTTTCCTTTTAATGAATCCTGATTGGAACTTTCTTACCGACTGAATTAATTAATGTATAAGATCTGTCGATTGTCGGGTGCATAAAGTATTCGTAGTATTTTTTTTTTTTAAATGGCTCTTAAAGGTGAATGAAAATGCTATATATTCTTTTTACCTTTTCTCTGGATTAGCTACAAATGTTCTTTGTTTTGGGATAACCAAATAAAAGAGCATGATTATCTGAAAAGAATCATATACCAATTGTTACCAACCAAATTTCGATTTCTTTTTTTTTTGTTTTTTACATCATAAAACAAAGATAACAAAAGAAACTAATCCATTGCGTATATGCAATCCATTTTAATTATGAGTTTCTTTTTCATTACAACCAAAAAATGATCAAACAAATGAGAATCGAATTTATATGTTCAGATATATACATTGAATCAAGTGAGTTAATTATTCTGTTCCGTGTACTTATAGGATTGAAAGTGTCAAAGACATATTTTCTGCCACACCAATAATTAGAGCAAAAAGTATGAAATGACGTGAATTGAAATGACTTATGTCAAGATGAAAAATAATCAATTATTATTAACGTAAGATTAGACTTGCAAATTAGAATTAAGTACTCACGAACCTCTAGTGACTTGTGTGAAAACGTCATACAAAGTGTGCTAGGAATTTTTTTTTGTTCGAATTGCCAATACCACCACTATAACATCCTTTTAAGTTTTGCCTTTTCAAGGCTTTTTCTTTTTTTGTAAAAAAGAAAAATATATATTAATTGCCCTCCCGGATTGCAACTAATGTGCATCTATATAAACCCTCCTAGCTTGATCATTTCCATATTGCACTGCGACTTCTGACATTCACTCCTCAGACCTACATTAGGTTTCATATCAAATTAATACTACAAAATTAGGGACATGGAACGAAACCAACTGCGAAGGCAAATCGGTAATATGAGACAGTCCCTCTTTGATCAGGTTCTTTATTTTCTCTGAATCCAACTCCTTCTTCTTCCTCTTCACCCCCCTTCATTCTCTCTTTCTATACTTCTTGTTGAATATTAACTTGTGTGCAATATTAATCAATGTTCCCATTTTAAGACTTGGTTCATTGTGAGAAATAGGAAATATTTTGCACGCCCATAGTGATATAAATCCTATATATCAAAGCAGTTAAGATCTTTTATCTCGTCACTTAATGAAATGTTAAGATTTTTTTGTTAAAATTTATAATTATATTTTTAAAAAAATCTTGTATTACATTAGATAGTGAATCAGTAAATAAGATAAAAGATCATTTACTTATAACAGCAAAACTAATCCTCGAGTACGAAATCTGAAGGGTTATCTCTTAATAATTAGTTTTATGTGTTTAAACTCTCATATATACTACGGTGTTTCATTTACAATTAATTATCTTGCAGGGTTATCTAGATCATGAACAATTCATTCAGCTGGAGGAGCTGCAGGATGATGCTAATCCTAATACACATCTAGAAGTTGTCACATTGTTCTATCGAGATTCAGTTCGCACAATCCAAAATATAGAGCAAGCATTGTGAGTAATTCTAGCGCTTTTTTTTTTTTTTTTTTGGGAGAAGTAGCAATATCATGAATAATGTGATTTTTTAAATCATAAAAATTAGTTATAACTCTTACAAAAGAATTTTTATTTTTAACGAATGAATGTCTACAATTAGGGGTAGAATCAACCTAAAGTATAAAAATGAAAAAAATATATATATGTATTAAGGAGTGTCGTGACATTACAAATTATAAATTTCTTATTTTCCTTTGGAGAAATAAATATTAGCATATCTTGTAGTATGTAGTAACATTTTATTGAGAAAAAGTACATGTAGGTAAATTACAAAAGCTTCAATTTCTTATCATCTAGGGAGAAGAGCCCTCTTGACTTTGTGAAGTTGGATGGCTACATGCACCAGTTTAAAGGAAGCAGTTCAAGGTAATTCAATTGGGAAAAGAAGTGGATACTTCAAAATATATTTATATTGTAGCCAATTTTTTGTTTCTCTCAAAATAAATTCTCTACATATGCCCTAAAATTTTTTTTCTAAAAGTAAAAGTTTAAATTTAATAACTTTTTACTTTCTTTTAACACTTGATAATCTCGTATCTATGCAGCATTGGAGCCAAGAAAGTGAAAAGCGAAAGCACACAGTTCAGGGAATACTGTAAAGTGGGAAATGCTGAAGGGTAATTCATCATTCATATTCTAGACTTCTGTATACATGAAGCTAGTTGACATTTATTACTATTGAAATGAAATATTTCCTCAAAAATACAGATGCAGGAGAACTTTCGTTAACCATCAACAACTAAAGAAAGAAAATGCTGCACTTAAAAAGAAGCTGGAAGTTTATTTTCAGGTTCCCTTTAATACTTACTATACATTAATACAACTAGTGTTTAAAACATTTTTTGATGCCATAACATTAATTAAATATTACTTCAAGGATTCTCAAACTAATGTGTTAAATCGAGAATTTCTGAATTATTTTCCTTGTTTGTTTTCAGTATTCGAGACAAGCTGGACCCCTCGAGACAGCATGTCGCCCTAATTGAGTGAAGAAATATCAACTCAAGTGGGATGACAAAAAATAGCTAACTCTGGTTAATTAGGAGTACGTATACGTAGTGCAACTTGTTGAGTTGAGCTTTGTATGCAATGCATGAAACAATTAATGCACAACCCCTTTCCTATATATCCATCCATCATCCCCAGATGCAATAAATTAAGGGGAGAGTGAGATTAATAATATCTTCTTTTCTTGGCATTGATAAATGCCTTAGTTTGATCTAAAGTTCTTTGATGCAATCAATTTTAGTTGTTTGATGTGATGGAAGTTTTTGTTTTATACGTCTATTAGCATATATACTTTTGTTCACCTCTCCTGGTGGTATGTTGTTAGTGAAAAAAGAAAATGCCTTAATATTTTACCACACAAAAAATTGTAAAAAAACATTACGTCAATGATAAGACTGTTTGTGAGAATCTAAACCCGTGACCGCATGGTATTAATTAAGACTCAATAGTGAATTAGTAATTTTTGAGCTCACAAATTATTAATTTGAACTAATATGTAATTAAGTATTATCAAGATACTAATCGTTAAATATTAAAGATTGAGAATTACTATTATTAAAAAAAAGGGTTTAATAGCCGAGAGAGAGGTGGAAGAAAGGGGTTGTTAAAGTCTGTGCAAAATCAAGGAATAGATAAATATCTTCTATTAATTGTTTAAGTTTATTAATCAAGTTCTTGTGTGTCAATTTTGTTGAGTGGTAGGTGAGCCAATGGATTTGTAAGTCTGTTGAAAATAGAATAAATAAAGGAAAAGCAGTCGCCATGCGAACCGCTGCTTGGCCGAGAAGTTGCGAGCAATATAAGTGCATGGATGAATTATGTTGGCATAAAGGAAATATAATAATAAATCAATGCCTATAAGGACATCTTATTAAGGGTGATAGGCATTTTACAGTGATTCTTTGTTATGAAAAAGACAAAAGGATAAATGATGTTTAAAATTAACAGTAGTAGAGAAACTTTTGTCGGAAAAAAAATCTTATATATGCACAGGAGATGAATTTGGTATAGTTTCACAATTAAGCAGTCAATCGACTCTCAGAAATGAGTTGCGTTTATTTATTTTTATTTTTTTGGAATTTTAATTAAGGGACTGATTATTTATTATTTTAAGAATTAGTTGGATTTAAGAATTGAGTATGTTTAATATTTTATAAGTAAAGATTTACGGTTTCGAATTACTTAAATTACACTCGCGTATTTCGAATGATTTAAAAGGTAGTGGTCTCTATTCTCTTTCAGATAAGTATCTTACAGATTGTTTTGTAATTATGTAAATATTTTCTAAATATATATTTGATATATAAAATAGTTTGAGCATGAGTTATTTGATTGTTTTCATATATGTAAAATTATAAGTGGCATTTTTTAATTTAAATGAATGTGTGTGATTTGATGTGCATTGTATCAATTTGGCTCATTATAAGTTTTGATAGTGTTGATAGCGAACTAGTTCTTGTCAATATTTGGCCCTTGTCCAACAAGCTATCGCTAGCTAGTATAGTAGTCCATCCTAACAGGTATAATGATTAGAACAAGATATCTCTATCGCTAGTTAGTATAGTAGTTCATCCTAACAGGTATAATGATTAGAACAAGATATCTTAAATTGCCAATAATGCCTAGCTGACTCTTTGAGCCTGGTCAAATATGAATGATTATATGTGATATTTCACTGTTTTGAATTATTGGTTTTAAAGAAATATGTCAATAATTGCTAGTTATCCTTTTAATGAATTAACGACTTTTATTAAAAGATCAAATTACAAAGGCCTTTTAAATATATTTATATATATATTGATTATGTTCATAGGGTTTTGAAACTAATATGTATACTAACGTGGTCGATCCAATGGAAGAGAACTCAGGCTACTTATTGGGTAATTGTTTGCTTACCCATTTACATAATATATTATTTTGCAAGTGTTTGTAGTTCTTTAAGACAAGTGGTTGGGGATTTGAGATTTTGAATATGGTATTCTCGTAAGTGAGGGCATGACGTGTTACAACCCCAAATTTGGGGCATGACAGTACTTATGACATATTCCAATCTTTTTCTCCCTTTGTTTTCATGGGTATTCCAGTTTCCCAACCAAGAAATAAAAATCCCAAGAGAAAGATAAGGATATTGAAATGGTGTATGAATATAATTAGGGATGTTCATGAGTTAGGTTATTGGGTTGATGAATTTTTGAATTCGGGTTATCAGGTTTTTAGGTTAAGAATTTAAAATTCAATTCAATCCAACTAATACTATGAAAACTCAAGTAAACCTAGCTCAAGTGTACTCGAGCAGGTTACTTGAATTTGTCAGATTTATTTGGGTTAAAATGTAAAAAGAGACATATATATATATATAAATATTATTATTGTAAGAACATCTATTACAATTATTTTATCAAAAAATGAAATGGTTAGATCAAGAATGAGAAAATAAAATTATATAATTCATTAGATGAATGTTATGTTAAGAATAAAAAGTAAAATGATTATAAATTGGATGATATGACAAAGAAAATAATGAAAAAGATTATAAATAAATTATATTTGGGTTATCGGATTTTTGGGTTGGGTTGAATTTTATTTTTCAAAATCCAACCCAACCCAACTAAGTCCAGGTAATCTAACTCAAATAACTCGAAACCCACTAATCCAACCCATTTAGCTCCAAATTTATTTGCGTTGGCTTGAATTATATTTGAACACCCCTAAATATAATTTGGTTGTATTTTATATAAGGTTAATATTGTCCTTTATAAAGTACGCATAAATATTCTTTATACATAAAATACTATAGGCATCCTAGGGTAGCCTTGGTTGTTTCTTTCAAATGTTTTAAAAATTGAAAAGTTTTATACATACGTTGAAATATCATTATGTTAATTTTAAAATTTTGTACAATAAAAATACTTAATATTTATACAATATTATAATATACAAACCTTTAAACTACAAATTATAAAATGAATGTAAAGAATACAAACTCAGCTTCATATGTTTTTAGTTCTTTTAGTTCTAGAAATTTTTTTTTTTTTAATTAATGTTGTGTCACCTTACGTATTCCCACCCTTGGTTGGATGACTGAATTTAACAACTCAATTGCTAATCAAAAATGATCTGGTAGAAATATTTTCCTACCCCCGCAAACCCCCGCCCCCCACAAAAAAAAAATAAAAATATGAGCCTTCGGCCCACTAGAAAAGCCATCTGGATTGGGGCTTCAAATTGCCGCCCTCCCAAGACTCAACTTTGCTACTTTGCTTAATCTTGCAGTTCTTGTTTACACGAAGGAAAACTTCAATTAAGAAATGAAAAATCATTTACAATAGCAAATAAGCAGAACCAGTTACAAAGTTAACTAATGTGTTAAATTATATTAAATTACTAAATTTTAATTTTAAATATTTTATTAAAATTTATTATTTTTGACGAATTTAATAACGCATCAATAAATTTATCATTTTGTCAATACGTACTTTTAATAATATGTATATAAAAGAAAATCATTCTTGAGTGATAGGATAGCATTAAAAGTTGAAAAATGGGTGAAATTTAAAATAAGAAAAATTACTAAGTTGGGCAAAGCCAGCCCTTCGTTGATTTAAAAAAAAAAAAAAAGTTAGTTATGAGCTTCTATTATGGAATTATTCTTATTATTATTATTAAGGAGAGTTGTTGTTGTCTCCGTAATTGTCCTTCTGGAAAAAACAAATAATGTTTACATATCCTCATTTATAACCGTCTTTGGCGCATATCATAATTCAACATAATCTAAAACCCAATTAAATTTTAGACACAATTTTGTACTTGGATAATTTCTTTTAGTTTTATATAGTCACTTCGTTTGCACAACGTTAACTATTCATTATTCTCTTCATAATATTTTACAATCATTTCATAACAAATATTTTAATTATCTTTCTATGTCATATATTTCATATTTTAAAATATTTGTCACAGTAATTATTTATATAATATGACAAAATAATGGTTATAATCATTTCCTAACACATATTTTAATTATCCTTACATCTCATATATTTCACATTTTAAAATATGTGTCACAGTAATTATTTATATAATATAACAAAATAATAGTTGTCCAAATAAGAAAAATGTTTAATTAAATCCGATTTTGGTTTCTTTATATAAATCTTATGGTCATGATTAAATATTAATTCTAGCTTATATCCACTAAAGTTATTTATTTTATAAAATATAATCCACATCACAACGAACAAGGATTCTCTCCATAGATCCTCCATTTATCCATTTCGATAAGTATGAACACCTCATTTAAATGAATAATCAAATGTGAGATACTTGCCAAATCATTATTTTTATAAAATTTTATGACAAAACTATGTAAAGTTCATTTTCTTTTCCTTGATAATTAATCAAATTTAAAAATCCTTATCATTTAAAAAATTAATCAAATTATTTTATTAAGATTCTGACTATTTAATTAAAAAATATACTTAATTGATTTCTTGTAACAAATAAAAATTTATAACAAAATTTTTAATAGGTCATTAAATTGAAATAACATAATATTATAATTTCATTACATCGTTTCAAGTATTTATTTATTTTTTTATACTTAAACTTAAATTTTTTATATAAATAAAATAACAATTAAAATTATGTAATAAAATAGTAATGTAAATAAAATTTAACTATTAATTTAAACTAATAGTGAAGTGTTATTTATTTAGAGGGGTCATGGTGCAAATAACCGAATTTACTTAATTATTTTCCGTACTTTAAGTAAGTGTATTAGGGCTAAAACGGTACTAGGAGTTTTTCAACCGTTAAATAGCCTTCTCATTTCGTTGAATTCAAATACTAATGTGAAAGTATTTGGGTCTTTTTGACTTAAGAGCTCTGGTACTAGTAGTAAACATTAGTAATAAACTTCAGTAAAAACCCCGCCCTTTTACTCCCAAATCCCCACAGCCTCCGTCTCCATCTCTGTGACTATCTTCTCCGATCACTCGCACTCACACAGTAACTCTGTTCCATAAAATTTCATGCAGTTCGCTTTCTTAGGGTTTTCTTTGATGATTCATGTTTAATTAGATTCCCAAAAATAAATATTCCGTAGTTGCAATTTTTTATCGGCACTTAGGGTTTCGAATTTAACCCTTCTTAGGTCGAATTTTGGAATTAGTTGATTGAATTCGTCACTTTTTTTTGGGTATCTTGGGACAATAATTCTTTTGCAATTCAATCGCGATTATCTGTGAATTTTTGTGTAATTTTCTTCGGTTTTGTTTCTATGGCTTTCGTTTTCATACACATAGGACACTAACACACATATGTGGACTCTTTGAATGCAATGAATAAAGCTGAAAATGCGAACTTTGTAAATTTGTGAAATTTTGTGAGGGTTTCAGTGTAAATTCGGATAATTTTGGTGTACTAGTAAAGGAGAGAATCGTTAATGGCGTCGTACAGGTCGTTTCCTCCACCCCCACCCCCTCAGGCAACTTTTGCTCCTCGGCCTCCACTCCCGACTGCGCCAACAAGTCAGAACCCGTTGCAACCTCCGGCCTTACTGCCGCAGCAGCAACAACAACAAGCTCAAGGGAATCAGTATTCTCAGAATTGGGGTTATTATAATCCTCCCCCGCAGCCGCAGCAGCAGTATCAGTATCCACCAAGGCCGCCTCCACCTGATAATTCCTACCCACCTGCTCCTCCACCTTCCATACCCCCTCAGCCTGGCCCTGCCCCACCTGCTCCTCCACCATCCATGCCCCCTCAGCCTGGCCCTGACGCACCTGCTCCTCCACCTTCCATGCCCCCTCAGCCTGGCCCTGCCGCACCTGCTCCAGTGTATTATCCATCCGGTCAGTTCTCTCAATATAGTCAGCACCAGCGTTTGCAACCATTGCAGCTACCGCCACCTCCACCTCCACCTCCCCCCTCCTCTTCGCCACCTACTTCTGTCGCTCCACCTCCTCCGCCACCGTCATCACCTCCACCGCCACCTTCATCACTCCCACCTTCTGGTCAGAGTAAGGAAAATAGGGCTGCAGAGGAGAGAAGAGCGTCAAGGGATGGTAGAGATTCCAGGTGGCATGATTCCGGGCATGCTAAGCAGCACAAGGCTCCTCCAGTTCCTGTGAAAAAGTCAAATGGGCCTCCAGGGAGGGTTGAGACAGAGGAGGAGAGGAGGTTGAGGAAGAAGAGAGAATATGAGAAGCATCGGCAAGAGGAAAAACACAGGCAACATATAAAAGAATCACAGAATAGAGTGCTGCAGAAGACCCAAATGTTATCTGCTGGAACAAAAGGGCATGGGTCAATTGCTGGTTCACACATGGGCGACAGGAGGACTGCTCCTTTGTTAAGTGGTGAGAGGATTGAAAACCGGTTGAAGAAGCCAACAACATTCCTTTGCAAGTTAAAGTGAGTATATTGAAACATCATTTTGGATTCCTGTTATTGCTTAAAGATTGTCCTTTAACTTTAAACTCTTGGACACTTGTAGTGGTGTATACTTAATGTCTCCCTTTTGAAGATTAGGATTACTGGTCATTATGTTGTCAACCTTATATATGAGGATGTTTCATTGTTTCTGATGGTATTTTGTAAGAGTACTTAGTTGTTCTATGCAGTCTCTTGTGGATGACGCACTTTAGATGTTGCTCAAGCGTTTAGCTTCATGTAGATTATTTAAATATTGTGTGCATGTGCACAAAATGCGGTTTGCATGCATAGTGAAATGCTGACTGATTGCCACTTATTGAAGCTGTTTAATATTATCTGACTATTTGGAATAGGGATCTAATAATGTATGAGCTTTGGATCATATACCAAATGTTTACCGTGCTATTGGATTGCTTTAAAAGTTTTTTTCCCCTTTTCTTTTGAAATGCTAATTTGGTTGTGGTTGGATGATGCTCAGAAGGGAACCGATCCAAAAAAACAAAGGTAAGATAAAAGTTAATATTTGGTGTGAATTTTCTCATTTTGAATGTAGTAACAAGGATATTGGTTAAAAGTGGAGTTAATCATCAGAAAAGGTGGATTGTGCATTTATGGTGTCAATGTTTTGATAGCAACATTCTTTTACCTTTTCTAAAGCTACTCTCATCAACATCCTTTTTATAACACCTTGTGAGTTCTGACACTGGGTTGTCAATGTCCAGTTTTGGTATATTATCTAAATTCTAAACAAATACTGCCTATAGCAGTCTATGAAAGTAGAAGTTCCAAGAAGCTGATAATTTGTGGAGAATTATTTCTTGAGAGATGAATTTTATTAAAATTAAATGACTGTAGCTTTTGGTTTTTAACTCAAATATTGAATTGCTGTCAACCCAACCTCAAAGGGATTAGTTAGCGGTCAAGGGCTGAGCCATAAACTTAAAATTGTCTAGAATGATTTCTTTCTCCTTCAACTCTTGGGCCAGGCTTGCCACTTCAAGAAAATATTTATATTTTGACATTTTCTTTGACTAAATGAAAGAAACTTTTAATACATGTCTAGTTGCATAACTACCAGTGCATATGCAAAAGGGCAATTTTTAACTTGCAAAGGAAATTTCAGTTCCTTAGAAGAAAATATTGTCCTGCACATATGGTGATTAAATGGAAGGCATCCCACAATGCTTTTGTTAGTGATAATGCTACACATCGCTTCTGTCCTATTGATGTTCTAGTTTCGTCATTCTTTGCTTGTTTTATGCTACTTGCAATGAATGTATTTCTTTTGCTCTTCATCTTTTCCTTTGTGAGTGGAGTAGTAGGCTGTTCTAATATCTATCTGTTTTGCTTTTGTAATCTTTGCAGATTTCGGAATGAACTGACCTGATCAGACAGCACAGCCAAAGCTTATGTCTTTAAGGAGAGACAAAGATCGGTAAGCAATCTTATTCTGTCGTTTCACCCAGCTAGTTCTCTTCTCATTTTTCCAGTTATATATTAGTGGCTATATTAGCATAGTCATCATGTATGCTAAATAAATGCTTGTCACTAGAATAATAAATGCCTTTCATTTGATGTTGACATTTAAAGTTTTAGTTTCTTTGTAAGTCCTGACAATCAAGTCTCCAGGTTTACAAAGTATATACATAACTTCTCTGGAGAAAATGCACAAACCTCAACTGCAAGTTGAACCGGATCTAGGAATACCCCTGGATTTGCTTGATCTGAGTGTCTACAAGTATGTTCTTTACAATCCTTTCTTCCTAAAATTAATTACAAATCTTTACAGCATCGATCTTTCAATAATTTCTTTCTCCACTAGTCCTCCCAAAGGCAGAAATCTACATCTAGATCCAGAGGATGGGGAATTATTACGTGATGATGGTGATCCTGTGACCCCAATTAAGAAAGATGGAATAAAAAGGAAAGAAAGGCCCACCGATGAAGGTGTTTCTTGGCTGGTTCTTACCCAGTATATTTCTCCTCTTAGCATGGAGTCGTCTAAACAGGTACCATCTTAAATGATTTGGTCTTAAGATATTTGGTTTTGTGTGAAGTGTGACAATATGAGCTACAACTTGGATTCTCTTTGTAGTCTTTTACTGAAAAGCAAGCAAAAGAATTGCGAGAAGGTCGTAATCTTTTGGAGAATCTTAATAGCAGGTTAGTTGTGAGCTTAAATGCTACTGTTTTCCTTGTCAAGAGGTGCATATGGATGCATTCTGATTGTTGGGGCTTTTTACTCTGATCTTCTGTAAATTTTCAGGGAAAGACAGATCCAAGAAATTCAGGCTTCATTTCAGGCATGCAAAGCCAGGCCTGTCCATGCAACCAATTCTAAACTGCAAGCTATCGATATTCTCCCGCTTTTTCCTGATTTTGATAGGTAAAAGAAAAACATTTTCATCTTTCGTCTTCATTGCATAGTTTTTTAAGAAACCTGTTAGTAGAATATAGACATTTCTGCATTAGAACTTATATATGTGGATATGTACAAGAAAAATTATTCTAGTACGTTAACTTTCATTTCATACTTTGGGAGCCCTTAATTCCTGTCAGATGTGAAGTGGATTACCACGTTTTAAACAAATAACTTGTCCTTCACCTATTTATTTTTCTTTTGCTTTTGTTTTTTAGGGCTTCTGCATGTCTATTCCTGAAAGTTGGGAAGGAAATAAACATTTAACTAATCAAGTTTCCTAAGTGGTGCTTGATTATATAACATCTCCACTTTAGGAGGATTACATTTGGCATCCTAAACGCTAATTTAGGGTTCATAGCTTTTCCTTCAGAACGTTGAAGTCATGAAGATAACCCGTGTTTCATCTTAACCTCTGACTTTGAGATGCTATTTTAGGGCTACTTTCTTTTTCACTTGTATGAATAACTATATGTCCATTTCAAGTCCATGGTTGTTAAAAGCTGTCACTGGTTAATCTATACACTATTTTTACTAATGTAAGAATTAATTGGTGACAATTTCATTTACAGTTCTTGTTTAAGAGTTTAGGGAAGAAAAGGAAAGACTAGAAAACTTAAAAATTTTGAGAACCAAGAAGAGAACAGAAAACTTAGTAAGTGCTCTCTCATCTTGTTTTGGAGTTTCAGAAAGAAAATAAATAATGATTTGCTCTCTTGTTTGGAGTTTGTTGATAAATGGAAGGAAATAATATTTTGACAAGTTCACTTTTCAAACATGCCCGTCTTAAATTGGAGTGTAAGCTGGACAGGATGTAGAAACTAATTCAATATACATCAATTGTGCATTTTATGTAGACATGTAAAATAAACAATAAATACCAATCAAAATGCAATACAAACTTTTCTAATGAAGAGCTTGGTGAAATGGGAAAATGAAACAAGTGCATATCAGAAGAGCAAAATGATGCTTTCGCTTCTTGGCATGTCAGTTTTGATCATTATTGGCTCTAGGACATCAATGAGATTTTCCTTTTCTTATGCATCTCCTTAAGGACAAAATTAATTAGGAATTTTGAAATTATTGCGCTAAACTGTTTTTCCTTTCTTTCTCTGTGTCATCCCATTTTGGGAATGAAACAATAGTGCTACACAAAGGGATCCAATGTCATCCCATTTCCTTTTCTCGTGTTCTTGCTAAAGGGGAAATCCAAGCTTTCTTCCCCTTGCAGTTCTTTCCTGTCCAAATGACAACTCCTGAACCAACCTAATTTGACAATACCATTATTAGTTCTTTTTAGATGCACAAGTCATGGTAAGTGGGGCATGCATTATCTAACAATTGGGTTGTCCGAGTTACTTGGGTTTTGTTTATATTTCATGGAGGTATCTGTTTTTCCTGTGAATTAGAAACTTCACAAAAATTAACTTTATAAGGAAAACTGGAAATCTTTCAGTATAATCTTTGTGAGTAAAAGGAAATTTAGAGGTTTTCAGGTTCCAAACAAGCTATAATTCTGTTTTCTCCAGAAATTGAGTTATATGCATTTATGTACTAATATTTTGAAGTGTTACATCTGTTTTTGGGCATTCTATTGGAGTTCAATTACAAAATTCATTCACATGCAGACATGAGTTTTGTTTCACATTGCCTGTTTAAAAGGTTTCAATTATTTTAGCAAAAGCATGATGAAAGTTTTGTCTCATTTGATATCTTATCTGCAGTGACTGAATGGAGGATTATTATGTTAAGAATGTCTGTAGTGGTTAGATTGTTATAGCTCATTTACTGTTTTTTCAAATGATTAGTTTTGGTTTGAATGAAAGTTGATGTAGTAGTGCTGCTTCTGCAGGTATGATGACCAATTTGTCGTAGCAAATTTTGATAGTGCTCCTACTACTGACTCTGGAATCTACAGCAAGTTAGATAAACATATCCGTGATTCACATGAATCTCAGGTAAAATCTTTTATTTTGTGCTTAGTATACCTTGAAGTATTCACCAAATTGTGATAACACATGTATTGCTCACCATTGGTTATTTCAATTTTGCTCTTGGAAGATTAGTATACTCCAAGGTACAATCATCCTAAAGATTATATCACTTGGAAAGTTAGAAGATAAGAGGGAGTTCTGTCTCTGATTGACATTCTATTTTGGGGTCATGTAACCAAAGACTTTATTATTCTGTGGAGAGGAGGGGCTTTTCTCCTTTCCGGCCCCCACATTTGTCATAAAAATTACTCGTAATTTTTCACGTAATTTATGGTGTGAACAAGCGTTAATATAATGTTATTGCTGTTTAGCCCCTTATGCAATTTATATACTACATGATTTAATGATCTAAAATTTTATCAGTTTTATGTGGATTCATGACCTTTTCATTAAACCATAATCTCCTGGAAAATGCTACTATTTCCTCATTCTCAAGTATTGAACCTGAAGAGGTTGTATATAACACATACATTGAAGAATACACTACGACTGGTAAATTTTTGGCGTACTGATATCAATTATGTTCCTTGGAAAACCGTCGAATATAGCTTTTAGAGTTGAAGAAAGATCTTGTGTGTGTTTTAATTTTAAATACTTACCATCTATCATCGTTTTTGCAGGCAATCATGAAAAGTTTCATGGCTACAAGCTCTGACATGGCCAAACCTGATAAATTTTTGGCCTACATGGTCCCTTCACCTAATGAGGTAGCTTATTTATGTTTTAAGGAAAAAGGACTATATCATTTAAGAAGACTGATTTTCTCTTGCTCTTTATAATCACGACTTTGTATGGCTTTATGGTCACAGCTGTCAAAAGATATCTACGACGAAAGTGAAGATGTTTCATACTCCTGGATTCGCGAGTATCACTGGGATGTACGTATATATCCTTGTGTTTTACTCGAGTTATTTTATTGCAACCACTGGCTGAGGCATATCTTTCTTTCCATCTGTGGACAGGTTCGAGGTGATGATGCAGATGATCCCACAGCATCTTCAACATATCTTGTGACTTTTGGAGAAGCTGAGGCCCACTACATTGTAGGTTACTTGAGCTATTTTGTTTTACTTCATTTACTTGTACTCAAAGCTTGGGATTCTTCTTGAAGATTGGACATTCTCTCGTCTTCTTTTTTTTTTTTTTGTGGTGATAAAAAATACACTTTTGATGTAGCCTCTACCAACGAAGCTAATTTTGAGAAAAAAGAGAGCTAGAGAAGGAAAATCAACAGAAGAAGTTGAACATTTTCCTGTACCTTCAAGATTGACTGTAAGGAAAAGATCAACTGTTGCCGCCATAGAGTTGAAGGAAATTGAGGTGTGCCAATTAACCATTACGTTTCTTCTTTGTTTTGGAATATCAAAAGCATCTGGCCCATTTTTGAGTTACTGATACTTGCAGGGTTACTCGGCTTCAAAAGGGAGTGGTTTTAATCCAAAGAGAGCAAGATTAGACATTGAAGATGGCCTTGGTCAATCACACAAGAGTATGGACGATATGGATAGCTAGATCAATCAAGTGGAGGCGAATATGATGCGTCTGATTGATTGTGTTCATAAAGACTTATCCAACTGATAGGATACAAAGAATGTAAGATACAAATTAGTGACGATAGAAATATAATGGGATATAATATGTAGGATTTTTATCTTTGTCCTTGTAAGAATTTTGATTCATAAAAATTTTCCTACTCTGTAGATTTTTTTTTTTGGTCCATCCCGTTTTACTACTTTTAATACATCCATTCTGGTTTCTGTACAAAACGAGTAGAATCCTGGCATACTGAATGTTGTACTTGAACTATTTTGCGGTGATCGACTGATTGTCATGGCTGCTTTTGGTCTTACTTTTTAGTAGACTTCAGTTAACTGTTTCTAGGTTCATGCTACTCTCTTTTGTGAAATTAAGTCCGCATGGGAAAGTTTTCATTTTTACCAGCCCATCACAGATGTAGGCATTGATGTACAAGCGTGGAATTCTATTCACAGAAATATATCTCATCTTATAACATTGATGAGCCAGCCAAATAAGTAAAACACTGTTTAACCCGGGGACGATGGTCTTTCCACTTTCTGTTTGGTTGAAATTAAAAGTTGGTGATTTTAGACCAACACTCATGTCCCATTAAGGTGTTGGATACCAATGTTGAAAAACAATTTATTCAGAAGCCAGAAGAGCTCCTACAATGAATCCTGACACTAAATCTCAACACTACTTTGGGATCATTGAATGTAACTGGATGAGATGAATTCTATTTAAGCCTTTAATTGCTTCCCTAGTAAGAGGTGTTCAACTGCAGTAAGTGTACATAATGTCATGATTACTGTAAATCTAACTTTCGGGAGAATACTGTGTGCAGAAGATGGTACAAATCTACCACTAGATTATGTATACCTGCCTGCATAAACACAAACACTTGTACTACTCTAACTGCGTGTAAATAGTAAATCCGTCCCCGCAACGTCCATTGTTGTGGTTGAATAGAAGATACTCCAAACCAAGCTTGGCGACATGCTAACTGCTTCTTGCTCTTTGGATCGTCCAAGGCTTTTGATATAGCTTGTAAAACCTAACAAGGGAAAGGAAAAAAAAAAAGGAACTTTCTTTGTTATATATGTAGATGCACAGAGGTCAGGAAATTATGGGGGAGGGAATTATGAAGAGAATTGGTGATGGTACAACCATAGATATCTGGGAGGACAGGTGGCCTTCCCAGTGTACTAATTAAAAGATAGATCAGCTTATCACAGGAAAGAAGTAGAACAAAGCTTTACTGAATGCAAGTATTCTGTTCCAATGATCAATCGACATTGGCAAAATCCCTATTTCTATTACAACGAGGCAGCATAGATGGTACTGGGTACAAGGAAATGAAAATGAGGGAAGAAATGCAACGATACAAGGCCTGACTGCAGAGGGAATCCATCAGCTAAAGCAGTGTGGAAATTTGCCCCAGTGCAATGTAATGGCCTGCTTGAAGTTAAGAGGAGATTTTTGGTGATGGTGGGATATGATCAGAATATTCATTAGCTAATGGGGAAAGGAGAGACCAGGATGCAGCAACCATCACTGCAAATATAATGTTGCAACCGTGGAAAGATAGAAATAAAGAAGTGTTTAGCAATAAGAGTCCCAACTTTGTTAAAAATGTGGAAAGGGCATTGGATGAATGGTTGGGAATTCAGAAACATCAACCAGGGCAAACAAGATAGGAGTTCTGAAGAAACATTTTCACTCGATCATTTATTGGGGGTAAGAAGGAGATCCCAAGCTACTGCTTGTGTGGAGATTGCTATTGATGTGGATACAACAAAAGAATAGAGCAGTATATGGAGTGATTGGTACAGATACTAATGGCAATTTGTTGACACTGGGCTGATGGAAGGAACTGGTACAACTGAAGCATCTTTACTGGAGGCAGAAGTAATTAAACAGCTGGTTCGGATAGAGTGGAACTTATGCTGTCAAATAAAGCCAATGTAGACAAGATTAACAGCAAGAATTCTAAGTCAAGCCAGCAACACTCCTTGGAGGATATCATTAATTTGAGAGAGATGTTTCCACGGTGCTCCTTTTCTTGGGTGCCAAAAAATTGTAATGTTAAAGGCTAGGAATTTAGCCTCTGCGGATTTGTCAAGGCACAAGGCATGGGCCTTTTCACATGAGGCGCATAGAACTAAATATGACAAAAATATGCATTTTCAACATAGAGAATTCACTATTAATACCCAAATTCAAAAGTCAAAGCAAATTAAGATGAGAGTTTTCAACACGTAACTGCAAGCATTGTTGATGAACATAACCATGGAAGTACTAAATCCCAACAAACAACAAGAAGCTATAAGTAACCAACAACAAGAAGTGCCACACAATAAGTGGTTAATATAAATTATAAAATACAAAAATAACAGAAAATAAAAAGGAAAAACTGAAAAAAAAAAAAAAGAAGGAAAAAATGAAAAAAGTTCTGAATAAAAAATAACAAAAAAAAGAAGGGAAAAAACTGGGGAAAAAAAGAGAGTAAGAGGGTAAGAGACTAATAGAGACGGAAAGACAGCAAGAAAGAGGCGTAATCTCAAACTTGAAATGGGGGAAAAAGAACTGAAAATAGTCTCTTTGTTTTGGAGAGAGAGAGAGAGAGAGAGAGAGAGAGAGAGTAGGAAGAGAGCGGTTCAGAGAGAGACTTACCTGCAACATCGCAGAGACCAGAAGTTGAAGCGTGAAGTTCTGCACAAGAGTGAACACGATCCCAGATGATGGCTTAGACCTTGGAGAATTAGGTTTGGATGTTTTTTTTTTCTTTTCTTTTTTTGGTCAACCAGTGACAAGGCGGCTCTCACCTGCGAGCCTTGCACCTAGGCAAGAAAAGCTCACACTTTCACACTGGAGCCAAGATGCCCAACCACATAGGTGAGAAGGCTGAGCTGCGTCTTGGAGCCTAGGTGCGCACCTGGCATGCCTTTAACAACAATGTTACTATGATTAAGTGGGAAGACTGTTTTCCTAGATGGTTAACAAGTTTAGGAACTGAAAATTTGAGCAGTTGATGCTCCTATTGTAAATCTTGTTTGTATTTGCCGTTTAAAAAAATGTAAATGCATAGAGGTTGCACAAAAAGAAGATAAATGTTAGAGCAACATGTTCCAACCATCAAAATCATTCTTATATCAAAATCGAGCCAATGCACTAAGCTAGAAATGTTTATTAGGAGTCATATAGATATATCACATAATAAACTGCGACCTTGGCTCTCTTTGAATAAATCCTTGCACGAGGCAGTTCAGGCATCATGATGAGGCCCTGAATCACAGTCTCTCGAATTACCTAAAACATTATACAGAAAAATTTTGCAGCATTTATAATCTAAGTGAATCTGATAAAAACATTGTTCCTTCAATATGGACACTGGAAAACTTAGCAAAGCATTGTTTTAGATCTTTTTGTAAAAAAATATCGACCATCTTTCTTTCAAGTCCTCAAACATGAGATATGCAAATATGTTCCCTTTCAGCAATTATATCTTTAATTAGATGAACTGTTGACTTTTTATTCCTCTCTTCAATTTGGAAGTTTAAATAAGAAATAGATGAGAGAAAACTCCGCACTAGGGTTGCAATTGAGTCAAGTTTAGCTAAAAAACCACCATGAGTTCACTTGCCTCCAAAATATTCCTATACTGCTACAGTCTAAGCTTGAGCTTCTGATGCCACCAGTAGTCCAACAGCTTGTGAGCATGAATAACAACAATATATATTCCTAATAAGGAATTGCAGGAAAAAAAAAAAAAGAATCACAAAAAAATAGATGACAGCTCCAATGGTTTGGAAGGATAAGAGTTAGAAAAGGTAGGGGAAAAAAAGATTTGCAGAGGATGAGTAATTGTTGGTCATTCCTCTTTCCAGATCCCTATTTTTCTTCTATTTTGCAACCAAATCAAATTCCTCGGACTAAACAATTGGTTAAGTCCCAAAGCTAATAAAGGAACTGGGTTTCACCAAACTACAAGTTTGATTCAAGGGAGAGAAGCATTACAAAATGCAAACACCAGAGTAAAGAAAATAACCATCATATGAGGACAGGTAGCAAGCCCAATAAGTTGGTTGATAATGATGTGTCCAGTCACTACAACAGCTTCATGTCCTGCACCAAGAGGTTGAACCACAAAATTTTAGTCCTTGTCCAGTGGCTGAGCAGCCAAATATAAAGTTATATTATACATTTATATTCATCATACCTACCTGTTCAATCAAATGAATTTCAGAAATAGAAAAGCAAACTAGTGACAAAATCAACATTGTCAAGAAATTATACCTTGATCTGTTTCATGTGATGCACATATTTCCAATACTTCATAGACTAAAGGAAGTAGCCAATATTTGACATACCGACATGTTCACCAGTTTTTATTTAGCTATAAAACATATTTGAGTAACATAAACCCAGTGTTTTAAAACATATCAGTTACGCTTATTATTTTAAAACTATGTTTTATCTGTAATAGACTCCCTTATATTATCATTGCTAGTAATTTCTAATCAAAAGGAAAATTTTGTGCACATGTACTTCAACAGTAAGGGAGGAGTATCTTCTACCATATCGTTATTTCTTAGTTTTTTGAACCTTAAAAAGGTACAAGATATACACTTATACAGTGGCAAATATAAAATTAATATATATAGTAATTTTCATTTGGAATATTACATTCCATCTAAATATAATAGTCTTACCATTTTTATATCAGAATTCCAGATAGGTCTAGTATGACATTGTAGATGGCATTGTCATTCCGAATATGGGTCAATGTAGACAAGCTATCTAGAAGCAAGGGGATGAGCTGCAGACAAGGGCCCAATTTTGCAGTAGTAATACATATCAACCCAAAACTAAGAAAAGGAGTAAAGTAGATTTGACAGGAAGCTCCAGAAACTAACCTTTTTAGCTTCACTAATGATAGCAGAAAGAGGGCTCTCTGATACATGTGCAAATGACCAGAAGCGCATGGATCTGTCCCAAGCACGGTTTTGCACAATCTTTAGTACTTAGGCCAGACAGAGCACATGGATAAGTTTAGCGAGTCAATGAAGAAAATAAGAGCTTTGCTAATTGCTTAAGTGCATATAAAGGACCTAATTCTGTTCAAGTTCTCTATTTCATCTATTCTACAAGCAGTCCACATAGAAGCACAAATCCCAGATTGTATCACAAATTTAAATAGTTGCTTTAGTCAAGTCGTAATCCCCAGCAGTAACAGAACAGTTTCATCATCTAAATCAAGAAGTAAGAGTTCAAAGAAAGATGTTTAAGTTGCAGACTCAAAAGCACAAAATACAACGTATGATAAATGTTGTCTTCTAATTCATTCTCAGACCAACTTGGTACTCTCTGATAAGTAAATATATACAGAGAATTACAAGCTTACAGTACTTTAAAATAAATCTAGAGATCAACAGCATACGGAGGAAAAAATGTGGCTAGCCCCTGCACCTTGGACTATTGGTAATGTTTAACATTAGCATCTATTCGATGACTTAGGGATGAAACCTCAGGTAAAAAGAGAAAAAAGAGAAAGAAAACTACAGCAAGCAACTGTTACTGAATAAAAGGGGCCCACTACATAATCTTGAGCAGGAATTGGTGATATGGTCCTTGTGAAAAATACACAATTAGGAGAAAAGTTTTAATTAGTGATGCTTACAACAGGCACATAAAGCTATTAAGGAGGACGACAAGTAGTTGGCTTCTTACTTTGAACCTTAAACCAGAAAGTCAACTATCAGAACAAAATGAGAGACTGAATACTTAAGGAAAGCAAAACTGGACATGAGAGTAACTCCAGTCCATATGCACATAGCAGTTAATGAATCAAATTGCCTCATTGGAGACAATAAAATGGACATGAAACCATTGATTGTAAAGAGGCCGTATCACTGAATAATACTTCCTATTCAAACAGGCCTCAGAATCACTCATTAGAATATGAAATGCATCTGCAGCAAATTTCATTGAAGGGATCACTTCTTACTCTTTGCTTTCCATTTGATCAAGTAACTGGCGAGAATCCCTAGTGTTGGCATTCCTAAGTAAGAAATCCAAGAAAGTCATAGTGATGTCCTTTGCCCTTTCATGACCTCGCATAACCAATCCCTTTCCTATCCATTCATGCCAGTCAAATAATAGCACAAAAGTGAACCAATGCATGATAGCTACTAAGGCTGTTGCTAGAATATAGCTCACTGCCATTACCAAATGCAGCATTTTCTTAGAGTACTATTTTTGCAAATATTCCATACGCTACTAGTGAATATCATATCTATTGCTTCTTCCACATCACATTCTTGTGATAAATGTATTGCACTGGTTTTTGAAGGCAATTTGCTAACAAAAGAACCCACAATACCTGATCTGAAGGAATGTGACCTTTTGCAACAGCCATTATGAATAACTGTAAAAGCATCTTTAAATTCTGGACGTGCATTTCAGGACAGAGTGCAATAATAACTGAAGCCAATAATGAAATGATCCTTCGAATTTGGACAAGTAGCAGATACTGAATCCTTCATGGGGGAAAAGGGTAGTGCTTGCTGCATTGATAGTGTACCCTGAAGGCTAGATTTTAGAAAAGGTCAAGAACCAGAACCAATATAAACACATGTCCCACTACATTGCACAATTGCAATTGACAACGTCAGCAAGTAGCGAGGTACGTAGTTTAAGAAGCAAGCTGACGTCTGTAAATGCTGAGGAAAATAGCTTTTCCCCATCATCCAGCTCCTTAACAAAGTCAAAATCACTTGTTATACTGCTTATCTAAGCATCTTAGAATAAGAAATCCCAAATCTGAGGCTTTTTTTACCTTTTTCAATTTTAATCATACAGGATGCACTTATAAACAACTAAAAACTCGATGAAAATTCAGAAGTTCCAGAGAGAGGAGTATAACAGAAATTGTAAAAAGCCTAAGGTCTCCCCAGGAACTTCTTTGTAAGTCCATGACATAATTTCAAAAGTTAAAAAAGTTCCCTCCCCCACCTTCACCAGGGAATCAACTCAGCAAAAGCCTTATCCCAAACCATCTACTCAACCCATGAAGTGGTTGCAGTTGAATAGCGTTATTTAGGCCATGCTTCATGCTTTCCATTAATGGCTAATTCTCAGTTGCTTAAGCTTTCTAAAGGTGCTTAAAAAAGTAATACTTGAAAAGCTGTTTAAGAAGTTTTAATTGGTATTTCTTTCCTATAAGTTTTCAAAAGCAAAGTTTGTTCTCCAAAGACAGATGTGCAAAGCAATGAAAACTCCTTAAAACAACATAGCTTAGACAAAAGCTAGAACAGCCAATTTTAAGCAAACAAGAACATACTCCAAGTGTATAATGCTCTAACTTTTAGTCTTTATACATATACACTCAGACCATTAAACAACACATCCTCAAGATATCAAGTGTCGAAAAATAGCTAAATGATGAAACATGAATAATGAGAAATATGGTCGAGAATACATTGATTACAAGTAAAAGAAAGTATAGGTTAGAATAGATTACCGCTTGGCGACCTTACACGTGTAAAATGAATAGGGAAGTGATGGCTCAAAATCTCAAACAGATCAGCAGCACAACTAGCAAATGTGCCAGAGGGATCGAGAAACAATTGCACAACAACTTTGACAACATGACATGAGAGCATCAAGCATTGAGGATCCATTTCTTCATCCATACCCTCACAGATTGTATAGAAAAGTTCATCACCTAACAAAGAAGAGCAAATCAGATATGATAAAAGTGAAATCCAAATACAAAGATCACAGTATGGCATAGCTAGCATACACAAAACTAGGAAATACAGAGAGGTGCAACAATATACCTGTACAGCAGTAAAAATGTCTTAATTGAAGTTTGAGTCACCAATCCACCAAATATACTCATTTTCTCTAAAAATTACATATCAAATGTACTCATTTTCTCAAAAAATTACATATCACAGAAGGTTATGGAATTCCTAGTGTCAAGGTGTAAACGAGTTGTAAGGAGAGCTGTAAATAGCTTAAGAGAATTAGCTTGAAATCCCTTTAATTGAGGGATTTCATATCCCTTGAATTGAGGTGATTTGATTAGGATATTTTCCAGATCTAGAGATGATTTAGTTTCCTATTTTTTCCTCTTGTAATCTCCTATATAATACTGTGTAGTATCAATTGCAAATACAAGAAGAATTTCAGAATTATTTTCATCTTATATTTTTTGTCATGGTATCAGAGCTTTAGGGATTTTTATCTGAGGCTTATTCTTCTTTCTCGAGCAGCCTTCATTGCTGCATATTCGTGTTTCTTTTCTGGTTTTTCCTCTTGCATATTTCAGCCTTCATTGCTTCATATTCGTGTTTTTTTTCTGTTTTTTCCTCCTACATATTTCAGCCTTCATTGCTGTGAATTTCATTCCTTTACCATGTCAACCACTAAGTACCAAATCCGAAACAACATCCGAAGAATTAAATTCTGCCCAGAGAACTGGAGATTTGCAGAATATCCGGGTGTCCTATAGGCTCAATGGAAAGAACTACCTCAAATGGTCCCAAGTGGTCCGCACATACCTTAAGGGCAAAGGGAGGCTGCATTGACCACCTTCTTGGAACTGGACCGGCAAAGAATGATCCGACGTTTAAAGCATGGGATGAGGAGGATTCTATGATAATGTCCTGGCTATGGGATTCCATGGATCCCACGATTAGTGATACATGTATGTTTTTGACAACAGCAAAAGAGATTTGGGACTTTATTAGCCGCATGTACTCAAAGGCTCGTGATACTGCACAAGTGTACGAAATCAAGATCAAGACTGTAGCCACTAAGCAAGGAGATAAATCTGTCACGGAGTATGCAAACTTGCTGCAAAATCTGTGGCAAGAACTTGATCATTACCAAGTTTTCGAGATGAAATGTCCTGATGATGCTGAAATCTTGAAGAAATTCATCGAAAAAGACCAGGTCTATGATTTTTTGGCTGGATTGAATCCTGAATTTGATCAGGTTAGGATTCAAATTCTTAGTAAGGAGGACACAGAGTCTCTAGAAGAGACAATTTCTTTGATTTGAGCAAAAGAAAGTCGAAGGAGTGTTTATGCTGGAACCACAAACCATGGATGAATCAGCCCTAGTAACAAAAACAGATCATCAAGAGAAAGGAAAAAATGATCTGCCTAACACACGGGTAGAGAAAACCAGTGAAAGGAGAACAAGGACAATCTCTGGTGCATCCATTGCAAGAAACCGAGGCACACAAAAGAGAAGTGTTGGAAGTTGCATGGTAAGCCACCAAGCCGAGAATAGGGAAACCGTGGGGGGCAGCAGAGGTCTCAAGTACATATGGCAGAGCAGTCCAAACCTGAGGAAAATTCAGTAAGCATGTTCTCAACAATGAAGAAATTGAGAAGAAGCCTACTGGGTTCTCTTGAGAAGCCTTCTGGAGTAGCAACTTGTTCTTTGGCTCTTTCAGGTAAATCTTCATTCCCTTTTTGCATGAATGCCTCAGACAAACTGTATGACAACTCTTGGATAATAGACTCCGGTGCCACAGACCATATGACCCCCACATCTCAATTTTTCCACACCTATACTCCATGTTACATTATGTCTCCGAGTAGTAGAAAAATTGTAGTAGCCAATGGCTCTTTAGCTACTGTTGCAGGAATTGGAGACATACATATCACGCCTACTTTTATCCTTAAAAAATCCTCCATGTACCAAAATTGTCGGCCAAACTTGTCTCCATTAAAAGACTTACTCATGATCTTAAATGTTATGCTATTTTTTCCCCTTCTTATTGTGTTTTTCAGGATCAAGACACGAGGAGGAAGATTGGACTTGCTAAGGAAAGGAACGGTCTTTACCACCATGAATCATCTCAAAAAATTAGAAATAATGTGTCCTTATCTTTTCTCAATTCTTCAAATAAAGATGCTATTTGGCTGTATCATCTACGCCTAGGTCATCCATCTTTTAGGGTTTTAAAGGACATGTTTCCTCAGTTGTTCCAAGGATTAGATATTGGTGAGTTTCATTGTGATATTTGTGAATTGGCAAAACACACTCGCGTATCTTTTCCTGTTAGCAATAAAAGGAGTTCTCAGCCTTTTCAGCATCTATTGATACATAGTGACATATAGGGTTCTTCTACTATACCAAGTGTTTCTAGGTCTCGTTGGTTGGTATCCTTAATTGATGATTGCACTAGGGTTACATGGCTCTTCCTCCTTAAACAAAAATCGGATGTTAGCATTGTTATACCTAATTTCCACTCAATGGTTCAAAACAAATTTGGGGTTAAAATAAAAAGCTTTAGGACAGACAATGCTAGAGATTACTTCAACCACATTTTGTCATCATATTTTCAATCACAGGGCATTATACATGAGTCATCATGTGTCAATACACCTCAGCAAAATGGGGTAGCTGAAAGAAAAAATAGGCATTTACTCCACTACACGAGCTTTACTCTTTCAAGGGAATGTTCCTAAGTCCTATTGGGGGGAAGCCGTTCTTAATGCCACATACATGATAAATAGACTTCCTTCACGTGCATTAGACAGCAAAAGCCCCATGGAGATTCTTAATAGTTTCTTCACTTCCGAATCTCAAATGGTCTCCTAACACCTCGGGTATTTGGGTGTACTGCCTTTGTCCATATCCATAGCCAACATAGAGGCAAGCCAGGTTCCCGAGCCATCAAATGTGTCTTCCTAGGTTACTCATCAACCCAAAAGGGATACAAATGTTACAATCCTTCATCCAGAAAATTTTATATCTCTGCTGATGTTACATTTGTTGAAAATACACCTTTTTTCTCCAAGTCCTCTCTTCAGGGGGAGATTTCAATGATGAAAGATAGCACTTGTGAGTCCTTTGAACCACTTAAAAAACTTGACCTTCCCCATATTCCAGCTCGTATTGTCGAACCTAAGTCCTCTTTACCAATCACGTCTGAGTCACCTAATTCTGCCTCCGAACCCATGTTACCTAATTCTAAGTTACGTCCCGCCAGTGTCACTCATAGTTCTCCAAAGTTCTCTCAGGTATATTCAAGGAGAAAGACTGTTCCAGAATTGACACAAGTTCAAGAATCCAAGTCAAACTCTGGGAATGAGATCATGGTCGGTAAGACCTGACCCACCTTTACACACACAAATTGTTGAAACATCTAATGAACCAACAAACGATTGTTAGAAAAGGTAGCAGAAAATGCACTAAATGACCACTCTATCCACTAGCTCACTATGTTTCCCTTGAGCACCGATCACCTGCCCACAAAAAGTTCATTGCAAGTCTAAACACCATCACTATTCCTAACACTGTTTCTGAGGCATTGTCAAAAAGAGAATGGAGGGATGCTATGAGAGAGGAAATGAGTGCATTAGAAAAGAATAAAACTTGGGAGATTGTTGATAAACCAAAAGGGAAGAACATTGTTGATTGCAAGTGGATTTTCACATTAAAATACAAGACAGATGGATCTCTTGAGAGATATAAAGCAAGATTGGAGGCCAAAGGGTACACCCAGACTTATGGGGTTGATTATCAAGAGACTTTTGCTCCTATTGCAAAAATGAATACTGTAAAAATTCTGTTATCATTGGCTGCTCATTTTGACTAGCAACTCCTTATACAATACGATGTTAAAAATGCATTTCTCCATGGTGACTTAGATCAAGAAATCTACATGAACATCGCACAAGGGTTTGCGGGAAATACAAGGAATAAGGTGTGCAAGCTAAAAAAGGCCCTGTATGGGTTAAAACAATCTCCTAGAGCACGGTTTGGAAGATTTTCAAAAGTTATGAAGGAGGCTGGGTATAAACAAAGCCAAGGTGATCACACTCTCTTTATTAAGCATTCGGCTGCAGGAGGAGTTACTGCTCTTTTAGTCTATGTGGACGACATCGTAGTAACTAGAAATGATGATAGAGAGAAGCATGAATTGAAGCAGAGACTAAAAAAAGAGTTTGAGATAAAGGAGCTGGGGAAACCGAAGTACTTCCTCGGTATTGAGGTGGCATATTCCACAAAAGGGATCTTCATATCTCAACAAAAGTACGTGACTGATTTATTGACAGAAACAGGGAAGATTAGGTGTAAACCAATCTCTACTCCAATGGATTCAAACCATCAATAAGTTGGGAGAAGCTAAAGAAGAACCAGTTGTTGATAAAAGGATGTACCAGCAGTTAGTTGGTAGACTCATATACCTCTCTCACACTCGGCCAGACATAGCTTACTCAGTAAGTGTAATCAGTCAATTTGTGTATGATCCAAGAGAACCTCATCTTCAAGCTGCCTACAGAGTGCTGCATTACTTGAAAGGGAATCCGGGAAAAGGGATTTTGTCCAAAACGAGCGATACTCTTGCTCTAGAAGGTTACACCGATGCCGACTATGCAGGTTCCCTAGTGGATAGAAGATCAACTACAGGGTATTGTATTTTCCTTGGAGGTAATCTAGTAACATGGAAGAGCAAGAAACAAAATGTCGTGGCAAGATCATCTGCAGAATCTGAATTTAGGGCTGCTGCTCAAGGATTATGTGAACTACTCTGGCTGAAAATTACTCTAGATGATCTGGGAGTCAAATTGGAAGGTCCTATGAAGCTCTAATTCACAACAAATCAGCCATCATCTCTGAATATTGCTCACAATCCTGTACAACATGATAGGACAAAACATATTGAAATTGATAGACATTTCATCAAAGAAAAATTAGATGATGGGTTAGTATGCATGTCCTATGTTCCATCAAAGTTTCAATTAGCTGATGTCCTAACAAAGGGGCTGAATAGTTCGAGTTTCCATGATCTTATATCCAAGCTGGGAATGGAAGACATCAATTCCTCAGCTTGAGGGGGAGAGTCAAGGTGTAAATGAGTTGTAAGGTGAGCTGTAAATTGCTTAGGAGAATTAGGTTGAAATCCCTTTAATTGAGGGATTTCATATCCCTTGAATTGAGGGATTTAATTAGGATATTTTCCAGATTTAGAGATGACTTAGTTTCCTATTTTTTCCTCTTGTAATCTCCTATATAATACTGTGTAGTATCAATTGTAAATACAAGAAGAATTTCAGAATTATTTTCATCTTATATTTTCTGTCACCTAGAACTAAACACACAACACAGGAAACAAGAAAAGTCTTCACAAATGAGACCCAACAGAGAGATCAGCTCATTCATGGCCAACCTAACCTGATCGTACAAGGTATATGAAAATTCTTATCCAAAGATCAATTCTTTCAAATCTTAACAGGATTGCAAATGACAGGAATTTTAGTCAGAAATCAACTCAAAAAATCTAACTACAAGATTTCCAAGTGAATACTCAGAAAATCATGCAGAGAATGTCATGTTTTTGACTTGTAAATAACCACAATGCCTCTAAGAGTGGTGTTGTCTGGCCCCAATTACATTAACAACCACAAATTGCTGAAACCAAACTAAGCCACTAATGCCAAAACTACAAGGATGTTGAGGGGGGAAATAGCAGTGATTATATCTCAGATATTGATACTCAAATCCGAGAAATATATGATGAATATAAGAGCAACAAAATCCACCACCAAAGAATCTGGTAAAGTGGATTAATACAGCTAGACAGTAAGTACCAGTGACTGAAAAACTCTGGGGTACTGATCGAACTTAGGCATTCCAAAAGTTCAAAGCAGAGCTGCATAGAGATACCAAAGAAAATCTTTATAGATAACCTTTGTAAAACTAGTCTTGTAAACTGCTGTTTGCCAGCATTACTCAAATTCTCATATAACAGCATTAACATTGGGATCACATTTGATTTTACCTTCTGGTTATGCTGTCCCAAGGATTGCACCTGCAGATTCCGCATTTATGAATTTATGATAGACTTTTTGCATCACTTTTACTTACTACACCAACATCAGTTTTCCTCCTCAGCAGTGCCAAGCAACCAACAAGTGCACAATGCAAAGCTCTCCAATCTTCCTGCACAAAATCATCTCTTTCCTAATAGAAATTCTTATATTCCATAATATCAGGAAATTAAAGATATAACAGGACTGTAAAACTAGAGAAAAACCAACTGAAAATAATTAACTGAAGTTTAGACTAATTATGATTGTAACGAGAATAGAAACTGCCGTAAAACATGTATATCAAGATTTTACTGTTCAGAGGAAACAATCTCAAAATGTACTTATGGTTCTTAGAATTTAGTCGTTCTTGATCCTTAAACAGATTAGATTAACAGTGTAAACAAGCTTTCTACGCACTTAATCAGGAAACAAGAAAATAAAAGGACAGTTTTTCAAGATAATTAGTGTCAAATGTGCAAACACCTGTATCTTTTAAACAGCTCAAACAAACTTGAACTTCAAAGAGGACTAAATGCAAGACATAGTAAGCTAATGAGGCAAGAGAAGACGATATAAGAATAAAGCTAAACTGAAAGAAAAAGTTATAAGCTTCCAAATAAATGATAAAACACAGCAAGAGGTAAAGATGTGTATTGTCTTTAAACAGCTAGCTACTTAAATGAAATCAGTTGCTCATCTTCTTTGGTAACTTTTAGGGTTTCATAATAGCATCTTACCAGTCTTTCTGTAAAGAATCCTATCTTGCAGCATCACTTAGAGCCTTCAACTTTAATTGTGTCAATAAATCCCCAAGGAGCTAGAAGAATCCCTGGCAGAAAATTGGATAAACTAAATAGGCAATGCCCAATACAAAAGATGTTACAAGCACACAGATATAACAGTTTACTGCTCATCACCAACATATATGTGGTAGTTTAAGAAGTAAACATGTCTGTCCTACTACATTGTACAATTGCAATTGACAACGTCAGCAAATAGCAAGGTAAGTAGTTTAAGAAGTAAGCTGACGTTTATAAATGCCAAGGAAAAATTTGCAATAAATAAAGCCAACATATAGCCTTTTCCCACACTCCAGTTCCTTAAAAAAGTCAGAATCTACTGCATCTTAGATCAGAAAATCCCAAATCTGAGGCTTTTTCATTTTCTTCTTTTTACAATTTTAATCATACATGTTGCACTTATACACAACTAAAAACTCAATGTAAATTCAGAAGTTCCAAAGAGAAAAGATGTATATAACAGAAATTGTAAAAAGCCTAAGATCTTACCCCATAACTTCTTTGTAAGTCATTCACATAATTCAATTTTCAAAGTTAAAAAGTTCACTTTCCCCCTTCCCCATAAAGGTGCTAAAGGGACTCATCTCACCTGAAATCAACTCAGCAAAAGCCTTACCGGAAACTATCAACAAGTCAACCAATGGAGTGTGCAGTTCAATAGTGTTATTCAGTTTATGCTTCAAGCTTTTTGAAGGTGCTTAAAAAAGTAATACTTGAAAAGCTGTTTAAGAAGTTTTAATCGGCATATCTTTTCTCTGTTTTCAAAAGCAAATTTTGTCCTCAAAAGGCAGATGTGCAAAGCAACTAAAACTCCTTGAACTGCCAATTTTAAGCAAACGAGAACACCCCCCAAATGTGTAATGTTCTAACTTTTAATCTTTATACCTATTCACTCAGCTCATTAAACAACACATCCTCAAGATATCAGATGTCAAAAACTAGCTAAATGATGATACATGAATAGTTTAGAAATATAGTTGAGAATATATTCATTACAATTAAAAGAAAATGTTGGTATAGGTTAGAATAGATTAGCTACTGCTTGGTGACCTTACATGTGTAAAATGAATAGGGAAGTAAAGGCTCAAAATCTCGAACGGATCAGCAGCAAACTAGAAAATGGACCAGAGGGATCGTGCAACTACTTCGACAACAGGAAATGAGAGCATCAAGCATTGAGGATCCATTCCTTCATCCATACTTTCACAGACTGCATAAAAAAGTTTGTCATCCTAACAAAGAAGAACGTATCAGACATGAAAACTGAAATCCAAATACAAAGACCACAGTGATTGGAGCAAACTTCGTACCATGACATAGCATATACAAAATCAGGAAATAGAGAGAGGTGCAACTATATAACTGAAAGCATACTGTACGGAAATAAAATGTCCTAATTGAAGTTTTAGCCACCTATAATACTCATTTCTTAACAAATTACTGATCAAAGAAGGTTATGGAAATCCTACAACCAAACACAACACAGAGGAAATAAGGTACTTCACAAATGAGGCCCAACAGAGAGATCAGCTCGATCAGTTACCTACCAAAAGCAAACCTAACCTGATTGTACGAGGTATATGAAAATTCTTATCCAAGGATCAAAAGTTTCAAATCTTAACAGGATTGCAAATAATAGGAATTTTAGTAAGGCATCAACTCACAAAATCTAACTACAAAATTAATATTGTTTTCCAAGTTATGACTCAGAAAGTCATGAAGGGAATGGCATGTTTTTTTAATTGTAAATAAACACAATACCTCTAAGAATGCTCTTGTCTGGCCCTAATTACATTAACCACCACAAACTGCTGATACCAAACTAAGCCACTAATGCCAAAACTACAAGGATATTGAGGGGGGAAATGGTTGTTTTTAAGAAGGTTATTATATCTCATATATTGATAATCAAATCGGGGAAATAATATGATGAATATAGAAGTAACAAAGCCACCACAAAGAACCAGGTAAGTGAATTAATATCGCTAGACGGTAAATACCAGCTTGAACAATGCTGAGGTACTGATAGAACAGGCATTCCTTAAAAGCTTAAAGTATGCTGCAAAACATAGTTTAAAGCAGATCTTTTTATCTATAACCTTTGTAAAAGTAGTCTTGTAAACTACTGTTTTGCCGGCATTACTCAAATTATCACATAACAGCATTAACATTGGAATCACATTTGATTTTACCTTCCTGTCATGTTGTCCCAAGGTATTGCACCTGCAGATTTCACATATATGAATTAATGACAGTCTTTGCATCATTTTCAGTTCGCACACCAACATCAGTTTTCTTCCTCAGCAGTGCCAAGCAACCAACAAGTGCACCACGCAAAGCTCTCCAATCTTCCTGATTTCATTACAAAATCATCTATTTCTTAATAAACTGAAATTCTTATATTCCAGAATTTCAGGAAATTAAAGATATAACAGGACTATATAACCAGAGAAAACCAACTAAAAACAGTTAACTTAAGTTTAGACTAATTATGATCATAACGAGAATGGAAGCTGCCGTAAAACATCAATATTAAGATTGTACTTTCTCACTGAAGAAATAATTTCAAAACATAATTAGAATTTAGTCGTTCTTGATCCTTTTACAGATTAGATTGACAGTTTCAAACAAGCATTCTACATACTTAATGGGGAAACAAAGAAAACAAAAGGACAGTTTTTCAAGATAACTAGTGTCAATAAATCCCCAAGTCGAAGAATGCCTGGCAGAAATTGGACAAACTATATAAGCAATGTCCGTTATTATTTAGTGAACGGTATCAAACCAATACAAAAGATGTTATAAGCACACAGATATAACAGTTTGCTGCTCATCGCCAACATATATGGGATAAACCTTTATAGTTCCTAAACAAGAGGAGTACACATCCAGTGTTTGGACTGTGTTTATGTGAATCTGTGATATTACCTTCTAAAAGGCCATTACGAAGAACCATACAAGAAAAAAGTTTACATCCTAAGTTCCCTGCAGCACTCCCAACCAAATATACGTATGTTACGTCAGGAATGTTGTGACACTGTCACGAGTTATATACCACAGCATAAACCTCAGAATCATGATATGCATCCAAAACTTTCTCTCCACTACTTTTTATTAAACAATACATTATTTCTGAAAATAGTCGGAGAATAAAAAGGGGGGGAAAAGAGCATACCCCTTGAATGGATGATGCTGCTATCAGCAGTAGTCAAGTATAAATCCATCTCTGTAACCTACAAAATAAATAAGAAAGAAAATACATATTAGGAGAATTGTGACAGGGAATAAACCTATCATCTGTTGGTAAAACTCACAATTTTTGCTTACTAACTCTTCTTAACTTAATAAATCATTCTTTAAAAGAACAGCAAATGCATCCTCACTGGCAGCCTGCAGAATAAACCACACATTAAGAAAATTCGATAAAGCGAATAAATCCAAACTTATTAAATAAATCTTGAAAAGAATAACAATTGCATCCACACTGCTAGCCTGCAATCAAACAACACCTCAATAAAATTCAATTCATTAAAAAAATCCATTAAATCATTCTTCAAAAGAACAACAATGGCAACCACACTGGCAGCCTTCAAACAAACCACACATCGAGAAAATTCAGTTCGGCAAAGAAAATCTAGAATTTATTGAATGATTCTTCAAAAGAATAGAAATTGCATCCACACTGGCAGCCTGCAGTCAAACCACGCATCAAGAAAACTGAATTCAGAAATTTTAAAAAAAAAAAAAAAATCCAAACTTACTAAAACATATTCTTCAAAATAACAGCAATTGCATCCACAACCACACTGGCAGCCTGCAAACAAACCACATATCAAGAAAAATCAGTTCGGCAAAGAAAATCCAACAAAATTCATGTCCTTTATCAGAATCTTGGGAGTTACAAAAAGTAATTTAAGTTGGAATTCTAATCAAAACGCAGTAAGAAGAAGAAAGCAGAATGGGTACAATCAACTAATTCAAAAAGCAAGGCAAGAAAATTTAGACAACGATTTGCTAATTTCTTGATGGGTTATGATGAAAACGAAGAAAATATTGATCATCTAGATTTCAATCAATACTTCATTTCGATTGAACATAGTAACAAACCGATAACCCCAGAAGAAGAAGAGGGTATTGTAGTAGTAAGGGGATCTGCTGAGAAGAAGAAGAAGAAGAAGTGGATGAGTTAACGTACAACTCGATGTGCTTAACGTACTCTGCCGGATTCGCCATGAGAATGGAGAGTGGAGTGGTGGCTTCACGGTTTGGTTGCGGTGGTTTTGTAGCAACAGGGCGGAGGGAGGAGGGTTTTACTCCGAGGGTTTTACTCCGAGGGTTTTGAGGTTTCTTGGTTGAGGATGGATGTTAAGGTTTGTTCGACTTTTATAGTTTACGCGACAAACTGAAAATGGAAATTCGTTCGTCAAATTAGCCGTTAGGAAATTGCCAATCCCCGCAAAGAAAAAGGAAAGTTTCCTAGTTCCTACCAAAAACAAAAAAAAACAAAAAATGAAAGTTTTATTTAACGTAGTCACTTACTTTTATATACAGGAGTAGTATACTAGTAGATATTGGTTGGATATTAAATATTATTAATTTTTTTTAAATAATATTCAATATTTCAATCATCTTTTTCTCTTGTATATTCATCCAAAAAATTGTTACAATAGTTTTTCAAATAATATTATAAAAATAATAGTTGTTCATAGAGCCAATTATTTTGTTGGTATACAATAAATTATTTATTTAAATGAGAAACACTAATTTAGTCTCTTGTATCTGGGTTATCGATTTTTAATCTTTTATTTATTAAATCAGACCAATTTAGTCTTTCCTTGTTTTTAAAAAAATTAACCAGTGTAAAGCCTAGGATGAAACTTATTAACAAAAAAAAAAAGACTAAATCATGTGATAATTAGATGGCAGTCAATTTTCTGTAGATATATTACCAAATTGATCTTTTTAATATATAAGCTATCGATACCCTAAAGATAAAGAATAATTTTTTCCCCTTTATTTAATAATATTCGCCTAATTCTTTTTTGAATTTTAGCACAAAAATTTATAGTAAATTTCGGACCAAAGTTTCATTTTGTATGATATTTAGCAAATTGTTAAAGTTGCCAATAAAAATATAATGGTAAATCTGAAGCAAAAAGAATCTTCTAGTAATAAATAGCAAATCTGCACTAATTCCGACATAAAAAGTACTCGTGCAGAATTGGAAACGTTGTAAGTTGAGGTAAACTACCATTATTAACCGACAGAAACTGGAAAACGTTATCGAAAATATGCCCGATAAAAAAGGCGAATAGATCCATTCTCTTCGTCATTGTAGCTGAGAATAGGGATAATTTCCTAGAGTTTTCAGTTCAAAAACCCAAGTTTATTAAAATTTCCCTTAAGAACGAGCATCATATAATTGACAAAATTTTGTTTACACAGTGCATTCACAGATATTACAAAAAACGGAGAGAACCCAAAGCTTTCCTTTCTCAACTTTCATGGCCCTCCCCAACAGAAAACAGATATATGTGATCAAGATGTTAAAAGCTTTGCTAGTCCTCACAAAAATTTCGCCATACACCTTATATGGTATAGCCTGCATCATAACAAAGTTTGATGAACGTTTTACACTTAAGAGACATGGAAGATGCCTTTCACCATCTGAAAATAGTGGCCTGCATTTTCTCATTTCAAGAGACCTCGTCTAGTCTGTCAAGAAATCCTTTATGGCCACTTGGTTGCAGAATAGAGACGTTGAAATGAATCCCATCAACGGATGCTGCTTCAAACTTTGTCCATAGTTCTTTCTTCAAAGTGTTCTCACCAGGTCGCTTTCCAAATCGAATAGTGCTTTCAGGTTCCTTCAACATTGGAGTCCTTTGAAACATTTTGAAGCTGCTACCAAGTTCTGTTGGAGAAATGGAAAATAAGAAATTATCATTTCTGACAATCTGTTTAATCAAGTGAATTAAATAACAGGGGAAGAAATCAACCTTGCTTGCAAGTTTTATTGGCCAAAGAATGATCACCTTGAAGATCATTTTGCTTCACTGGAAACAGGCTCGCTCCACGATCAGTCTCTTGGGTGTAACCAACTTCCGGCAAAGGGTGATCACTCTGGGCATTAGTCAGCAACTTGTCATCAGGTGGCTCCATCAAGACACAAGTTTTAGGAGGTGACATAAACCGATATGGTGATTCTTCAACCACCATCCTTCTGTTATCGTAGTTGTTACCAAGCTTAATTCCTGGGAGTTCTGGACACTTCAAAGACATTTTCTCTGAACTTTGACATGTGGATGATTCAGAATCTTGAGATCCCTCAGAATTCTGAAGTCCTAAGGGAAAAGGTGTTGATCGATGGACCCCAAGACTGACCTTTTGTTGAAACTCAGGAACAGGTTCAAGTAACACGCAGGACTTGGGAGGGGATACTTTCAAGTAAGGAGTTCTCAATAAGTTTTCAGGAGAAAAACATTTGCTCTTGAGAATTCTATCAGGACCTTTACATGGAGTTGGCTTTACAACAATACCCTCAAGCAAATCATCATTTGTCTCCCCATCTACATCAAACATAGCTGGCTGGTTGGACTGTTGTGTTTGATGTAGTCCTTTCCAACACAGATTTGGATTGTTCCTGAGTTTTCACTGAAAATGCTTTTGGTGGTGGCAGAGGGGTGAGTAAAAATAGTTGTCTACCGCCCTCAGTAGTGCAGCCAGCTCGCCAAGACACAAGTGGTGATGGGGAGATTAACGAATCCCATTTAGTTTGTTCAGGGCTTTCATCAACATCGCTCATATCCTTATTCATAGAAGCCTCCTCCGTACTGGCCAAAGATTGTTCCAACTGATTAAAAGGCCCAGGGGATTGATTGGAGAGTACTTTCTGGAATCTAGGAACCCATGGCTGAAAAATTTAACATTACAGACACGAATGATTTAACAAGACAAGGGAATGCCTGAATAGACGCTACTATTTTAAACAATCAGACCATAGAGATCTACCTTCAAAGAAGTATGCATTTCAGACAAGACATCGACAAAAGATTCAACTTCCATAATCCCTTTCTTGCTTGTAAATTTGTGAGTGCTTGCGCGACAAGTTCATCGATCTGCAAACAAGTGGATTACTCAGAACATTGTAAACCGAGGTACATACTAACAATTGGTCCAGTGAATTATTTAAAAAAAATTTATAAAAAAAAAAGACTAATGCGGCCAATGCAAGGAAGAAAGGACAGGACAAGCAATTAGTCAAGAGATTTAAGTAGAGAATGCTGACATACACTACCAGGAAATGTCTTGAACCCAAGTCCTCATTGATACATCCATATGTCCTTTAACATTTGTTTTCTAAAATAATGAGATGCAAATTTGACAATATGATGTACAATTTGCATTTAAAAGTTCATCAAACTTGAATGACAGAAAAACACAGTGCAACTAGAAGGAAGGAATAAATCTTACCAAGAATTATAGCATAAATCACAAATTAGATAAGAAAAAAGAATTGTGAAATTATTAACGAAATACACTAAAATACAGAAAAAAACAACATGAAAAAAAAATCGAACACATCCAAAGTATAAGTTATCCAAATTCCATTAACACAGGGCTAGGGTTAGGGTTCCTGAAAACTAACAGAAATAATGAGTCGATTAACACGAGATTAAGTGCACAAATTAAATAAAATTTTCTCAAAATTGGAATAATTAATTAAAAATTTAATAAATTACCTGATGAATAAGGGAGGAGATGTCGTAGTGGATGAGAAGGAACCGGTCAAGTACGCCGCCGTTATCGTCTCCGACTTGTAGTTGTTGCCGTTGTTGTTCATCGAGTTTCTTACGAACGATGTCCAACTTAGACGAGGCTTTGACGGCGTTAGAGACGTCTCGAAGTGGTTTCCGCGCCGTTGATTTGGATATTGCCTTCGATCTTGCGATACTGATGCCGCTGTCGTTGTTGTTCTTCGGCATTTTCGTCTTCAGTCTGTATTTCTCCCAACGGTCACTTCTACAATTGTCTCTCTGCCTCTGAATTTGAATTTCTCATGGGGTTTGGGCCGTGGGCTTTAATTTATTCAATTCACGTGCAATAGTCCAAGTCCAGAAGACACGAGCAACCAGGAAGGTATGACTAG
Organism: Cinchona pubescens; assembly: GCA_025175665.1. NCBI lineage: Eukaryota > Viridiplantae > Streptophyta > Magnoliopsida > Gentianales > Rubiaceae > Cinchona > Cinchona pubescens. Next base: position 1,292,108 of record JANKKI010000066.1, read on the forward strand.
AAGTAATTGGTTTACCAATCATTATCGTTCATACTGGGCTGACAGGTTCTAAATTTTTTGTACAACCCATGGTGTTCTTATATGGGCCGAAGCAGCACCATTTGAACTCTAAAGCCCAACTTAAGTTTTGGATCAAGAATGAAACATGAGAATTGAAGATAAGATAAGGCAGTCTCTTTCAGGCATGGCCCATTGCCCACTTCAATTGCTATTCATCTTCTGAACCTGGACGCAATCCAATGCCAAGGGAGAAGACAATTACAAATCATAAACTTCCCCTCCTAGTAAAAGACACACAAATCAATTCATGGTTGTACGTTACACACTTACATTCTACTAAATTTTTTTTTTTTTTTTTTTTTTTGCAATAAAAAGTTTTTAATTTTATATATTTCTTATAAGAAATTTAATAAGAAGATAAATTATTATTTTTTTAAATTGATTATAAATATATATTTTAATAACTTATCGTGATTATTAAAAAATAGGACGATGGGAGTGGAATATACAAGAGTTTCCTTGTGGGGGGCATCGGCACATCCTCCCATGTTCCATGTATGATGTATGTAGTATGTACAATGCATGTATGCTATACCCTTGCCCATCCATCAAAAATAATTCTGGAAAGATAAAAAAGAAAGAGGGAATTTTTAGGCACAGAAATCTTAGCACAATCATGCCAGCACAAAACTTGTTCAAAGAAGTTGAAATTCCACAACAGAAAAACTACGAAGAAATTGTTTTTCCAAAAGTGATAACTCCGAACCCAGATGGAGTAGGATTTGATGAATCGCCAAGTCTTTCACTTTTGACTGATGCCATCAAAGAAAACAAGCCATGGCTGGTGGACTCACTTCTCCATCAATCTGGGGCTCTTCTTTTTAGAGGGTTCCCTGCAACTAGTGCTTCAGACTTCAATAACGTTGTTGAAGCCTTTGGCTTTGAGGAATTGCCGTACGTTGGTGGTGCTGCCCCTAGGACCAATGTTGTAGGCAGAGTTTTCACTGCTAATGAGTCCCCGCCTGATCACCTGTCTCTTTACATCATGAAATGGTATAAGTTCCATTAATCTATACTAAATCTTTTTCTTTTTGCCTAAACCTTTTTTGTTTGTTTAGTCAATTTGGTATTTTTGACTATGTTTTCAAGGTAAAGATGGGATTTTTAAGCGGATTTTAAGCGGAATTCTTGGCTTCTCTTGTTTCAATTTTAGATGGGATTACATGAATTTGCTGTGCTATTTCCCCTTTGTTGATAAATGGCATGGTGAATGATGGTTTGATTATAATTTTAGTTTGCTCTTGTGAAATACATGTTTTTGAATGTTTAGTATGCTGCTTTTTGTATGGTAGGTTCCCGAGTATCCGGCCAAATTGTTCTTCTTTTGTGAAGTGGAACCTGGAACTGGTGGAGAAACTCCTATAGTCCTTAGTCATATTGTCTATGAGAGGATGAAAGAGAAGCATCCAACAGAATTTGTTGAGAAATTAGAAGAGCATGGATTGATCTATATTCGTGTGCTTGGAGAAGAGGATGATCCTTCATCTCCAATTGGTCGAGGTTGGAAGTCTACATTCTTGACCAAGGACAAGTCTGTTGCTGAGGAGAGGTTTGTAGTTTTTTTCCGCTTTTAGCTGTTAAATTATTCGGTTTTGCTTGGGTTCCTTACTGCATTTTATTGATTTTGTGCGTGAATGAATGAATACCTACATTAAGAATCAAGTCAATCTTCCATCACGAGTACATAATGCAAAAACTAATCAGGTGTCTAAATACGCAGACTTGTATAGCTCAATTACGTAGCAAGTATAGAGATAAAAGAAACATTTATAAAAACTAATGCTGTTGCTGGCTAGTAATTTATGACCATTGGCAATTGATGAATGTCATCAGCTGGCAGATGCATATTTTTTGGCCTAAAGAATATATTGCTAATTTTGAAAGAAAAGTTTATGCTATGAACTGTATCCTTTACCTATGCTCTTTGTCAGAGAGAGAAGTAAAAGGAACTGGCGACTTTTATGTTGTTTATTGTTATCTTGAATAAGTGCCAAGAAGGTTGTACCAACTACTGATAGATACAACTTGGCAATATCCTTTATCTCATGGACCATTAGTGAAGTTGAAGTTGAACTGCATATAGCACTAAAGGAACCTTTAACAGTGTGAATTATGCTTGTTGCTGGTCATGGTTGTCTTTTGTCTTTAATTCTCATCCAGTTCGAAAGAATTTGTGCAACCATGCTGGAAATTTCTCAAGTCTAATTCACTTGTCTTCATCTTTAATCCCTTTCAATTTCAAAAGAATATGTATAACCTTGCTGGAAAGTTCCTCGAGTCTTAATTACCTTGTCTTCATCTATATTTTCTGATGTTGGAACTCTTGAATTTGCTCCGGAATTCAACAAGTACCTCACATTTGACAGGGCTGCTAAGTTGGGAATGAAGCTGGAATGGACAGACGATGGGGTAAAGACAATAATGGACAGCCCATTATTGCCCTATTCCTGCTATTAAATTTGACAAAACACGAGAGCGCAAGATATGGTTCAACAGTATGGTAGCTGCTTATACAGGCTGGGAAGATAAGCGAAATGATCCTGTAAAGGCGGTCGCCTTTGGGGATGGAACACCTCTACCAGCTCATATAATATACGACTGCCTGAGAATCCTAGATGAGGAAAGTGTTGCCATTCCTTGGCAGAAAGGGGACGTATTGCTTATTGATAACTTGGCTGTTCTTCACTCTCGAAGACCATTCCATCCTCCTCGCCGCATACTGGCTTCATTATGCAAGTAATTCTTGCAGAAGGAGTCTTCTCTTGTTTTTGCTGGTACCTATTTGTACAATAAGTAGTTTTCTCCAGCTGCTCCTGCTAAAGGTGCTGCCTTGATAATTCTAGACGTAATACTATGACGTTTTGTAAAGGATAACAGAGACAACAACAGCTACTTGTTGGTTTTATACTGTACGACCTAATACATATATAGTCTCTCTAGTTCAACTTTAAATTTTTTTTTTTACCAATAAAGAAGAGAGGGATTTATATTCTATAACATCCTCAACGAGCAGCAGCAACAGCTAGCTGTTGATTTTATATAGTCCCACTTCCAACTTAATTTGAATTTGTCTGCTTAAGCATCAACTGCGACAGACAAAGGAGAGCAAAGACAATAGACTTGCTGTTTAACAATGCTGAGTTTCAGAAATTTTATGAAGAAAATGCAGAATCTTGGAGCGAAAAAAGAACTTCAATCAGTTGCTTCAGTTGTAGCAAGTTGCATTCATATCAGAATCAACACATTACTATTTTCAGCATAGCCATCAATGGAATGAAATCAAATGGTTTGCTTGGGAATAATCTATTTTATGTTCTTGGCAAGGTAATTTCCCACCAACCGACCTAGGCTCTATTTGGAGAGAAATTATGGTTTTATAAGTTCCATGACAAAAAGAAAGAAAAAGACTTGAGTTTAATGCAGCCCAACCACCATACATGGTGAAATCTTATGTATGTATCCTATTTTCGCATAAACATTTCATATCCATCTCTTTTCACTGTAGTGGGATTCCTAGAAGCAACATAAGAAAGAAATAATTGTAGAAAGATAACTCACCAATACCAGCATGCCTGCCGAAAACTTCTTCAAAGAAGTAGAGATCCCTCAACAGAGAATTTTCGAAGGAGTTGTTTTGCCCGTAGTCTTATCTCCAAACACAAATGGATTAGTATCATCTGAACGTCCAAATCTTTCAGGTTTAACTGATGCCATCAAAGAAAACAAGCCATGGCTGGAAACACTTCTCCACAAATCCGGGGCTGTTCTTTTCAGAGGATTCCCTTTAATCACTGCTTCAGACTTCAATGAAGTGGTTGAAGCATTTGACTTTGAGGAGTTGCTCTGTGTTGGCAGTGTTGCCTCTCGGATCAAGGTTGTTGGCAGGGTTTCCACGGCTAATGAATCCCCACCTGATAAGAAAATTGAATTTCATCACGAAATGGCCTCTATTCAGGTATCTATTTTTCCAAATTGTGATTCTATTATTATGGTGAAATGATCGTGAAAACATTAATAGCTAACCGTCATTATTCAGAATATTATTTGAATAAATACTATAACTACTTTTGGAACGTGATATATTATTGTCTTGTAATCCTATTAATACTGCTGAACTTTCCAATTTGTTAATCATGGTGGAAAGTTAGTCTGATCATTAGCCCCTTATTACTGCCTGAACTTCTCCACTTATGCTCCTCTGTTTTAAACTGCATTTTCCTGGGACTTCAAATGCTGCCCTTTTATGCCAGGTTCCAGAGTACCCATCCAAATTGTTCTTCTTTTGTGAAGTGGAACCTGGAACTGGGGGAGAAACTCCTCTAGTCCTTAGTCATATCATATACAAGAGGATGAAAGAGAAGCACCCAGAATTTGTTCAGAAATTAGAAGAACACGGGGTGATATATGGACGAGTAGTAGGGGAAGAAGATGATCTTTCATCTCCAATTGGTCGTGGTTCTGGTTGGAAGAGAACATTCTTGACCGAGGACAAAGCTGTTGCTGAGGAAAGGTTTGTGCCTTTCAGGTCTATCTTGCATCCATCTGTTCTGAACTTCTCACTTTTTTAGTGATTTGAATCCATGACAAATGGGTTATAGGAAGCGTCTTACCAACTATACTGCACTTCATTGTGAAACTCAACAAGTTGTTGACATTGAACAGGGCTGCTAAGTTGGGAATTAAGCTGGAATGGATGGAGAATGGAGTGAAAACAATGATGGGACCTATCCCAGCTATTAAATTTGACAAAACAAGAGAGCGCAAAATATGGTTCAATATCATGACAGCAGCATATACAGCTTGGAAAGATGCGCGAAATGATCCTGAAAAGACGGTTACCTTTGGGGATGGAAAGCCTCTGCCTCCTCATATCATCTATGACTGCATGAGAATCCTAGATGAGGAAAGTGTTGCCATTCCATGGCAGAAAGGGGATGTGTTATTGATTGATAATTTAGCTGGTTCTTCACTCTCGGAAGCCCTTTGATCCCCCTCGCCGCATACTGGCTTCATTATGCAAGTAAGACTTGCATAATCAGCTTTCTTGTGGCTTGGAGGTAGCTAGTTGCTCAAGAAAGAAGTTTTCTTCTGCAGCACCCTGCACCTGCTGCCTTCATAGTTGCGAAAACACGTACACGGATCATAATGTATGAGGTTATGCAAGGGATGGGATGGAGAATATATGTCAATAATTGCTTAAGAAGCAGCATTAAATTTTGTTTTAACAGTATCTTGTGTGATAAATTGATTTAATCAGTTTTTTTTAGTACATCAGTCGCACTATACATCTTGTAAGCTAATGTTTTTCGTATGTGCGCGCATGCGCGCGCTTAAAATTAAACATGAGTTTGCAATAGTATTCAAAGCATCATAATTTCAGGACATAAATCAAAGGAGCCGCTAGGAAAAAGCAAGATAAAGCGGAAAGCACAGATGAAGACTTTCACATTTGAACTTGCTTTATGCCATTTAATAAAGCGAGTTTCAAGAAATTGAGAAAGTGGAGTCACAATCATCCTCCAACTTTACTTCAGATTTACACTAGTAACCTTTATATCAGGAACAGAATTAATTGAACTTTAACTATGATAACTAGTAACTACAGGAGAAAGTGCTCCAACTGATACCAGTTTGTTCAAATCATTCATCTTTCAAAACCAACAAAAGCCTCGTTCCCTTCAATCCCATTTTACATTACAGCAAAAATTTCCTTTTCAAGATAAGTTACAAAAGAATGCTACAGTGGAAAGGGATTGGAAAAAGGAAAAGAGCACGAGGGTCTATACCATCACTGAGATGGATCAACTGTGCAGCTATACACACCAAAGCAGCAAGTAGCAGAGAAGAGAGTATGCAGGAAAGAGGAAAGTGGAAACTGTTTGAGTGGCACCACAGAAAGATATGAAATTCGGTCCTTCTACCTATCTCCCTTGAACAAGACCACTGAATACTTGGCTGTTTCCAGTTGTGAAAGAGTTGCTTCCCATTCAACAGAGGACAATTGGATGTGTGAGAGCGATATCACCACTTGCTTCATGTCTGGTCTAAGAACTGGATCGTCATCCACACATTGTTTTGCCAGCATAGCCATCTAAACAACGATGCATAACAACATCAAAACATGAGGTACGTGACAATGGTTTGAACAGTAAAACTATGATATATCAAAGTTCACCACCCAAATCAAAATATATTTAAACAGTTCCTTGAGATTTATCGTGATTTTGTTTCAATAGGTTTAGAGGAGGATAGACACCAGTGTTTGTCTCAACCCTGCCATAATTTGATTAGATTTTATCTTTATTACAAGGACCTAAGATGTTTGAACACAGAATAGAAATAAAAGTAGAGCACTTCTAGGATAAATTGCTCTTCATTTTTACCTTAAAAAGACAGTCATGCGGACACAAATCCATGAGATTAGGATCAACATGTTCTCTTAGACTTGACATACTCATGGAGTCAGGTGTTGAGTTCCTCAGAGCTGCCAGCATCTGCAATTTTAGAGGCATTAGGTGATTACAGTGGCATCTGTAAAAAACGCATACAAAATTTTGTTTCTCAACATCTAAGGACTACAATGTACAGAGCATAAATACAGATATAAAAATTAACAAAGAAGATTCAGAATCATAAAAGATCAAAAGATTATGCGTGAATAGTAAGGACATCCTACACAGTCATTAACCAATGTTCAAGGTTCCAGATCACATAACTGACATTCCAGTTATTTTGGACCAAGGTCCCTGTAGACTAGCTCAGATATTTCTGAAGGATCTTATCAACAATTACCCATTCCAAAATCAACATAACTGTTGGTTCCCAATCAATGTACAAGTTATCAGGCACAATAAACCAACTGAACAGGCAGTGGTACCAACAGTAAAAGAAAATCCATTCCAAAAATCGTTGCTTTTATATTAGGTTCAGCCTTGTTCGTTGCGTACACGCATTTTTTGTTCTGTATCTCATCTATGACACAAATGATAATAATCATATTGTATGACGCAAATAACTGCTTCTTAGTTAATCATATAGTAACAGTTTTCAGTACCATATAAACACTTCACCAAAAAGAGTTATGAAAGGAAGAGAGTAAGATGAAAAGAAAGACTAATTTTCTCTTCTACACTGAGTGTATTAGAAGTTTCTTTTAGAAGAACTCAAGCTTATGCATTGTGTTCACCAGTTTGGGAAAGCTTTTTTCATGTGAGAAGCAACTTTTGCATGATTAGATTCACCAACTTAATCAACATGTTTAATTGTCAAATAGCAGAACGTACAACAGATGCCAATGACCGCCTATCAGCACTTTTTGCTTCAATGCCTTGGGTTTGGGTAATGGCTTCCTTTCCTGATATCATCTCGAAAAGAACAACACCAAATGCATATACATCACTCTTATTTGTTGCCAGTCCATCCCTAAGATATCTGCAGAAGCAATAGAAGCAGCAATAAAAACATTGAAAAAAGCTTGTTATATCCTTGTGACCTGTGCCCTCTAGTCTTGGATATCCACTTACTCGGGGGCCAGATAACCAAAAGTTCCAACAACAGTTGTTGCTGATGCTTCTCCATCATTGGTTTTTCCAACAAGTTTTGCCAAACCAAAATCTGAAATCTAAATTCAAAGAAGGTTTAAAAAACTGAAGATGGTGAACATAAAGGAACTGGTAAGTGTAGATATAAGTTAAAACCTTCGCTCTAAAGGCACCATCAAGTAAAATATTACTGGTCTTGATATCTCGATGCACATAATGGGGCTTTGTGTGCTCATGAATGTACTCCAGGCCTTTAGCAGCATCAACTGCAATCTGAACCCTCATGTTCCAAGAAAGAGAGGTATGTCCTGTTCAGATAACAGGGAACCATCAGATATACATTAAATGGACTTCGCAAGCCAAATGTTGTAACCTAAAGAAGCCAGCACTGACAAAAATAGTATTAAGTTAATTCACAAAACATGAATAACAATGACATTCCAGTAAGATGTCAGGACATTCTAAATACCCATGGAAAGTACATTTATAAGTATCAGATTATGAATAAAAAAACTTCACCTGTTTGATGACAAAGATACAAAGTTTCTTTACATAGAATGCTAAGGAAAACAACATGCATAGACGAGAACAGAAATTCTAAGCAGTATCTAAGAACAAGTTATTAACTTCTTTTAATTGAAAAAGACAAATGGATAAGTGCATGATCTCGGAATCACAAGAGAAAAAAAAAAAAAAGAAACTTGAAATCCCACCCTTGTTTTGAGGATCATGCAAGTGGCTTTTGAGAGAACCCTTTTGGGCGTGCTCATAAATGAGGAAGAGTTCATCACCACTGGCCGCATAACCAATCAATTCTACCTTGACAACATAAAACCAAAAAGAGTCGGATAATCCCAAAAGAATCTTCTAGAAATAGCCAAAAATACCATTCAAAGTGATAAAATGGTGCAACAGGCATTACCAAATTTGTGTGATGAACCTTGCACAGAACTTTCATTCGTCTGCCATAAATTCCTTGGTTTTCGCGGCCGTCATTCTTTTAATTGCAACTTCCTGAAATTTCGTAAACCAGAATAGTGGGATCAGGATATTCCCATAACATGAATGATATTCAGTAGAGGAACCACAGAGAGTCATGAACCTGGTCCCGAAGAAGGCCATAATACACAGAACCATATCTTCCATGCCCAAGAAGATTAGAATCAGAGAATCCATCAGTAGAAGAGTGAATTTCATCATATGTAAAAACTATGGGCTTTTCCATGTCAAAGACATCAGTACCTATAACTGCAGAAATCAAGAGGAGAAGCATATATTTGCAAAATTGAATAAAGCAAATGACAGAAACATTGTTAGGAAAATGCATCAGATGCAAACAAAATATCCCAAAACTGAAGACCATTATGAAGAGGAAACCAGTTAGAAAATTAATTTGCTGTATGAATTTATGTAGTTATACTCCTTGACTTTCAAAAGAACGGGAAAAAATGTGTAGTTAAGATTGTGAAATCCTATTGCAATGAAAAAAAAAAAAAAATCTTTCCATAAAAATTACTCTTAGTTTAATCAAATGATTTACCATAGCTCAACAAATCATAGAGCCACTTTTAAAGGTAAGGCTTGGAGATCAAACCTTTAGGAATATTCATCTGGCGGTCGCTGGCTTCTCCATTAGGTCGTCTCAAATCCCCTGATTTGCAACAGATATACCTTCCCGAAGCACAACAGAAACTCGTATTCTGGAGGATATGGAATTTTTGAGAATTTTTGTCAGCAGAATTTTTCGAATGACCTCCTAGAGATCCAGCATAACAGTTTGACGACCTTAAGGAAATAATTACAACAACCAGGATGATGATGAGAACCAGACCAACAGCTAAACTTCCAATGATCCACCAATATGGCACATGAGTCTTATGATTCACCTGGGTTGCTACACAAGAGTAAATTTAATTCGTAACTATTTTTCATATTATCTAAATTGGTACTAATGTGTCATATTTATGGAGCAACCAACGAAGGAACATAGAGATTACTTGAAAAGTATGGGAAAGATTTAGGAAATGACTCATACCTGCAATATCACCATCAGTTAGTTCTGGAACTGGAGCTGGAGCCGGAGTGATGTCATTCTCCTTATGATACGGCTCACCGGGAACTAAGAGGAAATAGAGAAAACAACAATTATAAAGAAAGGTAAATATCAAACTTCTATTGCCAGATCACAGAAACTCTTAGTCCAAATACTTTGATAAATCCTTTAATCAATGAAAAATACTCAAACCACTAAAGAATTATTGATGTAGGAGAACACGATTGCAACTGCACCTAGCTATACTAGTATCCTTACTGCCAGTTGATCCGTCTATTTTCGGATATTGATATACAAAAGAAGTATATATCATATAACTAGTTTTAACAATGGACTCTAGGGACTCTAAAGTTACATATAAACAGTGCCAATAGTGTTTACCGACAAACTAGGATGCAGAGTCTTATTTTGGAAAGCAATTCTCTGGGTATGCATACATACAGCAAAATAACACTCTCCAACGACTGCAATAAATGAAGCAGTTGAGAAACACATATATGATAACGGATGTTTAATTTGCGGATGACTAAAAGTTGCCTGAGTTATCCACCATTCTAAGAAGTGTCTGTCCATGAAGTCATACCACAAATTTAACATAGACTTCCAAGAGGGCTACATAGGCTTCCCAGACTCAGAAATAAACCACACTGTGTATAGTCTTTCCCTCAATAAGCTGGAACCTTCTAAATTGAGATGTCTATCAGTAAATCAGAAAGAGATGAGGGAGATGTTGGTGCTCTTGAGAAGGTTTGCCATAAATCAATTTTGGTTGCATATATCTTTAAATCTGATGCTTTATACATGTGGTTCTTTTTCTGCCATCAGTGTATCAGAAGAATTAGAAGGGACCAACTGGACTAGCTAGAGAAATTGATACTTGTGGTCTGGGAAGATTGTTCATGAATTATTCACTGCAATTTAGATTAAATTTCCCTCTCCTCAGACTATGAAGCATTTGCTAGACCACAACAATAGAAGATGTTCCAGTTAAGTCAAGAACCTTGTATGCGTAATAACTGAACACAGCCAAAAATAAACCTCTTTTCCAGAAGTTTTAATTATTGACAAATTGAAGATGCTAATACATAGGCATATATGGATGTCTTCTGAAACTTCAGGATACTCATCACAAGAAACCATGAGATCGGGAAGTCATTAAAACCCATTTCTCCTTCAACAATGCAGTTCAACAAAGCTTGACTTCCCAACTAAATCTCTGGAGAGATACTTGGTCCTAGAAAGTTAAAATGGTTGTGAACAACACAAAGATCAAAGCACCAACCAAAAGGGTAGTGTAAACTTCATTAACCATATGCCTTTTATGTTCCATAGATAATTTCATCAGACCCCATATTGCACATTTCCACCTTTGTCATCAATACTATTATTGCCATATAAAGGAGGAGATATTTCACTCTGCAATACCACACGCAGAAAATCCCTAACATTAGGATACAGTGACCTAATTCAGTCCTACCACACAATAGACAGTCATACAGAAATCACTATTTGTTCCTAAACTATGATCCATACCAAACAATTGCAAGAGGTAACCTAAGAAGTTCAAATTTGAAGCCCCACATCCGTTTTAGAAAGAATCATTAAGAAGAAATCGAACACATAATTCAAAACCACTTTGCACATGTTCGCCAAATAATCACACGCGATAAACTACTTTACCGACTTAAAATCCAAAAGTTCCATCTCAACCAGATAAAAAAAAAAAAACAATAAAGATGAAGGAAGACTAATGCAAAGTAAAACAACTGAGATGATACAACTAACATACCCGAATTCAAGGGTACAAAGTAGAGTTGCCCAACAGTGACATTATCAGGATTGTCAAGGCCATTAGCAGTCACAATACTATCCATACTGACCCCAAACCTACTGGCAAGAGATTCAACACTATCCCCATCTCTCAACACATAACTCATCAAGTAATTCCACAAACCACTTATATGTTGGAACACCCACACATAAGCCTCAGTGAAACCACTGCCCCTTTCCTTGCCTCCCTAGTAAAATTGGAAGAGAAATACGCCAACCCATTATAGGCCTCCATCACCATATCATAAACCGATCCATTGTTCTTTCTCACAGTAAATGTGGTGTTGCTCAAGTACTTCTTGATTGTAGGAGCACAAGAACAGTTCTTTTTAATGAATATGTAATCTCTACCATTACCTTCAAAAGTTATGTCTTGGGGTAACACATCAAACATGCTCTGGATCACTGGAAGAGTCTGCTCTGATGTGGGCTTGAAGGCCAAGAAGGAGCGGCAAAGCCTGTTGGGGTCTGAACAGTTGAGTGGAACTGGATATGCTGAACAAGATATGAATGCCAGTGACAAAATGATCAAGATTTTTTGATTTAGACAATCCATTTTGGAAAAAGATTGAATCTTTAATGAATTCAGGTTCAAGAAATTGATGGGATCAGAGGAAAATCAATCAAGAACAGCCAGAAATATGAATGAAGAATCTTGAGAAAACATGATAATTCTGTTAATTACGTTAGATGGTTGGAAAAATGATTGTTAATGCTCAAGGCTAAGGAGGTTTAAAGAAACAGAGAAGTAAGGAATTAGGGGACTGAAAACAGAGCATTTTTGGATTGTTTCTTTTTGGTTAAAGTGCTTGACTGACTGACTGATTACTGAGTGGTAACTGTTAGGACAGTAAAAAAGGGAAAGCGATGGCCATATTCGTGGGGATGGATGGAGACACACAACACCCAGAGATTTTTACAGCTTTCTTTGTTCAGAAGACAAAACTCACATATCATTAGATTTAGACTAATATTCTGAGTTTACCTTTATTAGAAAGTTTTTCTTTTTTGGGGGAAATTAATTGTGATTAACTATTGAGAAAATATGATTGCATCTATTGTTTGTTGGTAAATACACCCGGTTATTTGCTGGTGGACTCTGCGGTGAGAATTAAATCTTAAAAAATCTTACTTACATCAAGTGATGCTATCCGATATAGATTCTCTAAAATTTAATCCACACCACAAAATTTACAAGTAGAATCAAAAACCGGATCTATCTAAATATTTGTCTTATTTGTTCATGCATTAATAAGTCATTTAGTAGAGATAACTTAATTTTTTATTATATCCATTTGCCATAATTTTCAAGTACCTAATGAACTATGGCTTCATTTGAATTGTTTCATTATTTATTATTTTCAAATAATATTTTATAATTATTATTTAAAAAAATATATTTTTTAATTACCTTTTATTTTATATATATCACATCCTAATCTACACATCTTGATTTCAGGTGTTGCACAATAATTTTGAAGATTATAAATTCTATAATTCCGTTGAGAAAATTATTCCACTATATATTTTGAAGTTTTTATACAATAATTTAAAAATTTATATTGTACAAATTCTTTAAACTTATTCAATAATTCTCTCGATGTGACGGTAAAATTTCACTAATTTTGAAATGGTAAAGTTAATACTGTGAGATATTGTCTTGTTCACTTCATTAGGATGTACATCATAATGAAGTGGTATAATATCGCTCAAAATAAAATGATTTAGCTAGATAAAGAAAATGTATATTGAATAACCAAGCATGTGGAGATCTCTTGGAGTCTAACTTGCCCAATAAATTATTTTTAAAAAAAAACTACAGTATTATTTTTTATGATTAGAGGCCAAAAGGGACCATAATTGATAAATTAATTAGGAAAATAAGAAGACAAGAAAACCCTGGGCGGGGATTGGCCCAGGGGTTAGCTTTGGGAAAAGGGAAGAAAAAGTTCCGAAAGCTGAAAATAATAAGAGGAAAAAATAAAGAAAATGGAAATGGACAGTTGGTTTGGGTCCCACGTTACGGGCGCCAATATCTTAAAAAATCGCCGATAGCTTGGCGAGGAAATTGCCGACTCCAACCTGAATAAGCAAATAAACGTTGACCATTATGTCAAAATTTACTTGAGAAACCGACAACTTCCGAGTCATACTCACCGAAGGTAAGGAGCACTGATACACGTCTACGTTTGCTCCTTAAGATCGCACATTTCTGGTTTGACTATGTAGGCCCCCCACGTCGACTGGTGGAGACAACTGTAAAATAATGTAGTCCAGTTAGGATATTCAAAAGACCGATGAGAGCATTAGGTAAAATTGTAAATCCCATTGATTGATGATTTTTTTTAACCCAAACGATTTAAATTTTTTAGCAGAAAATTTTAATTATACTAGCGGACTCATATTCATGTCACGTACTCATCTCGTGAAAATAATGTAAATCTATTTTTGACATGCAATCTAACATATATTTTGATTTACTGTATAACGTAAATTGAAAATTATCTTATTTGATAATGAAGTACAATTTATGTAAAAAATATTTATCTTATAATTTATTAATTATGAATTCAAATAATTAAAGGATAAGAAAATATGTAAATTTTTTAAAGAAAAAATATCACATTTGATAGAAGAACACAAGGATCAGAATTTTTTTTTTGGTGGAAGTGGGGAAATTGATACTAGAACCTCTAAACTACACAGGGAAACCAAGTTTTTCTTCTTTTTTTATTTTAAGAGGATTTATAAGCAAACGTGTATCCTTAATTATTTAGATGAGATGAAACAAACAAGTGTTAAAGGAAATACACTAGTTCAAGAATTAAAATCTTGATTGTATTATGAGATTGAGACGTGAAACTAAAGAAAAGTACAAAAACGAAAGAGAGATAGATCCCCGACAAAGCAAATGCTGTAAAAAGAAGCGTGATTGAGAATGGATGAGAAAAATAAAACAGGCAAAGCAAGACAGCTTCCTCCTATTGAACTCTTTCTTAATTTCTCCAATAGAGCATTATTTAGACAATTAGACAGCAAATAAATTGATCCAACTTCTTAATTATAGTAGAATTAAAACTAAAGGATGCTTTGTGGGACCTGTTGCTAGGTTCATATGCATGTGGAATTTGTTGGCAGACGCGTGTGTGTATGCATATATATATATATATATATATATATATATATATATGCTTAAGATATTGTAGGACCAACAAATAAAATACAAAAGCGTCACAGTGTTATTCGAATTAATCACGTTAAAATTGGACTGTAGTTTATGATGTGATACATTATTAATTGGAAGAAAGCAGTTCAAATGAACAGAATTTAGTAGAGGAATCCGAATCCTCCTGATTTAGTTCGCATTATTAAACTAATCCAGACTGGATTTTAAGTACAGAATATACTTTAAAGGACAAATCTCCATTTTGCCAACCTAACATTATCTAGCTCTTTCAGGGGACTTTCAATTAATCTATTATGGTGTTTGCAACTTTTTTCTGTGACCACTGTTTTGGACTGCTCCGACCCAAAATCGTTCATAAATTTGGTTCCAATTTATGTTAAAATGATGAAAGTTCTTCAAATAATAAACAATAAATAAATAAATAAAAATTTGACATATTAATACTATACTTTTAAACTGACATTTGAATGCGAGTTTAATTAACCTCGTTTTCACAGTTGACTAATGTACGTTGCATTTATTATTAAATATGATGTGTTTTCAAATGTTTCACTAAAATAGAGGCAATTAAGAATCGGGACAGAAATGCAGTGATTCATGGCACAATGCTACTCTTTTTTTTTTTCACTAAATTTTGTTGGCAAACAATGTAAAGAAACCAATATGTAAGTATTAAATGAAAGTTCTATCCTTTGTTGGGCCTTCATAGCCATTCGCTCAAAAAGCTAGCCCGTAGTGCATCTCGCATTTGGGCCTACATAGCCATTCGATCAAAGATGCTAAAATGCTTGGGTTAGCTCAAATTTAGAGCGTTGTTAATCGGGACGCACATTGGGCCAAGAATTTCGTAAAAGTTTCCTGAATTTGGACGCGTCAGAGAAATTAAGGAGATATTTGGTTCGTATTCGGAAATTGAAATAAAAATAAGAATCATAAACTCTAATATTGGTATAG
Source organism: Cinchona pubescens (assembly GCA_025175665.1). NCBI lineage: Eukaryota > Viridiplantae > Streptophyta > Magnoliopsida > Gentianales > Rubiaceae > Cinchona > Cinchona pubescens. The sequence continues at coordinate 1,307,733 of JANKKI010000066.1, forward strand.
GTTTATGTCATTCCCCTTACTTGTTTGTTTTGAATAAGGAATGAATCTCATTATGTAGATGAACTTTTGCTTTGTAAGTTGATCAATTTAAAACCCAAATCACTAGAAAAAAATGAAATTAAACATTTTTTAACATTTTAATTCCTATAAAATATTTCTCATTGTGATTGATCAAACAATATCTTTAGATATTATTAATCTTGATTCCCATCGCTTTCCCTAATACCAAACACCTTCTAAGTAGGAATGAACCCCCCAGCCAATTTCTCTTGATGGAAGAACCGGGTTAGGATAGAAAGATCTTTATTAGATATATTGTATCTTGTAACCATAGATTTTTAGAAAATGGAATCAATTTCCTAACAAATTACTTCTTAATGTATTATAATGACATTAATTGGGTTTAAACTTATCAAAATTTTCTCCAAAAAAACAATAAATTAAAGATTAAGCTTAAGCTTGAGTGGTCAACCACAGCCAGCAGATTGGCCAGAGGAGACTAGAAAAAAATAGGAAAATTATAGATAGAAAGTTTGTTTAAGACTTTAAGCAAAAGGCATTTAAGTAGAACCTTTTTTTGCTCTTTTTGTAGGATGGTCCATAAACTAACTTTTAGATACTAAAAAAAAATTGTATTTTGGTGGGAATGTAGGGAGCTTTCTCGGCTTGTTTGGATATGGGTAGTTGGTTGTAGGAGAGCAGAAAGAATTGAATTTTCTTGGTTTGCATTCTTCTTTTCTTAGGGACCTTGAAAGTGAATGAAGCCCACTTGCCCTATTGTCCAAATTAAATCGACCACGTTTCTAAAGAATATAAATGGACCCAATAAAATCTGTTAATGCCATGTACAAAATCTTTTTTTTTTTTAAATGTATTAATTTAGTTGGTGTATTGTAAATATATTCTATCTTTCGTAGTGGCATCATAAAGTAGAAAAATTCTTGCATTCATTACGACAAATATTTTCCTACTAATATTACAAATCGTTAGATAATTGAAAAGTAATAAAATTTACTTATTTTTCAATTATTTTAACGACTGTCAATACTCACTCTACATTACAAAGTGAATAATCAAGACTTACTCCATTCACTTATAATGAAGTAAGCTATGAAGATTAATTTAGTTAAAAGAGAATATATACTATATATATATATAGTGATGGGTTGGTTCTTGGCTGGTAATTGATAGTAATTGAGTTACTTAAGTGACTTACTAGAAGGCTCAATTAAGAATGGAGAATCACGAGCTAACTGATCTTGATTGCCTCGATATTGGCTTAAGAAACACACACACACACACACACACATTGGATTATTATTATTATTATTATTATTTATTTAATATATAAGGTCGGTTATTGGCTACTTGATGAATCTTTGACCCATGCTTTCAGAAATCTTAGAATTGAATTTTGGAAGGGGAAAGGGTGAATAAATAAAAATTAGTAGGAAACTAATCTGACCTATGTTATGGTCAAGCAAAGCCGAAACGAGTTGAAAACGTATAGCCTTTTTGAGATTGATTCATAGACTACAACTAATAGATTCTCAAAGAAAAGATGTACCTACTTGATATTGAGTGCATTGTTACATAATCCTTACTCAATAGCTTGTCATGAAGAAAAAGAAAATTTTCTAATCGAATTAAAGGCAGTAGACTTGGAAAGACCCAATCATAATTGAGACGCATTAAAGGTATAATCTGTATGGATTGTGAAAATCATTGATACATTAGACAACATTTTGAGCCAAAGCTTTGCCACCTTTTTTTTTTATTTTAATCTTTTTGGCTGAGTTCAGATACATTGCATTATGATGAATACAAGTGAGTACGTATTCTTTATTTTGTAATATAAAATAAATATTATAAATATTAAATTAATTACAAAATAAAAAATATTATTATTATTTTTCAATCATTTAATAATAATAACTTATTGTACTAACAAATTAACTTTTTTTTGTAAACTTTCTATGAGAAACTAAAAAGATTTGCTAGTGGTTGTTATCAACGTCTTTCTTTATACAGCATCTCATGCTCCTAATCATCACATTCCCCCACATCAGTATCTCCCCTTCAAAGAAGTCATGATTTCATCTTGATGGACCTTGGCTTCCATTTTTTACCACAATTTTGTTGTTTTATGATTAACATTAGATTCTCATTTTTCTAAACCCCCGGGGCCCCCACTATCCCCCCCGTCCCAGAAAAAAAAAAAAAAACCACTAAATTCGCAGTTGCAAATTTGTGTATATGCTTTGTGAAAATTTGTTTGCTATTCACTTGTTATTGTAGAGTAAGTATTCATGACTGTTGAATGATTGAAAAATAGTAAAAAATTTTTTACTTTTTAATCATTTGAATGATTATCATATCTATTTCGCATTACAAAATAAATAATCAGGACTTACTCACGTTTTATAACTTATATGTGTTTCTTTTCTAAACTCCTATACAGTTTTCTGCCTGCTAAGACTGTTTTGTTTGAAAAAGGAAAAAATTATTAGAACCAACAAGATTAAGGTCCACAAATTTATGTAAAAGTGCTCAAATTGGTACGTAGGGTGGTGCAATTGACACATGGACAAGTATGCAAATGCCAGAGTGGAACACAAATACTGCAACAAAAAGGAGAAAAAAGTGAAAAGAGGAGAACATTAAACTCTTATCTGCAGAAGACACTTTGATGGAGGCAATCAATGGAATGAAGAAAAAACTGAGCAAAAGAGAAGTCTGAGAAGCAAAAGTTTGGGATGATAATGTTGGTGAATTGAATTGAATTGAATTGAATTGAAGGATAAGCATTAGGATCAAAGTAAAGATACGAATAGACAACTTCAAAACAATTAATGGTGGTACTAGTATATTTCAGTGGAAGTAGGGACCTACGTACCGAAGTGCCAAGTGAGGGCCAAGAGCATGTTGTCGTAGCAGTAGTTGTAATATGTTTGCGAAAATGTTTTACTAATCACAAACTTATTATTATTTCTCAAAATTAATGTACGCGACGACGACGAACTCATATACAATTAATAATCCTAAATTTTAGATATTTAATTTGGCTTTATTTATATTTTTATAAATTTAATGATATATTAATAATTTTATCACGTTATTATTTTACATATATAAGTGTACTGATATTTTTATGTCTTATAAATTGAAGAGCTGTTGAAAACGTGGAAAATTCTTTTGAACAAAATGAATATATATAGCAGCCTCCAAGGGAACAGTTCGTCGCGGGCCAAATGCCATTTTCATTCTCAATTTGATGCTCAAAGGATCCAAAAAATGAAGTAAAACATTTGATGAATTCATGAACCCCATTTACGTAAGGAGGTGCTATGCAAGTTCCTAGCCAAAAAGATTCCTAATTGTTTATGATTACACACTGCTTGATAATATTAACACTTTTTATGTGTTGGAAAATTTTCTTTTTTTAAGGGGTGGCTGTAGAAACCCAAAATCATTACGAGTGTGTAGCCCAATTGTCCAAATATATAATCCAGTCGCAGTCCACTTGAAGGAACTTCCTTGCCCCTACCAACCTTAAAGTTGAGTGGAATATAACTCTACATATACTAATCATGTTTCATATCAGAAGAATGATCCCCTACTTAATACTTGGATTTCATCAAATTCTATATTCGTGATGTATAGAAGAAATATAATTTAAAATGGCTAAATACTAAAACATTATGAAATCATACATGTAGTACTACAGCTTGAGATTTTCATTACTTTTCCCTCAAATTTGCTCCAAATTATAAAAATTATCAAATTGTATCAATAATTTATTTTAATTAGTAGATTAACACACTTTAAAATAAATTTATTTAAAAATATTTTATCACTTAATTTTTACAAAAAATTTATATGGTGTAAAATGGGTCAAATTACGATTTAATTTGAGACATTTAATCAAATGAAAAAAAAATTTATTTCCTTTATTTTAAAGTTTATGTATAACAAAAATATGCAATAAAGTATATTACGTTTTGATTTTCAAAAAATAGCTTAAATTATTTTTGTAAAATATATTGAAAAGAAATTTTCTCCAATTAATTTGGGAGGAGACTAGTCTTGGTACGACAATTTCTTACCAAACACGATACTTAAGTAAATGAAAATTTGTCGATTTCTTATACACATTAACATCTAAGGAGGTGTTTGGTTTATAAATATGAGGGGAAGAAATAAAAATTAAGGTTAATGATACCTATAAGTGTTATTTGGTTAATCATTATGGGAAACATTCTACGTAAATAAAAATATTAAAAAATATTTACTTTCATTTCTTACTTATAATACAAATTTTAAATTTATCAATATAATAAATTCGATTCTTATTCAAATTAAATAAATAATAATAATAATATAAAATTATATTGATGATGAAATTTATAATCCTTATTTTAATTTTAAGTCTCGAATGCGAACAACCACTTTCCGACGATAACAAAAATTGGACTTAGTATTGTATGAGGAGCGGGTGGTTTACTTAGTTGTAGTGCGCCATGTCTAAATTCCAACTTTCTACTTTCCAGTAACAATTTCCATTGCGTTAGAACAATGCATGATTACATGTAGGACTCTCTCTCCTCTTTTTACAACTCTCCAAAATGCTCCCCTGATTTGACCTCTTCAGCATTCACGAGTTGCCCCCCTCCCTCTTTTCTTTAATTGCCCAAATATTTACCCATTTACTTCCATCTAAAACGACCTCTATCTCCCTCACTCCTCCTTCTGAAAAAGATTTAGGTAGACTTAATTTATGATTCTACTTATAAATTTTTTAATATAAATTAAATATTATAGAATCTGTGACATCAGTTCACATAAGTAAAATTTTATAAGATTTAATGTTGATAGCAAGATCTACAAGTGAGATCCAAAATCAAATTTATGGTAATATTTTCCTTCTTTAATGCCCAAATATTTACCCATTTACTTCCATCCAAAAAGACACCTCTCTCTCTCTCATAACCGTACAATGCTATACTGTGAATACTGCTTCTCTGGGAAAACATTTGATTGGAGTAGTACAATAAAATGCTATTGCGAAGCACGAGAGGGTCTCCAATAACATTAAAAAGGGCAGAGATATAGGAGATTCTGCATTTTCCGCGAGTGGGCCGGAACCAAGTCAATCTTTGAGGTCTGTCAACTTCGATCCAAAGTCAACTACTGTTTGCCATGCTTCATCTTCATTTCTTTCCATCCTAATTAGCCGTATTCTTGATTTCTTACACGGTATTTTTTTTTTTTTTCCCACATGAAGCATGTTAGGCAGCAATTCCAACCAAGAAAACAGACAAACTGAGTGGTGGACTGGCAATTTGGATCCTTTCTATTAATTTCTTTTATTTATTTATTTGTATCTAATTAATTGAAATTTAAGAAGATAAAATAATAATATTTGATTTTATCGTCATATATTAAAAAAAATCAATTCATTAGTTTAAATTTATATGTTATATTTGGATAGTTTCAGATTATGAAGAAAAAAAGTACTTATAAAACGGTCAAATGTTATTATTTTATTATGATTTTTTGCAATGCTTAAATGAATTTTTAGTTTTACCAACATTTAAGTTTATAGAAGTTACTATAAGTGTTTTTCTGATCTAGTCGAAATTTAAACTTTTTTTTGTGAATTCATGTGTTGTGGCAAATCTTGTCCTAACTTGAGAGGCATTGAATTTATGGTTTGGTTAAACACAAAGAACAAAGTAAGGATTGTTTGGTAAATGGATATAAACGAAAAGAATAAGAATCAAAATTAATGATATTTATAAGTATTGTTTGATTAATCATTATCAGAATCATTTATGAGAATAAAAATATTAAATATTTATTTTTATTTTTTACTTGTAACTTGAATTTAAAATTAATTAATTTATTAATATAATAAAAAATATTTTTTATTTAATATTAATAATATAAATTTATATCAATAATAAAATTTATAATTTTTATTTTCATTCTAGTTCTCAAAACAAACTAAACATATCACGGATATAGTTAATCAAAACAAAAGGGTAATCATTCAGCTGACGCGTCACAAACAAGTGCGAGTGGTTGCTTGGAATAAATAAGGAGTTTATAACCATAGCTCCGCCGACTTGGGCAAGCGGCATTGTTGTTAGAGCAGGTTGGTTGGTCGGAGGCCGCAGAGTAAAAACCAAAGCCATCCATCATCACGCGCGAGAGGTGGCTAATTGTGGCGATGATGTCCCGACAGTCCTGAAAGAGGGCACCACGTATAGACACGTGCTAGTCCGTGTAGATTCACAGTCAGCGGCTTGGTAGGATCAGGGAGATGGAATAGCGTACCCCAGTATCCAACCACATATTACCAAATTTGAATAAGTCTTTTGACTAATTTACCAAAAAAGAAAAAAAAAAATTTTTTCTTTGATGACTCGTTTTGCAATATAAATAGAGTATGATTAGAGGTGTTCATCACCCGATTTTTCAATAATTTAGTTAAAATTTTTTAATATTTCTGTATTTCAGTATTTTGGTAAAAAAATCAAAACTAAATTCGATTCGATTTATTGGTTAACCAATTTTTTTTTTTGATTTATCCGATTAACCAAAATTTACTAGTTAATTTAAAAATTAAGTATAAAATTAAATACTAAACTAATCAAATTAATAAACAAAAACTTAAAACTACAAACTAAAAAATAACAAAGAAGGCCAAAAACAATATCAAAGTGTTGAATGAATAGAATATGGAATTAGGTTACTAAAAACTAAAACTAATAAAATTAAAAGTTCGGTAATTCAGTAATTCAATATTTTATTTTCAATAATCAAATCCAAACCATATAACTAATTTTTTATTTGGTTTATCCGAAAATCGATTATTCAAAAATAGAAAACTAAACTTACTCGGTTTGGCTGATTTATTCAGTTAAACCAAATTATGAACACTCTTAAGTATAATAGTCGTTGAGATGACTGAAACATAGTTGAGTCCCGCTACTTTTTAATCATCCAATGACTTATAATATTTACTCCACAACGCCGAGTAAATAACAAATAATTTTTCCCCAAATTCTTCACCATTTCCATGTTAATCTTCTTCAATCTTTTTTACCCCAAAAAAAAGGAAAAAAAAAAAAAAACTTTTTATGTTCAATTAAATCCATATAAAATACAAAGACCTATATGGAAAAAGAACATTTTAAAACACAAAGTAAAAGGCAAGACATGTTCCTTTTTTTTTTCTTTCTTTTTTTTTCCTGTACTGGAGTTTAAAAGGAACGGAGACACAATCCTACGTTAAGGGGCAACAACTTTGGAAGATACTCACTAATCATTTTAAGTGAAAGTAATTTTCTTATATTATAAATAGTTGTACATGTAATTATAGAATTCGATGGTGGTTGTCTTAATCTTTTATAAAAATAAAAAATATATATTGTACTAATATATCTGTAGCCATTTTTACAATTGAAAAAACAAAATAATGCTCAAATTTTACACAATATATTCTTGAAAATGTATTTAAAATAAAAATTACACGTCCACTTTATGCACTAAACATCAAAAGACCTAGAAATTTTTATATTTTCAAGTTGGACTAATTCTTAATTTTGAATATGCCATCATTTTTAGTTCTATGATTTAAGGAATTCAACTTTTTAGGGTTCAAAGTAAATAAAAAGACAAAATTAACAAATTTTAGGGGTGCAATTAAAGGATAAATTTAAATTTTATAATTTTTCCTTGGCTATTGTATTGTTTTTTCAAAGTTGAGGGGTACCAATGGCCCTTCTCAATGTGGCTCGTCACTACGCACCTCTTCTCTTATTTTTTAGTGACTTGAAATCATGATCAATAGATTATAAGAGAAGTATCTTACCACCCAAACTACATTAAAATATTAATTTATGTAACATACACATCAAACTTGTATAATTCGTGTCCTTACTACCCAAGTCCTTGGATAAATCCATCCGTGGTATTTGCGAATTTGTGGGCAACACAAGATGGAATTGCCACCTACTAACCCAAGACTTTAACAAATAAAGAATTTTAAGATTGAATGAGGGACAAATACAAATATCATTTTCAGTCATTTCCTAAATTGGTAAGGGTGGCAAGCAAACGTGACGAAGTCTACCTAATTGTCCTCCGTTGATTTGGGCAAATAAACCTACAATGACATTTAATTCATCTGTTTATATGGGTAAAATTTCCATTATTTCGTTATGCCAAATTTAACCAAGTCTTTTTGGGTCAAAAAAAAAAAAAAAAAATAATAATAATAATAATCCAGGCTCAATACATGCGAAAGCCCAGTAAAACAATAAACACAGCAAAATATAAAGTCCTTTAAGGTCCATTCCGATGCTCATGCTTTTATATAAGTTGAGGAAATATATAATTTTATTCATTATTTTACATTTTTTTTTAAAGAGATTGAGAGCTAGTTTTTGGAATTTTCTCTCTTAAAAGTTAAAACTGACTTGACTGTCAAAGCCCCTTTTTCACATGTCTTCATACTCTGAATAACTTTTTTACCAACATTCGACATTCGACAGTCATTTTTTGGCTTCAATAGTAACATATTATAAGAATAGATTTAAGTGATATAATTAACTTAACAGTAATATAATATTTTTTAGAATAGATTTAAGTGATATAATTAAGTCCTAATATTTATGGTATATTTTCTCACAAAGTGCTTGACTTTCGGGAAACAACAAAATCTACCAAATGGGCTCTTCTTAGTCCATTTCACTAAGAAGAGCTTTTATGTTAGCACCCTATACAACATCACTTCCACACTAGGTCAAAGAATGAAAACCAATTTCCACTCCTTAGATTAAACTTATGATCAACTAAAAACAAACTTGGTTATTTTTAAAAAAATAAAATAAAATTGAAAAGACAAAACATCTAAGAATGCAAATTTTTTATTAGAAAGATAGGGAATAAAAACAGTATAGGGACCAATTGGTAATCTATTACTAGGATGCAATGATTGCTTTTAGTTTAAGTTGATTTTAGTTTTCTTAATAAAAGATGTTTTACAGTATTTACTACCTTTCCTTTGCATTTTAGATATTTCACCCTAAACAAACATTTTTGGAATATACTACTAGTAGGGTGTTCATAGTTTGGTTTAACTAAATAAATTGACTGAATTAAATTAATTTAGTTTTCAATTTTTGAATAATTGGTGTTCGGATAAACCAAATAAACAAGTTTTGTTATAGAGTTTGGATTTGGTTATTGAAAATCTCCATCAATAACTGAATAACCGAATTTTTAATTTTATTAGTTTTATTTTTAATTTTTTAGTAACCCAAATTACCCAATTCCATTTTCCATTCATATATTCAATACTTGAATATTACTTTTTTTTTTTGGTTACTTTTTAGTTTCTAGTCTTAATTTTTATAGTTTTAGGTTTTTGTTTATTAATTTGATTACTGTTGTATTTAATTTTATACGTAGTTTTAAAATTAATTAGTAAATTTTGGTTAATCCTAAAAAAAATTTAGTTAACCAAACAACTAAAAAAAAGTTTAGTTCAAATTTAATTTTAAATTTTTTACTAAAAATTAAAAAAATTAAATTTTTTAAATCGAATTATTGAAAAATTGGCCGATAAACACTCAGTAACTTCTAAGTACTTAACGAAACTTATTTTAGGGAACAATTTTCGTTTTCAAAAATTATTTATATCAAATACAATTAATTTCAAGAAATTATCAAGAAATCACATGATGTCCCATGTTAAGAAATTATCAAATGATAGTTGCAAAAATGCCGCCTCATGCAAATCCTTTCTCCCCTTCTCTCTCTTTCTCTCTCTTTTCTTAAATTACTGCCAACCCTTTTGCTTTCTTTAATGGAAGCAAACAAATTAAATTAATGGATTTAGTTAAGCACCCCCTTAAGTCATCTTGTCATCTTAAATTACAAGAAAAGTAAAGGACTTTCGTAGTTAGAAGTTGCTATTAGTACTATACACTACTAATAGAGCTGTCCTCTTCACTTTCTTGACTTTGTGTTTCTTCAACTAAATTAAAAACAACTCAAAAAATGAATTAGTAAGTGATCAGAGGGGATATCTTGGGGTAGTACTGTGCTAAATGCTACTACAAATATGTCCACTGTAGCCTGCCTGTTGGACTTGTGTCATAATCTACTTGTAGATTCCGCTCTATTTATATTGATCATTTAATTTTTTTTTATTTAACTCGTTAAATTTTTTAAACTTAATTTTATATAATTTTTCAAAATTTTGAGTTTATGCAAGTTAATATTTTGATATAAATTTTAATTTTGTTAAATATAAAGAAACTGTGACAAATCAATGTCTATAAACTGGTGTATAGCTATCCTTGGCTGCTAAAAGCATCTCTTTTTATTAAGAGGGGAGAGAGCAGAGAAACAAACAGAGAAAAGAGGTGAGCAGCACGCTTTGCTTCCTCAACCAAACAACGACATATTTTTGGCATTTGAGAGTTGTAAGGTTGCGTGCGTTGTCATCTAAAGGGGTAGGGGGTCTGCCCAGTGAAGGGAATCTATCTCTGCTTCTACTATTATACTACTTTCTTGTTTCCCTTTTTCTGCTTCCATCCATTTTCTCTTCTGTTCACAATAAACCAGGCTCCAACACGAGAGAGGAAATTGAGAGTGAAAAGTGACAGAAAAATAGATAGACAACTCCAAACACACACTCAGCGTGCTTCAGAAAACAGACCCCCCAACTAGGATTCCTATACCTATCTACCTATACATCATTTAAAACCTACAAGAGATTGCAATCCCACAGCTATTATTACCTCGCCTTTTTCTTTGTTTTTATGGGAGTTCCTTTGAAAGCTGTTGTATTTGAAGAACACTTTTCCTCGTTAGTCGAACAAAGCTTTGAGCTTTATTACTTGTGTCTGAAATCTGTGTAGTTCCTTTCAAGTTCTTACTTAGTTCATAAAAAGCGTGTATTTTTTGTTCGTTTCAGCATGTGGGCTCCCATGATTTTGAGCTTTGGTTAGGCCTTGAAGAGGTAAAGTTTCAATCTGTTTTACTATATAAAGTTCAGTACAAAATCCCTTATTTTGTTAAGCACACGTAGGGATTGTTACAGTAATATTTGACTATTGTTATGTGTGTTTTTCGGCTGTTTCTCTAACCGGATGTCTTTTTCTCTGTAGAAATATTTGTCTACTTTAATACTACTCATAGACATCTTGGTTTCTTGAACCTTGACTTAAAAATGGAGGGATATCAAAGAAAGGAGGAGGGGTGTCCTAATTTACTTGATTTGATTCCAAAAGAAAGAAAGTACTGGGCCGTGAAAATGGTGGGAGAAAAAGGTCATCATGGAGGTTCTTCAGAGGAGAAAAAACTTGAGCTAAGGCTCGCTCCACCTGGAGGAGATCATGAGTCCTCCTCACTTCTCTCTTTTGGTTCCTTCTCTGGGACAAAGAGAGGTTTCAGAGATACTGCTTTGAATGGAAATCATCAAGCCCAGAAGTTATCTTTCTCTGAAGATCATCATGTATTTTCTACACTATGGTTATCTTCATCTTACCAATTAGGGAAAAGACCAACGACAGCTGCAACAGCAAACAAAGGCATCATTTCTTCAGCTTCTGTCAACTTCTTCACAGAATCTGCCTCCTGCAGCAGTTATGTCAAAGGAATCATCACAGCACTGTTGCAGCACCAAAGCAGTAGACTTGCAGAATGCAGAAAAGAAGGCATTTTCACTACCTTCTGCTAATACAGCTGTGCCCAACACCACTGCTCAGAAAAGGTACCTCAGCTTTTTTGCTTTAGTATTTTTTCCTTATTGTATGTTTTGTTTCTCTTTTGCACATTGGATATTCACTATTTCATTTCAGTCGCATGATCTTAGGTCTCTCTATACATGATTTTTTTTTTTTTTAATATGCACTAAGGTGACAAGTTACATGGTAAAACTAGACACAAAAAAATGTAAGTCTTATTATGGATTCACATTTTTTCCTATCTTGGTGCTTATGCATCTTGGTCCATAGAATGAGCCCCATATTGTTTCATGTTTGTGGTCCAAGAGCATGTTGGTACATTCACTTTTTTATGTGTGTCATGTAAAATGGATTTATAGAGTGTCCATCTCCTTTTTTTGGGAGTTTCTATCCGTTTTGGTGAAAAGTATAAGATTTTTTATTTCATTTGAATATTTGTTAGCCTGTTTTCGTTTTTCCTGCCCCTTTTACTTCTTTCTTTTCCTTTTGTTTTTTATTCACCTGGTCATTAATCTAAGATAAAGCTGTGTTTGGCTTGTTTTTGGCAAGTTATGCATAAGTTTTATCCTCTTCTTTTACGTGTTGATCCTGTACTTAAAAATTAATTTTAATTGTCGATTTCATTACTTGTTGTCCATTATAAATTGAGTCCCTTGGAAATAACAAAAAAATGCTTGTACATATGGTGAATGCTGTGAAGTTTCAGTCTTTCAGATATATGGCTTCAAAACTTTTGCTAACTTCATATCCTAGAATATGAATTTGTCCTTCGAATTTAGGAAGATAATGAAAAAAAAGTTTGTTTAATACTGCAATCTATGTAGTAGGTGAGATCTTGCTGGCTGTTGGATGAAATTGATAACTATGTTCGAACTTGTGTGTTGTTTAAAATGCTATTAATTTTTAAATATCTTTCAATCATTGCATTTGTGAAGTTAGCATGTGTTATCCTCTCTTGTTGATGGTCCCACTGAAACTTTTATTTGTATTACAGAACTGCTCCTGCTCCAGTTGTCGGCTGGCCTCCAATTCGTTCATTCAGGAAAAATATTGCAAGTAGCAGTAATTTGAAGTCAACTTCTGGATCACAAAATGTGGTCTCTAACAAGATCGAAAAGGCTATGGAAAATTGCCAGAAGGGTTTGTTTGTGAAGATCAATATGGATGGGATACCTATTGGAAGAAAAGTGGATCTCATAGCTTATGATAGTTACGAGAAGCTCTCCTCTGCTGTTGATGAACTTTTCAGAGGCCTTCTTTCAGGTTATATTCAATTAATTTACTAATTTCTGCTTTTGGAATGTTTATGCTGGACAGGGTGGTGAACATGATTCAGCCATGAATTATGCTGGCAGCCTACAAAAGGAATATTAAATTTTGTTTATATAATCAAATGGATTATTACAGTACAACATGTGAATAGTAAATTAATTAACAGTGTGCAACTTATTGCATGTATGCACATATTTTATTTGTCCTTGCAAGTATATTTTGCATTAGTTTTAGATTATAGCTAACTCACAAGATTCCAGGACTATAAGTGGGGTTAGTATAATGGTATTTTCATGCTTAATACTTTATCGTATGTATTATGTGGGCCTTTTGCGCGTCAATTCTAATGTGGGAAATTCGGTTGTCTGAATTATTTGTCTTTTGTTTCTATTTTTAGCTCAAGGCGATTCCTCTGCTGGTGGAAATCAGAGCAAAGGAGATGGAGAGAAGATGATTAGTGGTTTATTGGATGGAAGTGGGGAATATACCCTTGTGTATGAAGATAATGAAGGAGATAGGATGCTTGTTGGGGATGTCCCGTGGCAGTAAGTATCTTTGTTACTGAATAGCTGATGCTGTTTAATTTGTTTTTTTCCTATTTCCCCCTTTATATTCTTACATACAGTTTGTTTGTCAATTGTCATTAATTATATTTTTTAAAGAAAGAAAAGAACTAATTATGTATTCATGACGTATTTCATGTTACATGCACCCTCCACAGATCCAAGGAAAAGAGAACATGCTATTATTCTCAACTAACACTCAAACCTAAATATTAAGTTCAATTACAAGACTTCATTTTATATCTTAGTAGTTGATATACTGGAAAATAATCAAGTACCATCTTCAAGCCTTGGGTTATTTATCAAATAACACGGTAGGTGTCATTGAAATTGACAAATTGCTGTTTAATCTGCATTTTCTAATGTGTGCAGCATGTTTGTATCCACTGTGAAGAGGCTGCGTGTATTGAAAAGCTCTGAGATCTCAACTCTCTGCCGTAAGTTCTGATTTTTTATTTTTTTTTTTTTGGGGGGGTGGTATTACACTATTTTGTTTAAGATGTAAAGTGCTGTTTACAACTATAGCTCTAGACTCCAGTTAATGAACACCTATTTTTCTTTTTTCTTTTTTCTTTTTTCTTTTTTGTTCTTTTTCTTTGCAGGTGGGGGCAAGCAAGGGAAGCTCTCACTAGATGTTTCGTTGAAATGAAAAAAAAAAAACCCACATTGCAGCCTTCTCAAAGACTCTGCAATAGTCATTACTTAACATTTATATGTTTAAATTAAATGTAAAAAGAAAAACTGAAAAAAAGGAAGCTGATTTTGTAATTATCACAGCACCAGGTGGTGGTTGTATTATTAGGGAGGACAAATGAGCAACTTTTCGTTCTAATTTTCGTTTCTATTTGCCATGATGGATTTTGCAGAAAGGAAGAAAAGGCCCTTCTGATGTTAAATGTGCATTTTTTTCCCCCTCCTTTCCTATTGCAGAATGTGCAATCGAAGTTTGTTGTGGATCTTGGAATTTTCCTTTGTGGTTTGGTATTATTTTTCCGATCATGGAGTTGAATATGAACTTCCATTATTGACAACCTCTAGATCAAGGATCTGATAATTGTGTCATCTATTAATAAATGGTAGGGCGAGTTTTTGATGTAATGGACTCAGATGATAGTTTCACTGTATTTCAGTTTGGTGAGTGAAGAAAATTACATTAACATTCACTACTATCTGCTGTTTTTTCCATTCTTTATCAAGGAAAATAGCTAGAGATAAACCAAGGAATTTGGTTAATACATGCAATAGGATGTTAAAGACCACCTCAACTTTGAACGTTCAGAGTATCCTTGGGACTTGTTCTGGTACTAGAAATAGTTATCAAAGTAGCAAAAAATTAGAATTAAAAACGCAAAAAAACAAATGTAACCACAGGTAAATTACAATTGCAAATTCCTCATCTCCGATAATCAACAATAAGAGGATTAAAGAGCAATAACAAGGATCCTCAGTTTTATTGCAACTAAATTAGCTTTGAGGGAAGGATATAGGTTCTCAGTTTTATTACTATTAGTCTAACTTGTGGTAGGTTATATAATGTACCTGAGGAGCAAATTTGGCTGGGCAGAGGTGCTTATAGTTCCTCCTCATTTATACATTTAAATCCTCCGGATCATTTCCCATATAGGATCTTAAGAAACATTTTCTAATACTACAAAACAAAAAGGATAGCAAATAGCCCAAAAAGAAAAAGTATTATATTGGGAGTAACCAAGGCTGGATAAGGTTAAATGTGGCTCTAACCATTCTTAGGACGTCTCCTCAAGGTACTGGGAGTGGGAGGCAGCAAGAAGGGCAGCACCGATGCCCGAACCATCATTCGAGTGCTCAAAAGCAATGGTACTTGAACTATCCCCTCCAAGCAAGTCGATGACAGTGTTCTCTAAGCATTTTCTATATTCATTATAATGCTCATACAAGCCACCATCCATAGCTATTACAGTCTTCTCCACCACTCCCGTTGAGGTATCCCTTTCCATTTTCTTAAGGACACCCAAAATCCCAGCAGCTGCAAGTCGGGCACCACGTGTGGCAATTATATTGCAGATGCAGCCCAACCACAACTCTCCTTGTTTTCACGGAGGTATTGGACACCTAATTACAAGAAGAAGATAAAAATGTTACATACTAATTGGAAATGGTTACCATATTTTTAACATTAACATTCATTCATTTATAATACAAATGAAAGACCATGATTTTACTACAAAAAGATTAGCAGCAAGACAACCATGAACCACATTTTAATCCGTGACACTGAAAGTTAAAGAGACTGAAATTTATGGACCATCTTATCTTCCCAGGCTAGAAGCAGTCAATGAAAGACCAATCTCTGAATGTCCACCCCCCTCCTGGTTTTGGCTAGGTTTTCCTTTGCAATGAGGGTGAAGTATACAAACCACTCTCCTTTCAATTAGGCTTCCAAAACACACTGCAATGTACTGTAAACAAACAAAGAAACCAACATTAATCCCACTAAGTAGAGTCGGCTGCTTGAATCCTACTACGATATTTTGTTCTGTCATGGACTATATCCTCCTCAATTCCTAGATGCTGGGGCTATATCTTTCTTACAAGTTACCCACCAAATCTCTTTCGATCTTCCTCTACCCCTCTTATGTTGACTACTCTCTCTAAAATCTACTCGTCTGACAGGCGCTTCTACTAGTCGTCTTAACACGTGACCTAACCACCTTAAGCGTGTTTCTCTCATCTTCTCATCAATAGATGCTACTCCAATCTTCTCACGAATATGCTCATTCCGTATCTTGTCTATCCTAGTATACCCACACATCCATCTTAACATTCGCATTTTCTGCTACTCTCATCTTTTGCTCATGTGTGTGATTCAATACCCAACACTCAAACTCATAAAGCATCACTGGCCTAATTGCCGTTCTATAGAATTTACCCTTACGTCGTAAAGGAATTTTGCAGTCACATAATATTCCCGATGCCATTCTCCATTTAGTCCATCCCGCTTGTATACGATGTGTAACATCTCAATCTATATCACCATTACTCTGAATAACTGATCTTAAATATTTAAAATTTTCACGTCAGGTTATGTGTATCTCTTGATCTCCGATACTAACTCCTATTCCATTC
This sequence comes from Cinchona pubescens, assembly GCA_025175665.1. Lineage (NCBI taxonomy): Eukaryota > Viridiplantae > Streptophyta > Magnoliopsida > Gentianales > Rubiaceae > Cinchona > Cinchona pubescens. The sequence continues at coordinate 1,324,438 of JANKKI010000066.1, forward strand.
CTACGTGCACCCTTGCTAAACTTAAATTCCATATATTCTGTTTTTGATCTACTAATTCTAAACCCTTTTGTCTCAAGTGTCTCTCTCCAAATCTCGAGTTTAGCATTAACCCCATCTTTTGTTTCATCTACTAACACAATGTCATCTGCAAATAACATACACCATGGTATTTCTTCCTGTGTGTGCCTTGTAAGTTCATCTATGACCAACGCAAATAGATAAGAACTTAGAGTAGAACCTTGGTGTAAACTTATATTTACAGGGAACTCTCGTGTCAACCCTCTTGGTGTTCTCACACTTGTAACAACATCACTATACATCTCCTTTATTGATTCTATGTATGTTACTCTAACTCATCTTTTTTCTAAAACTCTCCACACAACTTCTCTAACGATTCTATCGTATGTCTTTTCAAAATCAATAAAAATCATATGTAAATCATTTTCTTTACCCCGGTATCTCTGGGTAAGTCTACTTAAGAGATGTATAGCTTCAATAATCGATCTTCCTGGCATAAAACCAAACTGATTATTTGACACCTTAGTCTCATTTTATAACCTTCTTTTTATCACCTTCTCTAAAGTTTCATTGTATGACTTATTAACTTAATACCTCTGTAATTCGCACAATTTTGTATATCCCCTTTCTTCCACTGGTCAGGCATCTTTCTACTCTTCAATATTTTATTGAAAAGATTGGTAAGTCAACTTATGCCCTTCTTTTCTAAGCATTTCCATACCTCGATTGGGATATCATCCGGGCCAACTGCTTTTTCCTTTCTTCATCTTCTTCAAAGCCTCCTCCACCTCTGATTTCGATAATACATTACGTTTCTATACTCCTCAGACTTAGCTAACTCTCCTAGAATGATATCGTCTCCATTGTCTTCATTGAATAGTTGATAGAAGTATCTCTTCAATCTTTCCTTAATTTCTTCATCTCTTACTGGCACCTTATTATTTTCATCCATTGATGCACTTGACTTGGGTTAAATCCTTCGTCCTATGGGCTCTTGCTTTAGCAATTTTATAAATATCTAGCTCCTCCTCCTTAGATTCTAATTTTTGGTAAAAATCTTCAAAAGCTCTATCCTTCGCTTCACTTACAGCCTTTGTTGCCTCCTTTTAGCAAGTTTATATTTCTCAATATTTTCATCACTTCTACAGCTATATAGAGCCTCATAGTTAGCCCTCTTAACTTTGATTTTATCTTGTACACCTTCATCCCACGACCAAGATTCCTTGTTCATGGGGGCATAACCTCTTAACTCTCTAGGTATCTTCTTAGCCACTGTTCTCACTCTAGTTGCCATGTCATTCCATAAGGTGTCAGATTCTCCTTTTAAGTCCCAAATACTTTGCCCTAACAAATATTCCTTAAATATTTGCTTCACATGCTATTTTCCAATACTCTGGTAAATGCCAATACCAAATAAATGAACATAATTTAGTTCAGAGGAAAATTTAAGCATTGCAGAAAGCCTATGACTGTTACAATTTCAGCCTGTTAAATACAAGCCACGAAGTTGTAAGACTAGTAATCTTAAAATGGGGGGGAAAAAAGAGAGATCTGATTGCAATCCCAAAAGAAAACAAGAAATGTATGATAAACCTAAACAAAACTCCTAAATGTATGCATCTGATTGACATGAAAATAACACGAAAGTTTAAATACAACTCCGTGTTTTACTATTTGCCAGATTTTCAAGGGAAATAGGCATATACCTCGAATATGTCCTTTAATTTGTTGCTCACCGCCTTCAAATCAGAGGATGTGTCATGATGCATTGCTGACATATCAGGTGTCCTGTATATTACAATTTCAATAATCAATTATTCAATAAAATCAGTTGGGTATCATAAACACAACAGAAACAGTGAAAAAGCATGAAAGGGTACAATTCAGATATCATAGGAGTGTAACATGTGAGAGTTGAAAACATCAGTAGAAGATGAAGCAAAATATCTGGCCAAATACAAAAGCCACACGTCTTTTGAACATAGCAAATTTGACACTAATAACAAAATAAACCACAGTAGTTACTTTATCTTAGTTGCACATTTATCCCTGTATAATTCAGTCTAAAATCAGAAGACAGTCAAAAAGTAGTCATGTTGCATTAACGATGTTCTTGATAACGAGAATAGGTACGAAAGGAGAACACCGGAACAATTATCATACATTATCCTGAAAATGGACATCCTCCAGTTAGATACATATTATCCTAAATTTCTTTTATCATGGTTCAGTTGTTCTAGTGACTTAACTGAATTCCTGCATCCCTGCTCAAAAGATATTAGAATTGTTCACATGATAGAAAAAGACTAGTTTCAGCAGCCAAATTGATTATCAGAATCTACGATTTTTCAACTGAATTAAGAAAGAATCCCAATCTGACAGCCTTGGCAGCTTCTTGTCCTTATTCTTGAAAATTTCAATTTAAAGAAGCTAGTGCCTGTCCTATAGAATCTCCTTGTGGACTTCTAGTAAAATACTTTATCCCATAATTCAAAATCCAAACAATTTGGAGTGGACAATCTCTCTCAAATACAGAACCATTAATGAAAATTTGAAACATCCGCATAGAAGTGTTTCCTCTTGTCTAACAATTACTGTAAAAGAGGGCAACTACAACAGCAAAATTCCTTCATACTGGCACCAAGTGCAATCAACTGGTATTTGAAGTTACAGCAGACAATCAACAATTTTCAACTAAAGCAAAAGGTCAAAAAGAAATGTCTCCAAAAGGGCTTCCTTTCTTGCCAAACTTATCTGGTGTTTTACTTGACCATACTCTAAAATTGTGTAAATCCTTGCAAAGAAACCTAGCAAGCTCAAACACATCTATTACCCTCCAACTAAATAAGGCACATTAGTTCATTTCTTTATCCTACGAACCAGACACACCGAATCTCAAACTGTTAGAGGAGTTCATTCTGAATTCAAGAAGTAAGGAGTTTTTTATTTAATGTAAAGTCATGCTTTCTTCTCTAGATCAATATAGAAAACAGCAACTTATGAGTTAATATATTTCCCAATCAGTACAAGTAGAGTAGAGCTCCCGAAGGCAATAAAACCGCTTCCACGAGAGAAATATAGAGCCAACCTAAAGAGTACATGTTTAAAGTTGAATGATACAACTTGGTAAAATTTTCAAGGAATACCTCAAGACAAATGGGATCTTCAGTTTCGGTGGAACCTCATCACCAAAGAAAGCAGCTTCTTCAGCCATCCTACACAGAACTCTACGCAATATTTCTCCCAAGTACATACCCGAAGTTAGCTTTTCAAACACCTTTAAGAATGAATATTAAATTTATCAGATGGTTTTCATCCCCTCTGTTCATTGGCAAGACAAACAGAACATAAAAATGAAGTAGCCCACATGTAGATAAAAACTCACCTGTTCACCAGCATTTAAGCTTTCAGCATCTAATGCATGGTCGTACTCCGTTAAGGGAAGATGAGAAGACTTAAAATGTCCCCCACTCCATATTTATGACCTACAGGTCAGTAGAATAGAACTTTACTAAACCTTTTCAGAAGTTGTCCAAAAAATATCTTAATGTAAACTGATATTTGCACAGTACCGATCCAAAGAACAAATCTTTCTAAAAAAAGTCAATATGTTTATTAACTACTGAGAAATTTGCTGACCATCTCTCCAGATTTAGGTAAGGGACCATGCCACTTTGGAATTGCCTGAGCACGTTCTACATATGCTGCATTTGTTCCAGTACCCATGATTACAGCAATAGCAACATCCTTGTTAGAGAATCTACCTCCAGCTAGCGTTCCAATTGTATCATTAACCTAGCATCAAGATTATGCCTTGCAAGCTTAGAAATCAAGAAGATAACTTTTATAGTGATTCAACTACTAAAGTTCTACTCCATCTATCTATCATGTTCCCGTTAACAAAGGATGCATGCATTTATCAGTTGTTACCAAATACTTACAAGAGCAGTCACATTAACATCAACATAACCTTGTCTGTGCATGGCCTTTGTCAATTCAGCTACAACATCATTACCAACCTATCTTCCACAAAACACAAGAACACATTTTCAAAATCAAGAGTTTCCATAGTCGATTGAATGCTACAATTAGCAATATCCAAAGTCGAAAAATTATTCAAACCATCAACTAATAAGAAATATGTGGTAGATAAAGGATGAAACACGATTTAAATGTTAATCCTCACATTTGTGCAATGTTTGAGGCAATAGTAAAAGGGTGAAACCAATTTTCCTTTTAAAAGACCAATTCATACAAAAACAGAAAATAAATATAATTACCGTGTCATTAATAGAGAAGCCCTTTGTCCACCGAATTAGTGTCCCAGAATTTATGGAAGTTTGCATTACAGGAAAAGAGAAAGTAAATCCCAATTCTCTCTGTCTACCCGGAGGTGGATGATACTTTTCCTCTTCTTCGGTGATAAATTTTGCAAGCTCTGCTGCAATGTAGTCGAAAAGTGCCTGAAAGCACTTCAAATGATTCTTGATTCAGATACCATTTCCATGCCTCCCAGAATAAAGCTAGAAGAGCAATCAACCAAAAAACTGTGTGCAAAGTGCTCACATCTGAAGTCCCAACCATCAACTCAGGAGGTATGGATGCCTCAGCAAATTCTTGACTGACAATGCCACCAGTTTTCCCACCCAATTCAACCCGCAACACTCTAAAGTTTGTGCCTCCAAGATCCAATGCATAATAAACTCCTTCCTCATCACTGAGGTAGAATTAAACATAAATATCAACACCAATATTTGTATGCATAGGAAACTCTAATCTGATTTCAGAAGAAATATCTTGTTTTCTTTTTTTTTGTCTAATTGATTCATTCATGCGGGTGTAGGGGATCGATACCAGTACTATCTAATATTTCATGCATCAATAACCATGACAGAGAGATGGCCATGGAAACAGAATCAGGTCAAATTTGTATTTTTCAGATATAAACAGGCTTAAATAAAATAATTTTTAAAAAAAAAAAATGAAAAAAAAACAGACCCAGTGGGAAGATTGTCAACATAGCTGATGAGCATCTTGAGCTTACTGCCACCCTCGGAGGCTAAGCCGGCGTGCATCTCGACGGTCATGGCGTCGGCGACCTGCTTAAGTTTGGCATCTGGTGTCCCACATTTCTCCTCCAGCTCCCGCACGATTGCCATAGCCCTGGCCCACCTGCTAGAGCTCCGCATCCTGTGCCGGACTATCAACGCCGCGGCAGCGCAAACGGCCGCCGTCCCAATCACCGCCACCCCCACCGCAACCTTCCCCATGATCAAAATGGGATCAAATTCCCCCCTCCCCACAAAATAAAAAAGAAAAAACCCAGAAATGGGATCAAATTTCGGAAAATGGGCTGTTAAAAACGAGGAAAGAACGAAAACAAAGGGGGATTTTTAAGGTTGGCCGAATCGAGAGACTGAATTTTTTTTTTCTTTCCTCTGTTATCATCCACAGGCGCTAATGAAGTAGGTTTGGGAAAAGTTGATGGAATCTGGGAATCTGATCCTCTTCTCATCTTTTGTATTTGATCTGATGAGATCAGATCAATCAACACATGGGTGCAGAGTCATTGATTGGTTACGTTATAGCTGAGAGTTCGGTGAAGAATTTTGGAAGGTTCACATTACGTGTCAATCTGCAGTTTATTAGTAGTATATGTTTTTCTCTAATCTTTATAGTTCCTTAATATAAATGGTTGAGATAAATCCGAATAAGTTGGAACTTTCGGATACACATGACATGACAATCAATCCCCAGTTGCTTGCAATTTGTCTTTATATTTCGGAAAAACTAAAATAAAAAATAATTGCCCTAACAGATAATAAATCCATCTGCTGATTAAGTTGATCCAAACCAAAATTTATCCTTTCTGTTTGTACAATTTTCTTCGAATCTATCTTGTACAAAATTTCTTACACTAAATGATATGTATGCTAAAATAATTTTTTTTTTAAAAATGATTAATCTTAGAGGGTAGAAATTTTTTCCAAATAATCAGTTTTTTACTTGCAATTATTATCAACAAGTTTTTGTTTGGGCAATTGATACACCAATCTTTGATTCAGGCACAAGCAAGATTAGATTATGCAGGTCACTTAATTCACCTTTCAACCTTATGCATAAAATAATTAGTTGGATTAGTGTATCCCACACTTATTTAAGTAAAGAATTAAGTAAAAAAAATACTTAAATCTTAGACCCGATTAAAATTAAATCTTATAAAATTTTAATAATTTAATCCACAGTATATAATTCATAAATGGGCTAAAAATCAATTCTGGTATAGGTGTTACGTGAATTTAACAGACAGGCTACAACCTCATTAAACCTTCCAAGTGATATAACATATAGCATGCCCATTAATACATATTCAGGTCCAATAAGAGAGATGCGGGTCTTTGATTTAACTAAAGTAAACATGTATCATTGGATGTCAATAATATAATGTACAGAAATTAGATAAAGGTAGAAACTACATAATGATGGGGTGGGACCCCAGTCTCCAACAAGAAAGCCACTCCCTAATCTTCATCAAACTCTCCACTAAGACAAACAAGAGTTCCAACCCTCTACACTTTATCCAACATACAGTACCATTTCTGGAAGAGAACCTCCAAATCTTTTGTCAAGGGCGTTAGTTGAAAACATTGCAGCATGCTGCACGTCCCCAGGAAAAATAAAAACTGTACACAGGCCACTGGAAACCATATCAAGCCAGATCTTCATATTCCTGCCTTCTAGTTTCCTTCCACAGGAATAAAAGCACGAGCGCGCCTGGAAAAAAAGAAGGAAATGAAAGCCAGCAATGAACATAATACTTACCGGATGTGCTGGCTTTCCCTCTTCATCATGATCAAATCTTTGGGCCATCCCAGAGTCTTGACATATCATCTTTCAAGCTGTTGATGTAAGACTCAACCGGCTGCAAAACAACCACAAAACGACGACAAACAGAAGCATAAAGACAAAAATGGTATGACAAACATTCAAACACAATGAAACAATGTGTAACCAAATTCCAATGAACTTGCCTTATAACTGTTTTCTGAACAGACTCTGAGCTGACTCCATCCCTAGACTTCAGTACAACTTCGTGTGCAGCATTTGGCTTCATATTGAGGAGGAAAGAAAGAAAGAAATCAATAAAAAGAAACAATTCAAAGCCAAGCAAGTAAACAAAAGCATTACTTACAAATTAAAACCTCAAATTTCAATGAAGAGGTGTTCATTGTCTAAAATTACAAAGGCCTACTATGAACTGCTGAAATTTGATAGATAAATGATAGTGAATGGGAGATGTGGGAAAGACGAATGAACTGAAAAACATTAGCAAAGAAAACTTAAATTCAAAAACCTCTAACTCGTTCAATCCATCGCCATAAAAATGTGCATCATTTTCCCCTCCATTGTTCACAAGCAACTTGGTCTGTGATTTATGAGTATCAACCGATGAAGATTCATGGGGTTTGCTCCCACCAATACTTCCATAGTTGATGTCGTTGCTACCAGCAGAGAGACGGACATCCAGTATCCTTGCTGGAAATTTCACCATCTCCGTGGGCCAATACACTGGAATTTAAGATGCATCCAGCTTTAGCATTCTCCATAAAGAGCTCCGTGCAACCCAACTTATTAAACTCAACAGAGACCTCTTTATGCTGCTCAACATGCTGCACCTCATTCCTTCCTAAGCCAATACCTCCATTTCTCTTATCTGAAAGCAAATCTAGGGTAGTTTGATCAGTATTCGGACATATTCTATTGACCTCAGCAGATTCCTTCACCTTCACAAACACTGCCGACGAACACTCTTTCACTGCAATGATATTTCTTTGACCAAAAAGTTCAGGAGAGATCGAATCACGCCTCTGAGGACTAATTGACTGCCTTTTCTCTGGACTCTCTTGATTGGTGTCCGCCCCTTCAAGCTCCTTTTTCCTTTTTAGATGTCTTTCAGCAGATCCGGTCCTGTAATTCTCACCATTTTCTTCAGACGATTTATCTGTAAGTTGTCTGATTTGTAAGCCTTGGAGGTCGGCTTCGTTTATAGCCCTCCGGAAAGACATAAGAAGGAATCTGCCTTCTACGAACATGATATACATAGATTTCCATTCCCGGTTTCCAGAAATTATACATAGTGATCTGATGCCTAAACTCATCAACTGTTCCACGTATGTCAAATTGTTGACCCTCTTGAATTACCCCTCCTGGTTTCCTCTGCAGACCCATAAAAAAGGCGCAATGTGCGCATTGCTTTGAAGAATCTACATATTCATGTGGATATGGATGACACTGTAACTTCCCGAATGTATCTCGTTCAATCTGCAAAAGTTAAGTGCATTGTATTAAAGAAAATGTTACTGCTTCAAAACCCCCCAGTTGTCTTCGTGAATAGAGGCTCAAATGAAAAGATACAGCAGCCTCGTTCACCATTAATATAAAAGAATATAGAGATTTTACCATCAGAGTTAGCTGCCTTAGTCGTGATTCAACCCAGCCTTTCCAGGCCCGCAAATATCATCGATATCAGCTGCAATAATATCAACCTGCAAATAGTTTTTATAGCTTTCAAAGAACAAATATGGTTCAAACAAAGATGTCCACTGGGCCTTATTCAGTTCAATATCCTGAAAAAAGAAAATAAAACCCAAAAACTCAGCAAACAATTGTAAAATTACTCATCAAAGAAAAGAATAATTGGATGTTCTATTTACCTCACAGATCTTGTTACCAAATTGGAACTGCTCCATCATAACTCTCAGTGTACTTGTCGAAACATTGTAGCTAGAGTTCATGCAAGGGTAAGCAGGCGTAATTATTGGCATATGATGGCCACGGTCCCAGTGATTTTTCCGAGGATCCCAAACAGAAAATCCAAGTTCATTGTCCTCTATTTCACAAAGCATAACAGGATTTGGCCAGCGCCACTGGGTATAAACCCGGAAAAAACGAGAGACCAACATGCTTGGAACTGCATTAGGATAGAGCTGACATACACGAGCTACAAGGAGAGCCCAGTTGGGTACCCCACCGAGAAATCCAGTTACCTAATGCAGGTTGTCGTGCCCCACAGATCAGGGTAGTCAATGACACACACAACGAAGAGGCAAAAATTTATTCTATGAACAGCAAACTTACATTGGAGTAGACACCACGCCGTTTTGCCCAAAACTTTAAGCATTGAAGTACCGTCCGGAAATGCTAGTATGTGCAAGACAACTCAGAGGAAAAAAGGTAGTGGTACAACATACTCCCTCCGCCCCATTTTATATGTCACACTTACTATTTTTGTTTGTCCCAAATTATTTGCAACTCATTAAAAATAAATAAAGGTCAGTTTACCTATTTTGCCCTTCATGCAAGCCCCAAAAAAGAGCATTAAAATCATGTTTTAACATTCATTACTCTCGCATATTATTTAAAAATTTGAATCTATAAAATCAACAGATAGAATTTGAATTGAGGGCCAATTATGAAAGAAGTATTTTACTAGTTGGTCAAACATCATCTCTTAAACTCTGTGCAGTGGTCTTTGGTTGACCATGACAAATAAATTGGGATGGAGGGAGTATTTTTATGGAAGAACACAAGCACAGCATTATGCATATAACTAAAAAACTACCTTAACATTAGGAACAAGCTTAAGTATTTGATCTGCAACCCTGCAGCCGTTGAGGCTCCGTCCAGTTGCCTCGTCAACATTGTGCAAAACAGACACATCAGAGATATCCAAATTCTGGTAGGAAATTAGCAGCCACATACAGTTAATCTAAGGTAAAAAACTTCTTCAACAACAAATTGAACCCTCAGGATAATGATGATCCAGAAAAAAGGGGAGTAAATCAAAGGAAAACTACAGCCTACAATCACAAGACAAGACCATATCATCTATCACTAATTTCGAACACCAACTTATAAATTCTGAAAAATTAAGAGATGAACCTTACCCTCCAAGAATACAACAAAGATTATCAAACAAGATTACAGGTACAAAAAGATGAACCAATCACCCAGAATCTATATGGTATCCTACTGTCCTCGGAGTTTATTTTTTATTCAACTCTTCATAAGAAGTATCATAGAATGAACAAGGCATTCATCTTTTATCTAAGATTTGAAAGAGTAACCTTGTATATTTAAGATCCATGCAGAAAGTATTCTACAGCCAATGTCAGAGCCTCAATATGTGAAGAACACAAGTAGTTACCGGTAATTAGCAGAAAAGTTGAAAAAAACATGATTAATCACTTCCCAAAGAAAATTTATCATGTTTTAATTTAAACACATAAAGAAGTACTTAGTTGACTGGGATATTTAGTTTCTCTGTCAAAAAAGAAGAGCTACACGGGAGAGGGCAACAACCTCATCAGAGATGCATAGACAGGGAAAGAGGGAAGAAAGTGGTAGATGGGAACAGAGATCATTTAAAGTCTATATATAGGCAATTGTACTTGATACTAAGCGGACATCATTACATTACAAATACGAGGAAGAATGACAGGAAACAGACATAAACATACTTAACAAGACAGGATGTGATCATGAAGCAAGGAACTCGAGATAAAAAGACATCAAGATGGCAAGTAGGCTAGGAAAACTAACAGACACTTACATCTGGGACAACCAAAAGATCAATACTTGCATAAAGAAGATCAATCGATATCCCATCAAACTTGAATTTCAAAACGGGGACATGAGCATCTGGCACTGGTTGCAATTCAGTAACTTCTTCCATCTCATCCAACATACCATGCAGCACATAAAAGAAGTCCTTCAGCCACAAAATTGAATGTTAGAGGAGAGGCCTGAGTAACATTAACAGCTTGAAATGCATCTGAGTTACCACATTACCTCCCTAGTCACATATGATGGTCCAACACATAATGTGTCTATGTCAGCACCAGGACCATGTACCTACCAACGAGATGAATTTTAGGTACAGTTGCATTACAAAGAATTTTACAAGACAATTATAGAATGCAAGCTGCATTTTTACATAATAACAGGAGAAAAGGACTGCTCAATATGCTTTCATTTTCCAATCTATAACTTGTATACTGCACTAAACCTCAGCAATGCGATGTAATGAATATATAAACAAGCAGATCTAACATGTTTACAGGTATAAGGGGGCATTAAGTTTTCCAATAAGCAAACAAAAGCAGAAAAGTTAATCACTAAACGATTTCCGTTTGTGAGAGGCAACACTTGTGGCCTTCAGGCAAGTGATTCATCCACACAGCAAGAGATGATACTGCAACTATAAGAGCAAGTAAAAGGCTGCAGTACTAAACAGCAGCTCCTTCTTCCCACACCACCCCCTTTTTTCCCCAAGTTAGGTGTGGGGAATTGTAGACTTCTAAGTAGCATCTGTGTCACAAATTTCAGACTTCCAAGGTAAAAAAATAAAAAAAATAAAAAATACAGGTCGAAAGAGGATAAAATTGATAAAAGAAACCTTTTCAAAACTCAAGTCCCTAACTACCTTAAAGTCATTCAACCAAAGTGAAAATTACTCTTCCCAGTAGCATGTTCCAATTTAGTAGATATTCAAGAGAAAGAATAATGCTGGTGCTAGCCAGGAAAAAGAATCGCACAAATTTCATTATCATAACTCTGTTAACGGGCAGATGCAAATACTACAAAATGTGTTGCATGCAATATTTTTGACCAAATAGCATGCAATCCATCCAAATTGTTTGGTACAGCTACACAATGTACACCATATATCTTTCAGTGTAGTTAGTCTACACTATACAGGCTGCAGCTTCTCTAACACACAACATCACTTACAAAGCACGCCTCCAAACAAACACATCATAAGCACCTGAAAACAACTAATTTCAACCACATCAACGTTTGGCAGATCATTCTATTCCATGCAGGAACCAAGATATTAATGTTTCACATAAAGACAAATTTGGTACCTCGTTACTTGTAAGCTTATCCAACAAGAAAACAGTCAAATAATCCGGGGTAGTAGGGACAAAAAGAGAAGCTATATACCCCTAGTCGGTAAGAACCAAAAGTTAGAATTAAAGAATTTGCATCCTCGACCATCTGATCAGTACTACATAACCCCGCAAGCGGGTAATATCTTTCACCCAAGCCTTCACAATCTGGGAGATAAAAGGAAAGAAGTGTTAAAAAAATGTGGCCAATTACAGAAAACAAACGAAAACCATGAAAATCAAAGAACCATATTATGTCTAAAGCAGTTCAGATATTTGTTACAGGAAGTAAAAAAATATCATAGGAATTAAAGAAAAAAAAAAGACAGGATCATTGCATACTTCTGGTAATAAAAGCAATTACCAGTATAAAAGTAAGGAACCAACATGACAATCATGTCACCACATAAAATGCAACTCCAGATCACTGCAGACTCCTGCACTCTCTTGATATGCTAGATGAAGAGAAAAACAAAGTGGAAAAGTAGGTTTTGTGTAGAAAATTTTTGCCAAACTGTTCATGTACAACACGTATTCTTAATTGTAGCTTTACAAAGAATGGAGAAAAATAAAGAATGGCATTACAAAAAAAGTTGTGTATGGCAATATAATGTCAAAGGTATGCAACAGTTGTTTGAGCAAATTGGCTCAGCTTTTTTGAGCGCTGAAACATGAAGTCTTGTATGAAGACTCAAAACCATATTTCACTTTCACTTGCCAATATAAATCACAATTGAAATCAATAATAATGCAAATGAAGCATGATATTGTAATTGAAGCAGACGGTGCTCACAATAGTTATGCACGACTAACCAATCTTAGAACGGTTGCCAAACTTTAACCAAGTTTTCGTAGATACTACATTTTTAACAATTTCACAACTCATGTACATGATAATAAAGTTAACAAACAAAATTAATCACATTTTTTGGAAATTGGTATGCACCATTCTGATACTAAATTATCCATATAGCATTACAATAAGTTAGTGGCCACTTGGCAATTAGCAATATGTATATATACCTCTACCAAATTCCCTACTTGCACTACAATGGATGATTCTCTTAAACTTGGAAACCAATCTCACTTATCAGTTCCAGAGATGGCGTTTGTTGGACTTGATATTCAGGATAAAGAACTCATTTTTCCAAACCACACAGGGTAATACATACAAACTGGCAAATATTTGTCCTGTCCTATAATCCTTCTCCCCTTTAGTTTTGCCACGTAACTATGGGAGGCAACTAAATATTATAATAAACTACAGATTTCATGGCCACAGTCAGCCTCCAAACAACATAGATTGATACCAAGTATACCTACATCCAAATCCAAATCCAAATCCAAATTACTCGAATATTATGCCAAAACTTCATATCATACCTGTTTAAGCCGGGTTAAAACTTCTTCTCTCTTAACCGCCTCTGCATCACTCTCGTACAATCCCGAATCTTCCAAAAACTGAGACATAAAACACCAAAATCTCAAGCAATTTTACAAATATCAAGAAAATAAAGCACCTAAACCAATGCAACAAAAAGCCAAACCTTTTCCAATTCCTTAGTTCTCAACTTATCAGCCTCTGATGGTCCTGCCAGGGACAAGGGTTTCGTCACCCCATACTGCTTGGGCGGTGGAGGGTTAACCGACTCCAGCGTTTGCTGCTTCTGTGGCGGCGACCCAACAGAACCCACCATCTTCAACTCCAACCCTAATCTAATAACCCTAACCCTAAGCTTAAATTCTAGAATAATCTAAACTAATAATCGAGCCAAAAATCGGTGCTCAATTAAATCAAAACCCCTCAAATTAGCCCAAAAACTGAACTTTTCCCCCAAAAAAAAAAAACAAAGAAAATTGATTTAAAACCCTAGATCAGAAAACAAAATATAGGCTCAAAGCTAGTAGGTAAAATTAGCCGGTCAAAGAAATGAAGAAAAAACAGAAAATAGAGGAGAATTGAGTTGACTGCAATTATGGATCTGATAAAAAGGAAAATTCCTCAACCAAAATCGAAACCCCAGAATTTGCTAATTTTAATTAGAGGGGGAAAAAAAAAGGAAAAAGACAAGAAAGTTTCGGGGGTGAGGGGTTGGGGGAATTTTAGAGAGAGAATCGCACGTTCACATTCTAGTGCGGGTAGGAAAGAATTTTTACTGAAATTTCATCTACATGTAGAGAGAGAAAGTGAGAGAAAAGAAAAGAGATTTGTTCCTTAAAAAAGATATTTATTTTTTTTTGTAAATTGGGGACCGCATAAGGAAAGAGGAGAAGCCATGGGGATTTGTTTGGGGGGTTGATTTTTGTGAGAATTGTACTTTCCTTTTTGAATTGGAATTGGAGTCGGAAGATTCTAGTGGTATTTGGTGGTTGTACTATGAGAACGGGGGATTTTAAAAATTGGATTTTGTACTGTACTGTATTGTAACATTGTATGTAAGAAAGGAAGGAGACTGGGTGGAGGAAAAATTTTAGGATTAACTGCAGTTTGCACCCTTCAATTATGTATAATTAACACTTTGCTCTTTGAATTATCAATTTCAGCATTAAATCACCTTGAACTTTTAATTTTAAGCAATCCACAACAATAAATTGAACGCCGGCGGAATCTTGCAAAATTATCCGTATAACCCTTTCATTTTTTTGTACCCAAAAGGCCACTTCGACGATCGAAGAGGACGAAGTTTCATTTATTTTGACAGGCTACGAAGTGGGTTCAAATTCAATAGCGGTAGCCTTTTTAATCTTTCTCGTGCCTTTCTCCGGTTTATAAACAAAATGCAATAGCTTTAAATTTAGAAAACATTGCGTGAAAATGGCCAAAATATTTCTCACAGTCCATGAATTGTAGCATAATGTCAACAAAATGTGGGGTAAAAGAAAAATATTCACCAAACAACACCAATAATTCTCCCAAAATATCCCCTACCAACATTAGGAAACCCAAGAAAAAGCATCATTTCTCCCACGAAAGTCTTGTAACCAGAAATTTTCTTCTAATTTCAGTCCACTTTACCAATATTTTTTCTATCTTAAGACATTTTTCAGAAAATATATATATATATACAGGGTCTTGTGGAAAAGCTACCGGCAAGGTGACAAGCAATGAGGCTGCCTGACTAGTCATTGTATGTAGTGGATAGTAATAGTAGCCACTGTTATTTTCTATGGTAAGGCACCACCCTCCTCTTCCACCACTGTTGCCAAAATTCGCAAATTAACCATATTACCACATCTGCTCATTATTAAAAGAGTATATTTGTTAGAAGGTTAGATTGTTGTTTAATATCTCGATTTTCCGAAGCTCATATGATAGAATTTTAAGTGTGAAAAAATAAAAGTTTTAAGGTGACAAACTACAGAAATTAATAATTTATGGTGAAAAGTACTAAGCGTGTATAGTTGATGGGTGCAAAATACAATTAATCAAAAATTTTATTATTGGAACGTCTTAACATATCAAATGATATTACTAAATTAATGAGTAATAATCTACCAATTCATTTTATTTTTAAACTCACTATTTTAAATAATAAAATTTCATTAATTTAAAAATATCACTTAACGTGTTATTTAATAAAATCTTTGTATAATAAAATTTATCGTAGGTGGAGAGTAGGGAGATGTGTAGTGTTCTACTAGGTAAAGTTTAGCAAAGATTGGGAAGAGGAATAGTGGGTTGGGAGTGGATGGTGGGGACAATCTAATTTGTGATCGCCAAAAAATGAAAAGTTTTTCAGTTCATGCACTAATCTTTAACGATCAATCATCTAACAAGTGTGAATAATTGATTGTAGGTTGTGACTTGAATAAATAGAGGGTCCTGACCAAATGGAATGAGGAGTATTTGGGATAGACAAAACAAGGAAAAGGAAAAGCAATCGATTCTAGACAGATTTTTTACCCAAAAAAAAAAAAATTGTAAAAGTTGTAGGGTGGTAATTAGATAGTTTTCATAATGGAAACCATCATATATTTATTTCACTCTCCTAAAAAATTTGGTTAATTTCCATTCTCCTAACCTCATCATACGAATTCTTGATGGATATCTCATTTTGTTTTGTTTCGATGAAGGTCATCGTATTTTTAATTTGTATGTAATTCAATTAATTTTATAATTAAAAAAAGTTATTAAACTTGTAAAAATATCAAATTTTACCTTTTTTATTAAATTGTTCAATTAACTTCTCATTTTGTGTGTCATGTGCCTTTTGGGATTATTCTATTTCATCTCATCTTAACTCAAAATTGACAAAATTATCCCAAAAAAAAAGCAGCATCCTTCAGTTTCCTTCCAACAACTCGGTTTTTTAATACATCATCCCTCTCTTATCGGTGCGTAGACCCCGGCCCCCAACCATCACCCCATGTCTCGTTCGCCAACTACCTATCCCCATGCCTCCTAATTCCCTCCATTTTTGAGACCCACCGTTGGAAGATATCTCATTGTTAAGCTTTTGGGTTTTCTGCTCATTTAGTTTTTTTATTATCCGTCACTTCCAATTTCCATCGAGTTATTTTGTCAAGCAGCTTGCACAAAATTTTCAACCCAATTTTATTTTACTTGTCTGTAATCAAATCGTAAATAGATGTCTTAAGGAAAAACATGGGAGTTGGTAGTTGGTGGCTAGTAGTGGCGATTAGCTCTTGGATAAGGAGGAAATGGGGGATTGGAAGAATGATGTTTCGAGGAAGAGGAGCGAGTATTTTGCAGTTAATCATTTTCTGTGGACAATTTTGTCCGTGGTTTGAGTTACAAGAGGCACATGACGCACACAGATTGAGGAGATAATTGAGTAATTTAACGAAATGGATAAAAATTGTTATTTTTAGAAGTTCAAGATAATTAATTGAATGATCAAAATTCATACACATTATGATAACCTTTTTAATTGTTTGCTCTATGTTATACTATGAATGGAGTTAAAACATTAACAATACACATACACAAATTATTTGGTGTAATGAAAGCCCAGTATTAATTTGGTGAATATTTTTTATTACCAAAAAATAATTGGTGAATATTTTTAAAATATTGATAGCACATCACATTATACATGAACATAATTAATTGTATTAAGTTGAGGAAACAAGAAGTAGGGAAATAAAAAGAACAAATTGGAGAATCAAACCAGCTTGTTTTGGGTCGGAGAAATATATATTTTTCTTATTCTCTACCTTTTTTCTTCTATATTTCTCCTCGCATTGATTTTAGGGTTAAGGCACCAATAGACCGCTCACCTTTTTGAATCAAGGTTATCCCCACCTTGCATTTCAACTGTCTTACCTACCTAGCATGTATTCACATATATAAATATATATCAATCCACCAAAGAAAAATCATAGTAGCGTGAATTTAATTCATGAAAGTGTTGGGAACGTACCTAAAAATGTATTTTTGTTTTTCAAACTTCAACGGATAGAGTGAATTGAGAAATCCATACACTTCTACTAAAGCTTAAATGCCATAGAGATGTCACAAGTCAATTACCTTGTTAGTTTAGGAGAAGAGCAAGAATAAATCAAAGATTCGATGGTACTTGACTAAAATTTTTTTAGTATTTGTAATTTTTTTTTTCTAATTTGATGATTCACAAGAAAGAAAGTTATCGTCAAATTTGAGTAAGAGTATTTTGGATAACATTTTGAAAATACCAAAAATCTTAACATATTTTTCACTCATTTGATCACTTAAAAAAAAATAGTTTGGGCCACACTAAAAAAATCACAGCCTTCAAATTTATTTTGTTTTACTATGTATCTTTCTTGCAATAAGACACCCATAAAAAAGGTATATCCAAGACTTTAATTAATTATTAAATATATCTAATAATTACTTCAAAACCAAAATAAAAATTTCCAATCTCCAACTCTTCATTGTGATCTATCATTGATGCAAATATCTTGCACGCAAAACCTTGATAAGAGCACGTGTGAATTTAGTTTTTCTTATTTTTTAAATTAAGGTTAGATTTATCACAGGAATGTTTGTGCATAATCTTATGCTTTGCATTGCAGCCGACAAAATTGGGTTGGAAATGAAGGACCCATGCTGCCGCCCTCTTAGACGTCGGCCGAACTTTCTACACGCGCAATAAGCTGATTACAAATGGTCGGAAGTTTGTTGTTAATTTTAGGTCGCAGTCGCACTCATTTATGATTCAGTTCGGTCGTGGTTGACTCAAAACAAATAACAATTTTAAACTTCTTGGAAACTTATCCGTCCCTCTCTTACCTTATTATTATTATTTTTAATTTTTTTTATCAAATTGGGCTCCCAACCAATTACGAAACTAAAGGATGAAAAATACTACAAAAAATAGGTAAATGTATTACTTCATCACTCCCACTTGAACGATTAAGATTCGAATCTCACTAAGAATGTAGGTCTTGTCAATTATTTAGGGGAATTATGAACTGGTAATAGCCGACCTACAATGTCTAATCCAATGAGGGATAAGACTTGGTCAATTGGTGTGTTGGTGGTGAACATTAATTCCAAATTGAGTTTTGGCCCAACTTATAACGAAAGAAACATTATGTAATGTCTAAGTTTTCTTAGTTAGAGTAGTCACAATAGATTCTCCCAATTTAGCTTTTTTATTTGCCAAAAAAAAAAAAAAAGTATTACTTGAATCCTTTAAGGGTAGATCTATGCTACAAACAGTGTAAGGTATTCACTTTTGTCTTATTAATTAATTGTTCTTGTTATTCATTTTATGATTGTGATGAATAACTAGACGTGCACCATTCATAACAACGTGAATAGTTGGGTCGGTTTGGCTTTTGAAAGAAAAAAAATTACGTAGGCACGAAGGTCTGGATTAACGAAGCTGATGAGCCCATTCATAGGGAATGGGCCAAAAATGAAAGACTTCCTAGAAATGCGATTTTCTGAAGGAGACAGGAATTGCACCTACAATACGGCCCAATATGCTTTGTGGCTGTACTTTTGTCCAAAGATTTTTTTTTTCTTTTGAAGTAAACATTAAAGCCTACAATATAGTGATGCTGGATAACCTTCTCAATGTCACAAAAGTATGTTGTCCATAGTGATGTTGGACTTTACTAGAAATTCAACATGTCTAATTCGGCCCACTAGAATTATAATATTCCTTCCAAATATAATTGTCACATTTTGCATTTACATAAATTTTTAGATAATTATAATTTCTATCAAATATTCAAAAAAGTTCTTATTAAATTGAATTGACTTGACCTGACACATTAGACATTAAATGACAAATATTGGCAATTAGAGAGTTTTAATGGGAGGAGAAATGAGTGAGAAGATTCAAAAGAGGGATGATAAATCAATTATTGTAGCCCATATGTTATTGCAGATAGGAATATTTTGAATGTTTGGAATGATAAATTTAAAATTTTAATAAAATAAATGATATATTTTAGGTAATATAATATTTTTATTGACGCATCTCAAAATAAAAAGTGTGACAATATAAATGAAACGGAATTCTAGCATGAGATTTATCCATCTAGGTATAATTACTATTTTGCCTTTTAATATATAAAGTTTTAATTGGAATTTCTTAAATAAAAAAAAAATCGAGTTGTCATAAAATCAAAAGAAACATTACACTTAACAATGAAGACTGTCATGCTTTACAAGTTTTTTTTTTTCTTTTTTGTTGGTCTATCTTCTTTTTATATACAAAGGGATAATCAACAATTGGTATGGTGATATCTTCCTCAAGACTCTTTCCTACTTTTAAAGAATTTCATAAAAAAAAGACAGCAAACACATATTTTATTAGGGAGTCACTCTCCTTCTTAATTTTGAGTAGAGATTTAAAATTACCAAAAAAATACAATAAATGTAACTAAAACTAAAACCACTAATCTGTAAGTTATTCATGTTAGTTCCCACGTATCTAACAATGACTCATTTTTGCAAACTGGTATTATCTCTTCATTAGTTATCTTCTTAATGTGAATTACTCCAAAATCAATGCACAACACAAACATAATACTTTCTCATATACATAAATTTCATACAAAACAATTATATATGCATTTTTTCTTCTTTTACAGAAATATTAATATTTTTGAGAATCCAACCGCTGCATAACAAATTTTTTTTGTTATAATTTTGTCTCATTTATTTATTTTTTTCTCTCTATCATCGAATTTGTTTGTTTATAATAGTTTTATCGAATTTGTTTGTTTATAATAGTTTTAAAAATTATTGATTTTAGATGAGATAACGTAACAAATTTACGTGAAAGGGACGTTATTTGACAAGGGACGTCAAATTTAATTGATTCTCACCGGAAAACACGCACAGCATTTCAAATTAGATCAATTAATCATACTAACTAATTTGAATTTCAAAACCAAAAAAAATAAAAACCCATTTATTGTGATGTGATTTTAATAGCCGTAACATCATCCATTACAAATTTTCCAGTTTCCATTTTTCACTGTATAAGATTCTAGGCTGCAACTAATTAATAACTCAACCACCCCCAAACTTTTAGAAATTTGAAAATGTCTCCTCGTAAACTTTGCCCATGCTCCTATTAGCCTTCTGTGATCCTCCATGTAGTAGATTGAAATTGTATTACGTACTACTAGTCGTCACATCCAAATTCAACGCAGTTGAGATCTTCTTACCAACTCCTATTACCTCACATTCTGACCCTTCTTTCACTTTCAGACTTTCAGCCCATCTTTTGATTTTCCCAGAGAGATTTTCTGCACTAAAAATGGCAGAGATTTCTGAGCAAATCAATTCCAAGTCAATGAAAATCCACTGAGATACGGGGTCCCAATATCCAAAGATCCTTCCATAGTATTTTCAGCATCCCTTTTGGTTTGGTACGCTATGGAAGTGTATCAAAATAAGGTTAATGCACTTTAGTTTGGTGAGTGCTTTAATGGTATAGTACACTACTCTGACAAATCATTTAGTACTAGCTTTCTCAGAATCCCATTTCATTATTTCCTGTTTAAAAGATCAAGAAAAAAGCTATAATAGTATGGAAAGAAGATGGGATAAATAGAGGCAGGAAAGAGTAGTTTATATATGCATGCAAAGAAATATAGGTGGAGTGTGGGAGAAAAGTGATGAAGGGTTGTTGGTGGTAAAGTTTGAGACGCTAAAAAAGTTTTTTGTTGAATGATTGAAAAAGTGAGCTGTTTTGTGAGTTTCTTGATTTCTCCTTGGAGCTAGTGGGAAGAGTTGAGTGCTTTTTTGAATTTGAGAAGAAGGGTTGATCGAGTGAGATCCAAGTCTCACTATCTCACGCACACAAACATACGCACACTCTCTCTTGGTATGTGATTATTGCTACTTTTACAATGGCACTCTAGATTTTGTCTGTAATTTCTGTTTCTTTGACTAGCTTTTTGGTGGAGAAACAATTATGTGCGTGTGTGCGTGTGTTTTTGATGGAGTGAAAGCTAAGAAAAGTGAGAAATGATTGTGTTTTTTCTGTAAGGAGTAGTTTGAGTTCTCATTGGTGGAAGGTGAATGATGTTTTCATGCCTTTTTTTGAATTTCAGAGGGTGGCAATTTGATTCTGAAGGATTCTTTGAAACACTCCCATTTCTATCTATCTCACGCTCATTGAAATTAGCCTAATTATTACTCTCTTTTAATTCAAACTTTCCACTGATTTTGTCTGTAATTTCTTGTTTGCTTGGTTGGTTAGGATTTAGGAAGGAAGTTTCAATCTTTTCTCTATTTAATTATTTTTTAAATCTGTTTCTTTCAGTGATGCCTTTTTGTCTTGTAATACAGTTCTTCACGAGGTAATGTCAGAGTCATCCGCAAAGAAAAAAGAAAATAAAAATCCAATCTTTATTATCAGTCACTCCATTGTTTAAAGAATTTAAGCCTTTTTATATTCCTTTTCATCCACATTCCCTTTGCTTTTCTCATCACACATTCGAAGTTCCCTCTATAAATTGCTATCTTGACAGGCTCCCTGCTGATGTCTTTGTAGGATACATTGTCTGTTTTCATTTCTCTTTGAAGTCTTTATTAGAGTGATAAGAAGAAAGATGGGAAAAGCTACAAGATGGTTGAAGGGCTTGTTGGGGATGAAGAAGGATAAAGAAAATGTGGACAATTATTCGAATTGTAGCGAAAAGAAAGAGAAGAAAAGATGGAGTTTTGCAAAATCTGGTAAGGATTCTGGATTTGTGGGTGCTCAGATACCGGTGAACATTCCGGTAACAGACACTGCTTGGCTGAGATCTTACATATCTCAGACAGAGAAGGAGCAGAACAAGCATGCTATTGCTGTGGCTGCAGCCACGGCTGCTGCTGCTGATGCTGCAGTGGCTGCAGCTCAGGCTGCCGTGGCTGTTGTGGAATATAAGACTTACTAGCCAGGGCAGAGGAGCTATGTTCAATGGTGGCAGCGAGAAATGGGCTGCCATCAAGATTCAAAATGTCTTCAGGGGTTACTTGGTAAGTTTAATTTCACTTTTTACTTTATTTGGTTGATTGTTTAATCTTGAATTCAATTGATCTTTTGAGCTCTATTTTGGGTTGGCTAACTGTTCTTGCTCTTTGAAATCGGTGTATTTTTACTGTTTCTTTGAAATGTCAGCAAAACAGTTTGAACTCCCAACAATCTAATTGAACAGTACTAGAGCATATTGGATTTCCTTTTCTTTTTAGCTTTTTTCTGTTGCTTTTTTATTTTAAGCCTTTTCTAATGTTACTCTTTTCTGCTTGTTGAAGGATTTTGAAATTTGAAAAATTTTAATGCGAATATGATGATCTTGAGAAGGTTTCACGTCTTACAATGTTGTTTCTTTATTTTATGCAATTGTTAGCTGTAAATGGTGGTCCTCGTTTCTCTGTTGCTTTGTTATTATTGTCTGTTTTGTTCTAGTAGGAATACTAGATTTCAGATTTACATTTTAGTAATACTAGCTCTTTTTGCATGTTCTTTTCAATTATCTAGTCCAAGCTGCTGAGCCAATTTGGAAGGAAACTAATTTTGGTACTCTGTGGCAGGCTAGGAAAGCTCTTAGAGCTCTGAAAGGACTGGTAAAATTACAGGCTTTGGTCAGAGGTTACCTTGTTAGAAAAAGAGCTGCAGCAACTCTTCGTAGTATGCAAGCTCTGATTAGAGCTCAGGTTGCTGTCCGCTCCCAAAGAGCTCGCTGTTCTATCAATAATGACTACAGATATCCACCAGAAATGCGGGCCAGGAGATCCATTGTAAGATTAATAATATAACTGAAACTCTTCAAGATTCTTGGTGCTCTTAAGATTGATTGGTTTGTTAATGCTTTTCATATCACATTCCAGGAAAAATTCGATGAATGCAGAAATGAATTCCATAGCAAGAGACTCTCAGCTTCATATCTAGAAGATGCTTCAGTTAATGGCTTTGATGAAAGTCCAAAGATAGTCGAAATCGACACAATCAAGCCAAGATCAAGGTCCCGGAGAATCAACACTTGCATGTCAGATTCTGGTGATAACCAGCATTGTTATTACCGGGCTAATTCATCACCACTTCCTTGTCCGGGTCCAGCTCCAGCTCGGCTATCAATCCCTGATTGTCACCACCAATTTCAAGATTTAGACTGGAGCTTCATTGGTGATGAATATAAGTTTCCCACTGCTCAGAGCACTCCTAGATTTGTGAACTCAGGCCGTTCTAACATACCCTTAACGCCATCCAAGAGCGTATGTGGTGACAGTTTCTTCCGGCCATACTCCAACGATCCTAATTATATGGCCAACACACAGTCATTCAGGGCAAAGTTGAGGTCTCTTAGTGCTCCAAAGCAAAGACCAGAGCCTGAGCCGAAAAAGCGCCTTTCGCTTAATGAAATAATGGCATCAAGAACTAGCTTTAGTGGAGTGTCACTTAGAATGCAGAGATCATGTTCCCAAGTGCAAGAAGATTCCTGAAGAATTAAGCTAGTTTTCATCCTAATTATGTCGATAATTGTAAGAGGATCAAAGTTACTTTTGTTGCAGAGAAAATGATGCATAGAGAAGATGAACCGACTGCTCTATTGTTAGATTTTCTTACTGACAGGGTAGAAAAGAGTGCTTGTGTAAATTCTTTGATAGGGTATGACTGGTGAATTTTCAGTGCTGTGGATTCTGGAGCAGAAAGTTAACTATTGCTTTATGTTGATTTGCTGTCCTCAACACAATACTGTAGTGCAATTTGTCAAAATTGTGATCTTTTCTCTCTAACAGATAGCATAGGAATACAACAATTGAACAATCATAGCTTGGATTTTGCTCTCTGTGGGGGTAGTTCAATTAGTTCGAAAAAGTGATTCCATAAGACTTATGAGAGAAAATATCATTAGTAAATTGGATTTTGACCTTCAACTATTTCGCACCCCAAAAATAAATTTTGCCAAATATAGTACAACAACTAATTGGATAATGTGTGTTTTTAAAAAAGGAAAGTGGTAAAAATGTGGAGGACCAGCCCATGTTAGGGAAATGTGACAAATTTGGCAATTTCATGGGAGTGCTACCTCCTCCCAATGCTTTTCCTTCATCACTACGGTTTTACTTTCCATGAAAGTTCCATGTAGGCATTAATCTAAGTCTTCTGAAACTTAGGTTCAGAAGGCAAAACATTACCCCTCCAAGTATAGTATTAGCTAACCTTCTTGCATTATTAAGCATAGAAATTAAATCTCTTATCTTTTGATCTCGTTAGACATTTCCCTTCTATTTAGTAACAAATATAATTAGATAAAAATATATTAGGCTATTGTTGTTTAAAAAAAAGTATAATATTTATTTAATAACTATTATAAACATTATTGTCTTCGCCAATCGTATTTATTCTTGCTCAAGGCAGACACTCAAAATAAGCCTTTAGCTTGACAAATTCGAAATTATTCCATTTAGTTATAGAGAATATTGCTCCGTGGTAAATAGGAGTAACAACATAGACCTACTGGAACCTCCAACTAATATTCAACAAAAAAAAACTCATCAAAAAGATAAATGCAATATTTTTGCTTTCAGTAAATGGACTAGAATATGGTAGATTAAATCTTGGTAGTATAAGATGGCTTAGGAATTCTCGAGGCATGAAAATTTTCAATTCAATCATTGTTTCATGCGCGAGGAAAATTGACATAATATTTCACAGAAAATTTTTTTATTACTCACTCCGTAAATCGTAAGATGATTAAAAAATAATAAATCTTTTCTACTTTTCAATTATTTTAACGATTATCGTACTCACTCCGTATTGTAAAGTAAATTATTAAAACTTTTTCTATCTCACCACACTACCTAAATTTTCCCAAAACATAGTGGCATGTGTATGGCTACCCCAATTAGTAACTACAGTGTTGAGAGTACATCTAATTAAGATAAATATTTCCCCAAGATAGAGTGCCTTCTCATATATATATTCAAACAAGAAAAATAAAAAAATTAGCAAGCTCTAAAACTTACTTTAGTTGGGGAAGACATGATTCATGTGTCTATGGCTAAAAAAATACTAATGGTACTGAAAATGAATCTTAAATTTCTTATCAGTAATGATTAGTATTTGATTTGATTGATGTGTTGGGGATCTCTTGAAACTCAAAAGCTTTGCGTCATCTACGACCATGAGGCCAGAATACACAAAATTTGAGGGTTGTTTCGGTAAATTCTCATTCTTTGACTGCATTATTTTCTTCTTATCAACGTCATCATATATATTTCGTGCAGTGTGACGATAAGATTCTACTCTCTCCTGTTCTTCGACAATAATTTGGTTCCCACAATTGCCCTCTTGTAGGCTGTAGCAAGAATCCCTCGATCTTTTTTCTTCGCCAAATTCTTTTCTTTTTACTGTCCAGATTTGTTGGGATAACTTTCACAAATATATATATTTGACGCAGATTCTTTCTTTTGGCTCGCAATGGAAATAAGAATATTTCAAGACTAGCACAAATTCCATTTGTTAGACAACAAATTAACAATCCTTTCTTGGAAAATCAAATCAATATGGTTGTGTAGTTTTTATTTATTTATTTATTTCTTCTTTTTCCTGTTTTTTTTTTGGCTGAATGAACAGAGGTCATGAATTTTCAGTTTTCAACCTTGTCTACAGGAGGAAACACAACTTGCAAACTTGCAAATATGAAATTAAGAAACTTAATTAGAAAAGGGATTCAAGTAATGAGATGAACAGACCTGAATTTGAACTTAATTAAGCTATAGTTTTGTTGAATCTTGGATGCACATTAGCAAGTTGTATTGCGTTAAAAATTTGCTTCTAAACTTTGATTCAACAGTTTAATCATATTTTATACAATTAATGGTAGGATTAATGCCATTTTGGCCCTCTAAACTGTGGAAAATTCTCAATTGGCCTTTCAAACTAAAAAAGTTTAAGAAGTGGGGCCTCCATATTGATAGAAGTGTTCTTATATAGCCCTTTAAACTAAACATGTCTCAATTTGACTCTCCAAATTGAAATAAGTGTTATAATATTACCCTCTAAACTGAAAGAATACCAGTATGGTCCTCCGTTTTAGTTTTGTTTGGATAATATAAGTACGTTTAATTTTTATTTATAAAATATCTAATCCTTATATTTTCTAGATATACACTTTATAAAATAGAGAAAAAAAAAGACTTATCTATAAATTAAATAAAGATAAAAAATAGTATATTATTGATTCGATAAATGATATATATGGAATAATATTTGTAGATTTAAAAATATTTTTGGACAGTCCTATTAATTTACCTATTATATATTTTTCTCATTTGGCCTAAAAATATTTAAAAGCGTATGAAAATATTTTAGGGTTAGAAAATATAAATATTCTAAGAAATTTTTTTATTTATTTAAATGGAGGACTATATTAGAATAAATTTTTAGTTTGGAGAGCAAGCAAATTGAGACAGTTTCAGTTTCAAGGGCGACATTTAAATACTTATTTCAGTTTAGATGGCCAATTTGAGACATATCCAGTTTAGAGGGCTATATCAAAATACTTTTATCAATTTGGAGGACTATATTAAAACTTTTTTAATTTGAAGGGCAATATTAAAATGTTTCCTCAATTTGGAGTAGTCTTCCCAAAAGGGAATAAAGAAAGGAAAATGGAAAATAATAATAACAATAATAATAGTTAACATTGTCAATCACCTCGCTAATCCAAAATTTGAACAGAGGAATAATAATATTTAAAAAAGTGTTTTTCCAGATTAGAGAAGCATTAAACCCTAATTAAGTGGCATGTCTCTATTGATTCAAACACGCTGTGTGAAAATACGAACAATTATTTACCATATTTTTATGAATTTCTCCGTGTTCGATGTTCTGTTGTGGTTGGTGGAACGGCTATGCTAACGTCACCATGTAATCTCTCTGATGTACTAATACGAATTAAAGTACACTAAAATTAATATTTAAATTCATAATCTAAAGATCTAAGGAGGTTGGCTAGGGATTAATTAACGCAAAAAACAAGGTTAATTAATGCAAATCGAGGAGTTTTAATTCTTTAGTCCCATCCCATCAACTAGAGAGTAGTGCTACTGCTAATGCCTAATGGGGTTTGAAAACTTTGAATTTTGAAAAGCGGGAGATTGTGTCTGGAATTAATCCAAAAAAAAATAGAATTTCCAAAGAAACTACTTATATTGCATTCATCCGTTTCAAAATAATTGTTATTTTGGTTGGTGCATACGATGATACAAGAATCTATTAAATTAAATTTTACCAACAAAAAAAAAAGTTTCAAATGATTAAATTATCTTTTTGCATTAATTTTTTAAATACATAATCTTTCTTTCATTAATGTAATACTAAAGATAAAAGTTGAATTAAAATCATTTAATAATTTCTTAATTTTTTAAAGTAATAAATAATATAAATTATATAAAGTAACACTTATTTCTAAAACAAATGGAGTATTAATATCTACTACCCCACAAATTGTCTAGTCCAACGTTTCATTCATTGTATTAGAGTACTGTTACTTTTAAATTGAAGAGCGAATTGAATTAAACTTCTCATTTTGACACTTATACAATCTACAAAGTGATGCTGAAAAATTCTTAGATACACGGAAAAATACCAAATTCGATTAAGTAATTTTATTACTTGAATTAATTTTGATAAGTAATTTTAAATTTGTGATACGAGAAATATTTTTCCTTTAACATAAAAACTACTACTAAGTAGTATAGCAAATTCTACAATGTGCAAAAAAAAAAAGTGACTAGGGTTTAGTCGATGAAGAAATTGTCTGATTTGCTAAATTCAAAAAAGCCTGGGTCTCATAATCTCATGATGGAAAATTTTATAATTTTATTGATTGAACTATTTCGTTATATTTTAAAATTTTATATAATATAATATTATATATTTTCAAAATTTATTTTATATAAACTTTAAAAGTGGACTAACAAAATAATTCAGCAACCAAGTATGGAATTTCCCAAGAAGTAGTACTAAAAGAAACACCCAAACGCCACCGACCTTATCCGTTCCACTCTGACAACGATCAAACCCACACAACACGTCCTCCATAATAGATGTGGTTCTTCATCTTCTACTGTAGAGATATATCGACCCACAAGATTGAGAAAATACATTAGTCTTAAAGCCCATAATCATTGGATCTGGACCAGTATGGACTCTTTTATAACCCTATGTGGACTGCAAGGGCTCTTGTAGCCCACTTAGTAAGTAGGAGTTATTTCGGGCCTGAGATAATCATATAAATTTGTGAGCCCGCCCTGATTTTTCCCCCTCTCACAATCGTAACCGTTTCAACTACTTGGCCATTTCCAACTGTCATTAGAATAGGACTCTGTATTTCGCTCCGTTTTCCCAGGAAATCAACTTCGGAAGACGAAAACAGAGAGAAAATTTATCCAAGAAAGAGCATACAATTGGATATACCAAAAAGCAAAACTTTCAAGTCAAGAAAATGGACCGCTTTGAAAAGGGTTTTTCATCACCAAACCATCTTCCCAAATCTTCAGCATCTCCAAAAGGGCCAAAATCCTCGACTTCTGGTAAACCCTCTTCCTGTTTTTCCTCCAATTCTTACTTTCACTTTCGCTCTGTGTTTCGTTAATTTTGTTTTCTCGAGATTTTTGGAATGTTTGATCTGTTTGATATTTGAGAAAATATAGGAAAGAATTGAAATTCTTGGATCAGTAACTGATTTCTTTTACTAAACCTGAAAAAGAGGAACCTTCTTGGAGTTATTGTTGGGTTTTATTATTTTTACCAAGAAAGATTTCTCTAAATAAATGCAGGGGAAACCCAAGAGAATGATTTAATCGGTCATCAATTGGGTTCCAATTCCAAATCTCAGAACCCCAAGAAACCAGTAACCAAACACTTCATGTCACCTACAATTTCTGCATCCTCCAAGGTTACAGTTCCAATAAAGCTTTGAAGATTTTGGCCGAGAAAAATGAGTCTTTAACAACCTCTTCTGATAATCATCATGTTCAGAAATCCCCGATTCTTGAATCAAGAAGCGGTGTCTTGCAATCGGGTCGTGCTCTTTCACATTGTAATATGTATCTGACACTGATGATGATAATGAGCTCAATACTTGTTCTGCTGATTCATCTTTGAGGCCTTATGATCCTTTGACTAATTATCTCTCCCCAAGGCCTAAGTATCTGCGTTACAAGCTGAATAAGAGACGTGAGATACTCCGAAGAAGTGTGATGATGGTTAATGGAGAGGATAATGATAATGATTGTCAAGATTCTGATGATGGTGAGACGGAAGAAGAAGAAAGTGAGGAATTTGAGGTGGCAGAAAAACGGAGTTTGAAAGGATTGCTGAAATTTCTACTTCTGTTGATTTTCATAGGCTTATCTACTTCATACATATTGTCTATGAACAGTCCTAGAACTTCGCCCGTTGTAGAAGCTATAGGGGGTAATTGAGAGATGTCCACGACAGAATACAGAAGTGTGAATTTGAAGCTGTCTCCACAAATGAGTACAGTGGTGCTTGGAAAAATGGATTCGGAGTGCAAAGAGGAGATGGGCAGGCTTGTTTATTTGAAGCGAATAATCAGTATGATGATCACGAATTTGGAAGGCTTCAGATAGACTTAGATGATGATGATGATGATGAGGTGGAGGGCTTGGAGGAAATTACTGATGAGATGGTTGAAATGCCTGAGCCCCCATATGGTCCATTTGAAGATATCTTTTACGATGATGAAAGAGATGAGCGTTTCGATTGGACAGGCTGGGAAATTGCTGATATTTTCGATTGGACAGACTGGAAAATTGCTGATATTGATGACGTAGATAATGAAGTGAAAGAAGTAGAAGAGGATTCTGATCAGTTTCGCGGATGGGAAAGAGATGAGCATTTCGATTGGACAGACTGGGAAATTGGTGATATTGACGACATATATGATGAAGCGAAAGAACATGTAGAAGAGGATTCTGATCAGTTTCGCGGGTGGGAAAGAGATGAGCATTTCGATTGGACAGACTGGGAAATTGGTGATATTGACGACATATATGATGAAGTGAAAGAAGTAGAAGAGGATTCTGATCAGTTTCGTGGGTGGGAAAGTGCTCAAACGGATGGAAATGACCAAGAACTGAAGATGTTAGAGGAGGGTTCTGAAGGGCTGCAGCTGTCTGCAAGTTTGGAGAGATCTGATTACTTTAGACAGAGCAAAACACCACTAGGTTACGAAAGGATGGATGACAATGAAAGTGCTTTTGAAAAAAAACCTGCTAATCCATTTTACCAAGGGGAGGCCTTGGAGAATGATCACAAGATTGATAAATTTGAGGGAAGCTTTGGGAATAAAGAAGAAATGACAGGGACCAGACCAGGATGGGCTCAAGATACTACAAGTATAGAGGATAAAACTTATAATAAGGCTGAAGAAATGGACGAAATTTCTGCGGAAAAAGCTGGAGTTCATCTATCTAGGATACGGTAAAGACTAAATTGAATGTATCTGAAACTACTGCTGGCAGTATGGAAGATGAAAATTTTGATAACACAGAACTTGATACCAGCAGGTCTCGAATAGAGGTGAACTCAACAAAGGTTATAAAAAATGTGGACCTTGGACCTATTCCAATTGTTGCCATGTGGTTCTATATATCCTCTATAATTTTTGTTTCCCTGGTTTACTTCGATGCTCCAAGTTCAAAGGCAACACAAGCTCCTCGACATGATTCTCGCCTTAAAGTATCTAAGAGAAAAGAGAAACCGATTCAAGTACAACCCAACGTAGAAGTTGTGCATATGCATGAAAAAGCTAAGTCTGTTGCAAAACATTCATCTGTGTTTTGTTCATTGGAAGAAGCTAGAAAAGACCCTGCACGTGCACCAGATGTTATGCTTGGAGAGTCCCTCAGGAGTTGTGGTCAGAAAGGCAGGATGATTGAGATTGAGAAGAGCATTGGTCCCATTTCTCATTTGGACGGATTGTCCCAAGCTCCGCCGGTTGCTCAAGCTCAAACACTGAATGTTTTAAATACAGACTCTCCTCCTTATGGAAGCTTCACAGCTGAAAAGATCATTTGCAGAAAAGAGGTAAAACTGAATCTGTCTATTACTGTTTAATTTGTGCAATTTTTTTTTTTGAAGTACATTGGTGGCTTTGATTTTTATGCATATTTAGCACTACATTTGAACCTTTTTTGAACAAAAGAAGGTGGGAGATGAGGGGATTTTTGAAAGTCATAGTATGTCATAGCATGGAAGCTACATCACTCTTTCTTGGCAATTAAAGAAACTTAACGGAAACAGTAAGGAAATCACCTGAACTAAGGTCTTTCTTTATCTTTGAAATTTGCAAGTACAGATTGGTTAAATAAGGCAAAATGAAGGTGTTTTTAGCTGCTTCTTCGACAATAATCACTGGGATGCAATGGCCAGTAGGGAAAACTATTAGTTCGGGGCATTTGGCTTTTCCTATTTTCTGAATTCGACCTTCTATTTTGTGGTGCTGGACTTTATTATTTCTCACCTACTGGGGGAAATACGAGCTTCTTAAAACAATTTTGCATGTCTAGTTGATTAGATGCATCATTATTAGCCTTTTTATTAACCTACGGACTGACACTTTTATCAAAGCAAGTTTTGACCTGTGATTTTAAATACCATTTTGATCAAAGCAAGTAATGACTTTGATTTCTTGGTTGAAACAGGGAAGCAAGAATGGAGATGTGAAGCTAGTCACAACTCCAGTGAGACGATCAAGCCGAATTCACAACCGTTCTATCACATCTCCATGAATTCTGTCAAACTTGGAAGCTTTCTTTTTCTCCCTTTACGAAACAGCCCCTCTGCTGTTTCTGCATTTAGCACTTTCTCCCA
Organism: Cinchona pubescens; assembly: GCA_025175665.1. Classification (NCBI taxonomy): domain Eukaryota; kingdom Viridiplantae; phylum Streptophyta; class Magnoliopsida; order Gentianales; family Rubiaceae; genus Cinchona; species Cinchona pubescens. Next base: position 1,356,716 of record JANKKI010000066.1, read on the forward strand.
AAGAATTATGATAGTACTTGTCCTAGGTGAACAGGAAAGTAGGCTGTAAATTGTAGAACAACAGTATTCTGCTTCAATTGGAATTCATTTGGATCTCTGTTTCTGATTTTACTCTGTCAATCCATAAATAATACTCCACTATGGAAATCCTACAGTCCTATTTTCAGCAGTTGGACTACAAATACTCCATCTTTCTGTGGTTCTGCTACCCTTTGTGATGCTATTACTTCTTAGTCACCATTTCAGCAGTTGGACTACAAATCTACAATGTGCTAGGTAACCGTACTGCAAAAAGGTTGTGCAGCTGCATTGAAATACTGTAGGACTTCATGATTGAAACCTCCATCAATTAAGGCACCATGGAACAAACAACATGATTTTGCTGAAAAATTATTCGAGCTCTAGTAATCAATCTAAAATAATTCACGTGTTGTGATGAACAAAAAAGAAGGCAAGTTTTAGGGGTGATTTCAAGAATATGGATTATGACAAAATTGTATCATACAACATTTCTCTCTCACTTCTTTCTGTCTCCATTGATATACGAGGTATAATCTCTCTCTCTCTCTCCTACAAAATATCCCAAGTTTTATTTATTTTCTTTTGGGAAAGGAAAAATGGAGCTTGTCTAGATATCCCTCCATCTAATTTATCAACCCAAGCTCTTTTGTAAGGAATCTGTGGGGTCCTGCTGCTACCACAAGTGAAACTTCCTCTTCTACTAGGAAACGATGATGAAATTGAAGCTCTTGGAGTTTTCTTGGAAATAATAGCCTTAGGATGAGTAAATGATTTATATGTATTCAAGCCACCTTCAAAACTCTTGCTTCCCTTATTGTTTTTCATTCTATAAGGTGATTCTTTCTTCTTCGCTAGATCTTCTATGCTTGTCACCCTTGACAAACACGTAAAAGACTCGGATTTTCCTTGATAAAACTTTGAAAGCCCTCTCCTGTTGGGTTAAACAAAATAATAATAATTAATTACGAGTTCTTTATCCTATTCGATTGCAAAGCTTCCAAAAAGAAATCAGAAAAATAAATCTTGAAAATTTTCAAGAAATTAACTTACTTGATAGGTACTTGTGCCATGAGCTCAGACAAGTCATATAAAGCTCCACTAGAATTTGAGGATGAAGAAGATGTTGTAGCTGATGAACATGCATCATCCCTCGTATCATTTGAAGAACATGATCCATTTGAAATAGTTGAATCTTCATGAATGGAGGATTCTGATGATGCAGCATCAATATTACTCCTACAATTATCATGCTCTTCATTGATGACCCAGCTTTGATCTTTATTCTTCATATCACCACCACAATTATATTGAGATATTGGCCATAAATTTTGAAACTTTTCAAGTTTCCATTCTCCCATTTTTTGATTAAAAAACAAGAAAAATATATAAGTGCAACCAAGAAGAAGTAAAAGAAAAAGAAAATCAAGAAAATGTTAAGCTAGAACAATCAACTTTTGATCAATTTCAAAAGGTTGACACAAAACATACATTTCATGTACATGTATTTTGAGATATCCTAAGAATCTTATATATATATATATATAAATATGATGACTGCTTTGGATTAGTCTAGTAGTAATACATAAAACTAATCAGAGAATTCATCATGACAGCTTGGAAGATAGAATTTTCGTGATCTGAAGATAAGATAGAGACACTTGCAAAAGAATGAGAGTCGACATGTGAAGCTCATTTTGATTTTCATAAGCAATTCATATTTGCATCCTATAGGAATATTCTTTTTTTTTTTTTTTTTGGTTTTCTGCCATTTCTTGCTAGATAGACTTAATTCGTGACGAATCACATGCATAAACAATTATACAATAAACATATTATAATAAATCTATATTTTTGTACATGTTATTGTTATATAAATAATTAAGTTTTAATATTCAGTCCCAAAAAATCGTATTCAGGTGTAATTAAATTAATGAATGGTAACGTTGTTGCATGCCCAGTTGATGAAATTTGAAGCTAAGTTTAGTGAACCGTTTTATATATTTGATATATTAATAATAATAATAATAAATGTGGTTACTAGAATTTCGCTTTCGTTGCCTTATCTACAGATTCGACATTATCTTCTCTTATATATGGTGATTGAAATGAAATGAAATGAATCCTTGACTTATACAATTGCTGTATTAGTTGTCGTTAAAGCGGATAAGCTTTGCTGCATGCAACCCCCCCATCCCCTATCCGAGTCACCTCAACTCCTGTCCACATTAAATCACGCGTTAATAAATTATTAAGGAGATGTTTAATTTTTATTTGTTTAGTTTTCATAAACTTTATCACTGATATGAATTTATATTATTCTTTTTTATTTGTTTAATTTAAATAAGAAATATATTTTATTATATTAATAAGTTAATTAATTAAAAATTAAAATTACAAGTGTTAATAAAAATATATATTTTTTAATATTTTCATTTTTTGTAGTAATTAATCAAATAATATTTATAAATATTATTAATTTAGATTCTTATTCTTTACACTTGTACGTATAAGTCAAACACTCTCTAATTATTCTCGGACCTAGAAATTATGTTATGAGGTTTCCGGTTATAAGTTGGGATTGTTATAAAAAAGTAAGGGCTAAAGAATATACAGGTCAAATAATCTTTCCCAAAATTTATTGTAAGTAAAGGGAGAGAGAAATATCCCTCAAGTATTTCAAAATTATAAAAATTTTACCCAAATGGCACTGTTTTTGTTGTTTCCACTAATGGAGTAATTTTGAAGTTGGAAACTTAATTTTCATAGAAGTTTGGATGTTTATAAATGGCCATTGTGATTCTAACAACTAAAACTATATACGTTAAAAAATATAGACAATATTTTATAATTATACAAACCTAAACAAAAGCTTTAATAATTAAATATAGAGTAAATTTTTTATACGTATAAAAAAAAAAATTTTGTACAATCAAATTTAAATACATGTCACTTATGTATTATTTAAAATTTAAAAATTAATTATATACATATAACATAGGCAGCTAAGTTGGTATGGAAGAACTGCTGCGCCGCGCGGGAAATCCTTCTCTATACAAGTTTTCGGACGTAAAAAAATATTTTTACGATAAAGCATATAAAATTAATCCTTAAATATAACCCCGGAATGAAATGGCAGCGACTTTGACTGACAGGTATTCCAGCATACCCCCCATACCTTAGCCTGCCGGCCCTTACTGATTAATTGCCTTACCAAACCCTAACAACTTTTTACGTTTAAAAAAAAAAAAAAAAAATTTATTATGGGTCCATCATCCATGAAGATATGAACACAAATAAGTTCCACAAAGTTTATCCACATTATATTAAGGTTTTACATATAAAAAAAGAATTTTTGGTTAAGGTTGTTGAAAATTAATGTATATTACCTTTAATATATATCCAAATCTTTAATGGGACTTCTGGAAACAAGCATGGCTGTCATGATAAAACTACGTTTCTTGCTGCTTTGAAATATATTTTTGTTTCAAGTAACATCAACATAACCAAATAATGTCCCATAATGCAAGTTCCCTAGTTGGGGACATTGTATGGAACTGCAAGTCAAAAATTCATGGCTGCCATCTATATACTTTTGTATTCTTTTCTCTTTATCATGATTTGGATAGGAACATACGAGAGATATAAGATATGTGGCATAAATTAATTGCTGGTTTTTCTTTTGATAGTTGGGATTATTGACTTTTTTATTCCCTTTTTTCTTTTTGTGCTGGTGACTTTTAATTTCATCCTACTGTAAATTGTAATAGCTTACTATAGTTCTCAAGCTTTCAAGGGAGATGGAATTTCAATAGAAAGAAACAAAGACACAAAAGACAAAAAAGAACAATAGTTGAGTAATTTAATGCAGGCAATCAAGCAAATTAACGTATCTTATAAAAAGTGATAAAAGTATTTCAGTCAGTCTTGATTGAATGGACTTCAATGCACGAACAAGCAAACAGCCAACCCTAATGGTTTGAATTATTTGGCAGAATTTGTTTTAAACCAATTATTTAGTTGAATTCATCTAATTCTTCTAAAATCTTTTTGTTGGTAATGTTATAATGGGTTGCTTAAGATAAGAATTTACGACTTTTCTTGGTGCTCGTTTCATGTGGTTGAGTGGAAATTGATTGGGCTGCTCGTTATTTCTTGGCCGTATGTCTGAGAAACAAAAGCAAGTAGTGGGATATACACGAAATTAAACTCCCTTTGCCATGCTAATAAGTTAGTGACAATATTCTTGAACAAGTGCAGTGTAATTTAACCAAAAATAAGGGAAGATGATGAAATACAAGTGTCCCGGTACATGATAGATAATACTCACTGTCCACTGAAGATGCAATTATACCATGAATTTAAACAAAGCTCAAAAGGAAAAGTAACATCTAAATAATCCAGCAATAACTCCAATTTCATAAACCTACTACAACAACAATCCATAAACCCATTTGTATGTCTAAACACACGTCTATACACTGGAAAAACCACGTGGCGCTGCAATACAAACTGGAAAACTGTCCAATCTTCTGAGTGCATTTTTGTTATTCTCGTACTGATTGATTCTATGACAATTGAAGGGGAGGGGGGGAGTTCTTTTCTCTGCAAAATTAGTGCCATCACGATGAGGGCCAAATTTAAAATATTGGTTCATCTGCAAAGCAACAAATTCATTAGCATTAGCTATTTGCTGACAGAACCACAGTTTTCAGATTGATGTGCAATTGCTGCAAGTATAAATAAGATCATGCCAAAGATGAAAACCCATACCGTCATTATCATCACCCATGTTAAAGTCATCTTCATCATCATCGAAGTCAATGTTCTGCAACAATGTTCAGAGTTTTAATGCATTTATTACCAAAATTATTTATAAGATCTTTCCTACGGATAAATGGCATCCAAGTGGTCTAGGATGATTTGCATTCCCAAAAGTCATCCTTCCCACCATCGTCCACATGAGAGCGAGAGATCAGATCAACTGTATAAAAATGTATGTCAACTGTTTCAAGTACCTGATTATAATCCCCATCATCACTATACTCCTCCTCTTCCTCTTCAAGTCTTTCATCTTCTTCCTCCTCTTCATCTTCTTTCTTCTCACTCACTTCCTGACCCTATTGCATTTGAGATAAATGGCTGAAAGAAATGAATCAAGACAAATGACTGAAGGCAAGTGAAGAAAATCAGCATAAATAATACTATTCATTTTCTCAAACATGCTTCTCAATTCTATTGTACAAGTAAGAATGATGAAACAAATCACCTTCTTATATCCCTGCTTGAAATCCATGGGATCTATTAAAAGAGGGAAAGTAATAGCATAGTTACCTGATGCTCCTGCTCACGCTTTTCAAAAAGATCCAACTTCTGCATGTCTGCCACATTAAAATGAACAATCATCAAATTCACCAGAAACAAATAAAAACCAAAGAGGACATGCACATTTCATGGAGATGTGAGAAACTTTAACATCAAACCATCTTAAAGCTGATTACAGCTTAAGTTTGTGAGCCACAGAAATTAAAAACCTGACTATACAGATAAGCATAAAACAAAGAAGCAACAAATCGAATTCTTGTTATACCTGCTTCTGGATTCCATCTCACTCTTTTGACACCATGCTTCTCCTTCTTCTCACCATGTTTCATCCAACAGCAGCCGGAACACCAGTAATGTCAAAAGCAAATATAAAACAAAAGCTATGCAAAGCAAAGATGATGCATAAGGTTAACGACAAGTGTATAGACCATTTCCAGATCTCCAGAAGAGCCAAGAATCACAAACCTTTAGCCAGTTCAGCAGGAACATAATCAGGCTCCATTCTTATAAAGTGCGAGAGTGGCTGCTTTGAAATTGTCTTCTGTGAATTCCGGTCTGAATACCTCTCTATTTCGGTTCTTTGAGTTTCTATGAGCATAAGTTCAGGAAGAACAAGATGTTTATATCAGTTCTAAGTTCAGATATGTCTTAATATGTCCTATTGCTCCAAGAAAAAGAATATTAGGTAACATTTAAACCATTGAATGCTTACTCTTTGAGCCTCCACTTTCATCTTCAACATAATAAGGAGAGGAGTTCCAGTATCTCTGCAATTTATTATACCAAATGGCTAAGGGTGCATTCACTTCCATGCCTGCTGCTTATAGTACCTAATTCCTCAATTTCCTGTAATTATATACAAAAACAATTCACGCAAATGATAAACCTAACTGACTAGACACATTAAGAGTAATTACAAAAACTAAAAAACTAACGGAGACAGAATACTTTCATATCTTAAAATTACAGTTCTACAAGGTCCTAAACAACCTTTGGCTAACAGAATAAATGTCATAAAGGAATATGCATATTGCGTGAACAATAATCTGGCTCTATGGAAAATTTTGGAGATCTATATAGACAGAGATCCAGTCCACATTTTTATCAAAGAAAAAGGATAACTCTACGCTTGAAGTATTTGAAAAGATAAAAGCCAGGTAAACTAGACAATCAACACGACAAGCATGTCATTAGTCCACAGCATTTCTCTATTCAAATGCAAAATTTCACCAAAGGTATTAAAATTTCTGGTTTTCTTCAAGAAACCAATAACATTTATCTTCAGTTAATCTTAAAGTTAGGTTTAATTGCTTCAAAAGACAATTTGCTGCAATATGAATGCACAAATAGATTTATCATCAATTCAGAAAACTTTCAGTTTACTTTGAACCTACACTTCTACCAACCAACCACAAGTATGAACAAACCCAACTTCCCTCTCCATGAGCTCAAATTTGCATTCCAGTTTCATGATGAACAAAGTATTCTTAATAACAAAGAAAGGAACAACAAAACTTACAAGAAAATAAAACTAAATTAATGACAGTTGTGATAATTAACTTAGTTACCGGAAAGAGTTCAAATGGAACTTGCTTGGCAGCACGAAATCCACCACCACCATAACCACCACGCCCTCGACCGCGCCCTCTAAAAGCCATATTTCAAAATATCCTTCTTCTTCTCTACTCTAACAAAAACAGGCCAAAAAGGCACATCATCATCCCCAATAAGTCCAATTAGAAATCTAACAAATACTAAGGCTTGCTCTGTTATATTTTAACATTTTTCTTTAATAATGCAATTGATGGACAAAGTGGTTTATCAAAACTCAGGTTTATCAAACCAAAACGTCGTCAAACACGGGTTTTCAATAAAATTATCATCTTTACAACAAAAGGGTCAGGGAAAATCTTTTCCACAGTTTTCTTTGATAGTTGTATTACAAATAATGCACATGACAAGTTTCATCAGACCACTCTACCATTAGACCTTTACAGAAAATCAATCAAATTTCTATAAAAAACTGAAGCTTTTTCCCAGTCACACTCACAATTCAATCTAGTTATAATTTCACTTCTCACCTGTCACCTAAAGGTCATCCTAAGCCACTACTTATCACTGAAAATGCACCTAAAATCATAGGACTAAGAAAAAAAAAAAAAAAAAACATGGGTTCTACAACTATTTTCCCAACAATTAGTAAATATTACCGTTGATGGAATTAACTATAAGAAAATCTAATTAGCCAAAAAAATTCGAAAATATTATTCTAGTAAGAGAAAAGAAGTTGATGGAAATTTACCAGTTAATGCTGCTTCCTTTGGCGTTAGAAGAAGAGGAAGAAGTATTTCTTTTGTGTGTCAAAGTGCGTGTTTTGGTGTGTGTTGTGCTTAAGAGAGGGCGATGGCTCCGGGTAAAGTAACCATTTTCGGATCCGGGTAGATTAGTTTGGGTTGGGTTCATATTTAAGAAGGGTTTACATTCTACCCCTGAATCTGAAAATATATACTTTACCTCCTTTAAAAGATTCCATCATATATATAATTACAAAAAAATAATGTGAACATTTATTTTGGTATTAGAATCATTCAAATATTTATAGACAAATAACATTTCTTTTTATTTCATTTTTAATGATACCATATAATATATTTTTATTTTGTAAGAATAATAAAAAAAAATTATCACATTTTCCTAATAAAATTTATATTATTTTTCTTCATTTCTAAAACTAATTAGTAATAGAGCGATCTTTTGCAATATTTCTTTTTTGTTTTTTTTTTGAAGATTTAAACATGTGAAAAATAAAATAAGGAAGTAGATTTCTTTTATTTATATAACTAATTTTATTTGTAGTAATATGCACATTTTATTACTTAACAAAAAAATTTGTAAAAAAAATACAAAATAAAAAATTGTGCATGTGTTTTGATGTCATTCAAAAAAAATGTACGTATTTAGTTAAAAGATAATCATTCTTGCAAAATTAAAATGAACAAAAAATAGTTGTAAGAATCTTCTTTTTGTATTTAGTTTTATAAATGAACAAAATAATGTATAAGTTGATTAAAGAAATTTGACAATTTATAAAATTCTCTTATAGTTCTAAAATAAAAAAATAAATAGATAAATAAAAAGAATGTATCCAATCATTAGAAATTAATTAAAAGTAAAATAATTTTGATTACAAATTGTCGGAGGACATTTTTTTTAAAACAAATATCCACGTCATCTTTGTATAATTATTTATATGATAGAATCTTTTAAATTGGGGTAAAGTGTACATTATTAATGTTCAGGGGCAAAATATAACTATAGTGTAGGTTTAAGGGGGTAAAGTATAATTAACCCTATTTAAGAATTAAGGCCTAGTTCATGTAAATTGTCTAGAAGTTTTTTTTGGAAAATTTTCCAATCCTGTTACGGAAACTATTTTATTATATTTTAAAGGCATGTATAGTATGACATTATTTACTTAAAAACTTGTATTGTTTAAATTTTTAAAATCAACAAAATGATTCTCACGAAATTATAGAATTGTTCGTTATTTTTTCATTCCTTTTCCTTTTTTTGTTTATTGAAACGTTCATTATTAGAGAATCATCCTATAATACTTTAAAATTTTATATACTTAAATATCATATTTTAAAAAATTTATAATGCATAAGCCTTTAAAATTAATGATATTGTTTGCTCAATAGAATTATAGTTGTAGAATTGTTCATTATTACACATATATAAATGTAGTAATATTCTTAAATTTTTTGAATGGACATGATAATTTATGATTAATATTTTGTCAATACACTTCGGAGAAATTCTACAATTCCTTTTAGAAAACTATTATTTTAACTTTAAAAATTTATATCGTATAAGTATTTAAAACACACAGTGATATTGTACTGTACAAGCATTTAAAATACAAAGAAATGGTTCCATAAGAAAAAGTGAATTCTACAGTCCCCTTAAAGATACCATTCTCTTATACTTTAAAAAATTATACAGTACAATACCTATTTCGATTCATATCTTCCTATTATCATATATGTCAATATTTAAAACCATTAAACCATTTCGAATGGTGATACACATTAACATACGGATAAAAAAAGTTCAATGTACAATTTTTTTGACGACTAAAAAACAAAACTCCTTCTTTCGTTTTTTTATTTTTTAATATGTGTAGAATGCTAAAACTTAAAAAAGGAAAAAAAAAGAAGAAAGAAATGAACAAATTGAGAATTCTTCGGATCATTGGATAATAGCAGTCATGGCCCACTCTTTAAGTCAGATTTTCATTTCGTACAACACCAACATCACAGCCCAGTCCTTATTTCTTAGCCCAGCCCTTTGATGTATTTTTTGAGTGGTTGTACCAGGCACAAATTGAGAAAAAGAGTCGTCCTCTAGGGCCAGGGCTCAGGCAATTTCACTCTCGGACTTGGCAACCAATGGGGTAAACGAGCGGTCCACTGCCTGCTTATCTTTATTTAATATAGTACAAAAACAATAATTGAGTGAATATGAAAATTGTTCAAATAATTAAAGATTAGGCCTGTTTTATTATTTTTTAATTATTAGAATATTTATTTTGTATTGGGAATAATAAAGAATTTTAATTTTCATTCATATGTCCACTGGCCTGAAAGAATTGTTACGTGCAATTCATTCTCGTACAAGGCAACCATGTGAATGAAAGATTTTTTTTTTTTTGGGTTTAGGGGGTGATTTGTTTGGGGGTTGTGGGAGGGGTGTTAAAAGAAATAGAATTTAGGTACAATTACAATTAAAAAATGACACAAGCATTTCAGAAAATTTAATTTTCCACTGGCCTGAAAGAATTGTGACACCAACCATCTGATGAATGCTATGCAATTATCAATTATAGGATAAAAGGAAAAAGAGAGATCTATTTATAGATGACTTGCTAATTATTATAAGAAAAAGTTAAGAAGATACTGCCAAAATATTAATTATTCCATGACCAAGTTGTTTCCTAGTATGGTTGATTCGTAAGAAATGAAATGCCCTGGAGACTACATTTTGTTAAAGGCAGAAAACAAGCACATCATGGAGAGAAACTATTTCGTTTGGATAGTTATTATTATTTTAAAAATACTATAGTAATTTTTTTGAAATGATATATATGAAATAAAAATCTGAATAAAAAAATATACATAAAATATCATTTAAAGAATAATGAAAAAAATAACCATTGAAAAATGCCAAAAACAGCAATCATGCAAATGGCTTGTCAGAGGATTCAATTGCCTTAAGTTTTTAGTTTCACAATTGCACCTTTAAATTTGATATTAGTAAAGGTAATAATCTTAGGCAAGATGTAGAGGGAAAACATGCAATTTTTTTTTTTCCTATTTGGGTTGCTAATGCAGCCAAATTGGAGAAAGGATAGTTACTCCTACTTATAAATATTAAGTTCTTTTGATATTAATATTTAATTTTAATTCTATCCAATAGTTAAAAAACAATTAATTGCACTTGAATTTGTTTATTTTAGGTTCTTGTCAGTTGTCACAAGACAATCTTGGTCTGAAAATGTTTGTAGAGGAGCTTTGTTAGTTATACTTTGTCATACCATTTGGTAGGACTGTTCATCGGTCGGTATTCGGTTGTTCGGTGTCTAAAATTCGGTTAATGTTCGGTTATTTACCAAAAAATTAATATCCAATTCCAATCCATTTTAAACTTCGGCCGGTTATATAACCGAAGTTTAAAATAGGTTTGGATATCGGTATTAACCGTTTTATCCGAAGTTTTATCCCTGTAAATTTAAAAAAATAATAATAAATCAAATTTTAACTTTTTACTTTTCACAACTTTCAGTTCTACACCAATCTTGTCAAATTACCAATTCACCAAATTCTACACATAAAAGAAATATAAAATCCAATATTCAAACTTCAATATAAAACACAGAAATAGTCAAACATGTAGGATGTAGCCATAGACTGCCCATTCTCTATAGCCCACCGACTCAAATCCAACTTAAAAGTTAAAAAAAGCTTACAAACTAGTTCCAACTTCCAAGTTCCAACAATTAATAACAAAAACATCTCAACCCAACAAAAAAAAGAAAATCTCACACACAAAATATTCTGTCCAAATTTTCTTCCAATCATAACAAAAATGTGGCAAATAAAGAACAATCTAATCTCCAAGAAGTTGAATCTTCAGGTGACAGCCTCCAAGTTGCAACGTGCAAATCCCAACTCCTGAAGCACAAAGCTGCACCCTTTTTAATAAAACAACATTCTAGATTTCAATCATTCAACAAAAATACTTAATTAAACAAATGAAAAAATAGAATCAGAAGTCAAACCAATCAAATGTAAATAATAATAGAATCCGGAGTACTAGTAGTAGTCAAATCTGCAAATGAGAGAAAAGAAAATCTTTTATTTCTTAAGTGTTAATAAATAACAAAAACTGAAAGAAATTATTTATAAAAAGTTTACCATTTTCAATGTTCTCAAGTAAATGTAGGTCTTCCTCTACAGCAACTGGAGAATCTGGGGAACGCAACCAGTCACGAGCACACATGATAGCTTCCACAATTTTAGGAGTTAAATAAGTCCTAAATGAGTCAAAAATCCGACCACCGGTACTAAATGCTGACTCAGAAGCTACAGTAGAAACTGGAACAGCCAATATATCTCGAGCCATGTGTGCTAAAATAGGATATCTATATCCATCTATTTTCCCCCATCCTAAAATCTCAAAATCATCATCATTATCAGGCACAAGTCTATCCTCAAGATACTGTTCTAATTCATTTTTTGCATCTAACCTACCAGATTCACCTTGTTGTTTCTTGAACTCCATTCTATTTCTACCCTTTTTTCTCTTTAACATGATTGTTAAGTAACATATATGATAGGAAGATATGAATCATACATTTTTCTAATAACCCAATCAACAAATTTAAACTTGTATCGAGGATCAAAAACAACAGAAAGAAGAGAACCAGATTCATTTTCTCAATTTTTCCCTAATACTTATCATATTTACTCCTCATTCTTGTTGCCATCATACTTAGAGATATATCCTCATCTAGTTCCCAATCATTCAAAAGAGTTAACACATCGCTAAGTTCATGAACAACTACATTTGATGTCACACATAATGAGCCAGAAATTTGTAAAGTAAGATCATAAAAGTGCTCTAAAAATTTCACATAGGGTGTGTTCGTTTGGACTGAAAATATTTTCTTGAGGAAAATATTTTCCTTGGAAAATATTTTACATGAAAAAGTCTATTTTCCATACAATTTTTCGGTGTTCGGTTGACAAAATGAAAATATTTTGAAATAAATTTTTTTAACTATTTTATCTTTAATTTTATAAATACAAGCTTAAAAAAACTTATAACAATGGTAATAAATACCTTACAAGTAATTATAATTAATAAAAAATTGATTTTTTTCAAAATTAAATGATAGTACAATATAGTAGTAAAATATGCATAATAATAGTTATATTAGTGTGAGACTCATAATTGAGAGAATAACGAATGAAAAAGAATTAAAAACGAAAATAAGTTTAGCAAACGAAATTTTAAAAGTAAGTATTTGAAGTTTAATGTCACTCTTGAATTATCCGGAAAATAACTTACACTCAAAAATTCCGTAAGTTATTTTCAGCCAGAGGAAGGAAAATTGGAAAATATTTTCCACTGGAAAATATTTTCCGGTGTTTTGCACCAAAAAATTTTCAAGAAAATATTTTCAGTCCAAACGAACACACCCATAATGTTGAACATTTTCCCAATCCTTCTCATTAGGCACCCCACATTTATCATCCTCTTCAAGATCATTCCTATAACGAGGATCCATATCTTCAAACCCATCAAATGCTTTTGCATGAAGTTTTTGAGCTACATCCAACATCATGTAAGTAGAGTTCCATCTAGTAGGTACATCAAGGCACAATAACTTCTTGCTATCTATTTTTTCCATTTCCACACATTCCTTAAATTTTTGCAACCTATTTGGAGATTGCCTAATGTACCGATACAGATCTAACACATTGTACCGAGACACTAATTTCTTTCAAACCCTCAACTACAACTAAATTAATTATATGGGCAATGCATCTCATATGAAGATACTTCCCGCCAAGCAAACAAGTTCCCCAATTTAAAATTTTTTTCTTCAAGTAAGAAATGGCACCATCGTTTGAACTAGCATTATCAACTGTAATTGTAAAAACCTTATCAATCCCCCATTCAAGCAAGCATTTCTCAACACCTTTCCCAATGTCATCACCTTTATGACTAGTAATTGGGCAAAAGTATAATACTCTTTTTTGTAAGGTCCAATCATTATCTATAAAATGTACAGTGAGACACATGTAGTTAATATTTTGCTCTGAGGTCCATGTATCTGTTGTGAGACAAACTGTTTGGGTTGAATTTTCAAAAATCCTTCAGTTTTGCCTTCTCATCAAAATAAAGTCCATGACAGTCTCTCGTTACTGTAGAGCGTGAGGGCATAACAAATTGGGGACAAGAAACATGCATTAAATGTTTAAATCCTTCCTTGTCAACAATACTAAATGGTTGTTCATCCACAATTATCATACGAGCAAATGCCTTTCTAACTTCTGCCTTGAATAATCTAGTCCAACTACTAAGTGACCCTCCCTTACTCCCTTTAATGACGATTGATAGCTTAATATAGTTTGTTGAGTATCTTTATTCGATGGATTTTGTTTACACTTTTCAAGTGATTATTCAAGGCAGAAGTACCGTTCCTACCGGTCTCATCCGCATAATCTCTATGATAATAGAGACATTCAGCTCTCCAACGACCATCAACTAAGAATCTTCTAAAATGGATCCATGCTTTAGACCTTGGTGCTATTTCTTTCCTTTTTCTTTGTGTGTGTTCACTTCCAAACTTAATATTTCTTTGGACTTGAAGGCTGAGTACCTGCATTTTTAGTACATTCATTTCCTCCCTGCTCCATTGTAATGGATATGCTGTCAACTTCTTCGGACATGCCAAAAAATCTGTGCAACATGTAATGTAATTATGTATAACGAGATAAGTTTTTTGCCTTTCCAATTTTTTAGCAAAAAATATAAAGCCCAAATAATTATTATCAATTTTTCAGCAAAAAACATAAAACCCAAACATAAATAAAATCCAAAATTCACCCAAATAAAATCCAAAATTTTCAGCAACATGTAATCAATTTTCTGAAGTAAAAAATCCAAATACTCAACATTAATTAACAGGGGCTTTTGGCTATCCAAAAAGCCCTAATTTTTCAAAAATAAAAACCCAAATAATATCTGTTAAATGAATTTTACAATCATTTGTCTAATTATTTTCATCAATTAAGAGAAATTTTAAACTAATTTAACTCAAAAACTTCACATAAGTTGTCTGAGATTCAAATAATTTATCAAGAAATTAAATATCCAAAAAGCTTATACAATTTCGATGTGTATAAGAGACAAATAAGATCAAATAAAACGAATTCTGCAATCATTAAGAGAGATTTTTAAACTAATCTAACCCAAATAATCTATAAACTAATTTAACCTTAATTTTTGACTCACCTAAAAATGGTTGAAGATGCGTTGCCAATTTGGCTACGCCGGTGCGTGATTGCGTCAAAGTGAGACGGAGAAGAACGGACCGATGTGTTGAAGAAGAATGGACGCCGGTGAGTGAGACGGAGATTGAGAGATTGAGACTGAGATTGAGAGACAGAACGGACGAAGAGTTGAAGACAGAAAGAAGTTTTAATTTTAAGACTGAAGAAGTTAAGAATTATATTTATTCGGCCGGATATAACCGATTACCGAATACCCAATGACCGAATAAAACTTCGGCCGGTTATTCGGTACTTCGGTTGTTTCAATTCAGAATCCAATTCCAAACCGTTTTACCCAATATTTGAATTTATGACTGGATGTTAATTGGATAACCCGATATCCAATTTACCGAATACCGATATCCAAACTCAAACAGTTCGATCGGTTTTTTCGGTTTATCCGAACTGTGAACACCCCCACCATTTGGTTAGCGTGTATCATCCGTGTGTTATATATATATATATATATATATATAGATCCATTATAAGAACAGAGAATAAATATTGTGGAATCTTAAAAATATTGTAATTTTATAGAGCCAAACCGGCCCAATAAAGGTTATGATTTATTATACGGCTTTCTCTTATACACATCTATTTTGTATAAGAGACATACTCCCGTAAGAAATATTTTTTGGAAAATTATTTACAAAACTACAAATTTATAATTATCTGTCAAAATCACTGTATGTGACAAGATTTTGACTCATTGATTTTAGATTTTCGCCCAAATTTCTTTTTTTCTTTTCCAAATCTAGTGACATATTAATAATTTTTATTTATCATTTCGTATGGATGCACTTTCCCCTTACTCATAAGTGATTCGATATACCCATCTTACATAACCAATAACTCATATAAAATACATATTAGCACTTAAATTGAACTTCATCATCTAACAAAAAGTTAAATACATACTTTCAAATTACGGAATATTTATTTCTTATTTCCATGGTACATAATTGCCCATCACAACAGGGAAAGAACGAACATAAATAACTTAGAAAAAGATGCATGCACGGAAAGAAAAAGGACAAGCAAGGCTGTATTGAACCCAAAAGCAAGAAGGCCAAAGTTATTCTGGAAGTACTTATTGCACTGCTGGTTGGTCCGCAGCTCGATCAACCAACGTAGTACATTGGGTCAGGCAACTTGAAAGTCCGGTTGCCAACGTTGGTTCCAATTATGTCACTCCACTGATCTCCGATATTTCCAACGATTCTGTATCCTTCATTTACAAGCTTAGTCCTCTCCTTGGATTTGAAATATACTGATGATGTACCCTTTTCTGATATAGGCCTGAAAATCATGCATTTAATACTTCAAATAGCTACTATAGCAGAAATTTCAATAGGGGGATGATTCCGCTTTGGATATTTTGACGTTACATTTGTATTACGTAACGTTACTAAGTAGTTTCGAACACTTATTTCTGCCAATTTTTAAGAATTCCTCCCCAGCCTTAATTAGCTATGGGATTCTACATTGTCAATGACCATAGTGTAGAATAAAATTATTTGATTTCTCTACACTATATAGTCTTTAGTACGTATTACTACAATTAATTAAAGCAATCAAATTAAACTTACTTGAGTATGAGCTTTTCCCAAGTGTAATATCCTACTTTCTTCAAATTTTCTTCCCTTGCTTCTCTGTAGCGTTCTGATGATCCCGTTAAGAAAACAGACTTAATTCCCAATTTAACTAAACTTCTATATAGTCTAAGACTTGCTGGAAGTGCTGGAACATCTGCTTCCTGAATATATTCACCAAAAGCTGTGCTGTTGTATTTCTTTGCCCTGATACATACAAAAATAACCATTATTATGTAGTACACCATAAGGTGATCTCTTTGCCGGTGTATCCTAAAAAAAAAATCGGACAAAATTTTAATTATCATCTTCACTATGTCTGGATTACTTTTGTAGTACATTTTTCCCTTAGTCACCTAAAATGGAAGAAAAAATGTTCGTACCCAAATTAATGTAGCATTAGGATATTTGGATGTATCCCTTATTCATTTTTTTTTAAAGTGCAGTTTAGATAACAAGACGTTTCTCACCGATTAATTATGAATTTGAGTAAAAAAGAATACAAGAAGGGTTTTTATTTTTTATTTTTTTCTCTTAAAGAATAAGAAAAAAATGAAAAAGAAATGTTCTCACCCAAATGCAACGCTAGGTCTAGCATAATATGGCAAATTAGAAAAAGCAGTCTCATCAATGTCAAAGACCCATATACTCTTGCCATCATCGGGTATAGTGAGGTTCTCGGCATACCCGATGGCAATATCGGCCACCGCCTCACAATCAAGGCGATATTGCTTGCCCAGCATGTAGTTACCAACGTAGTTCTCACAGGTGTTTCTGGGACTAAATCCCAATTTCGAATGTTGTTAGTTTCTACAGCCAGACGCCAGCTCAGGCAATTAATTCCACTATCTGGATGACCGGCGACTCCTGCCCTTGGCCGGAGAAGCTGAATTATTTGGGGATCGGAATGTGCAATTACAGCATCGGAAGTTGTTGTAGCTAGCACGAGAAAGCAAAGAAATAATAATGCAACAGCCATGCTAATTAAATGCCCTATGCTATTCTTGAGGTACCCATGCAGCATCCAAGTGCTCGCTGTTTAAATAAACAGTCATTTTTGGAAAATTGCATTTGGACAGCAAGAAGTTTAAGATATTACAATCTGGTCCAATTACTTTGACCCTTTAGGAATTGTACTTACATTCAGAAAAGTGGTATTTTCTGAGGTATCAGAAATCCAATGAGATTGTGACAATGTGTGATTTGCGATATTCGGCGTCATCATGTGAGAGTATTTAAATGCAAAAAAACCAGTTGCTCCATGTGTTACTGTATTAAATTAACCGGCTAATAAGTTTCACGTGGCTGAATCTGGATCTTTGAAGTGGGGGGTGAGCAACTTGAGATTGAAGTCCAGGGTTAGTTTAAGCTGAAGTAGTGGAAAACGAGATCGAGAAATTGGAGTATAAATGGGTTGGTGGGAGGTTGTTAATATACCGAGAAAGAATTTGAACATTAAATATTTCAACCTTATTACAATTGAATATAATATATTTTAAGATTCTAAATAATAATTTTAATATATCTGTATTAAATAAAAAATGACAATCATTTTAAATACTATATAAAAAATTTCACAAATTTTAATAATACGTTCAAATTCCTTGGCTTCGAGCGACGGATGGGCCAGGATAAGGCTAACCAGACAGTGATGAATAATAGCCGAGGATATGGGCCACTTTTTTCACGACGTGCTTCTTTATTACAATATTGACACGGGAAAGATTTAGGTAGATCTGATCTTTTGTGTCATTTATAGATTTTGTGATATGAATTAAATGTATAATAATAAAATTTATGACATAAGTTGATGTAAGTAATATTTTATAATATTTAATTTTGACTGCAAAATTTACAAGTTGGATCAAAAACCAAATTTATGTAAATTTTTTCCTAACAACTCAACTGAGTCTTTAGTTCTTGAAAGTTTTTGGAGACATTCACATAAATATCTTTCATGTCACCACCCTTATAATATAATGGTGGGTAAATTACACATAACTCTCTTGTAATTTGATTAATTTATAAGTTACTTATTTGTAATTTTAAAATATACATTTAACTTTTAATGATTTATATTATTTTATAAGATAGAGTGAAGTAGGAAATCTTAATAGAATTATGTTGAAAGTAAAAAATGTCCTTGTATATGTGTGTAAAAATGGTCAATTTTTCCATCTAATTTAACACGTTACAAAAAGGTCAAACTTTAGACACAAATTCAAAATTATAAAAAGTAGTGGGGTCAAAATGAAATCATATTTTGTGAATTCTTCTCCCCCAAACGTCGGATAGTCTTCTTCCCAAAATAAGTAGTATTCTTTCTAAACGTTGTCTACTTCCTTTTTCCTTCGTTACATCATTTTCTTCCTTGCTCTTTCATTTTCTTTCTTGGTCTTCGACGTCTTAAACCAAACAATATCTTCTCCCTACTACATAGATCGATTTAAACCCAACTATTAAAATTCCACAAGATTTGTACTATTTTATCTCAGATCCAATAGGTTTTGATTTTTGATTGAAAATTGTGTTAATTTTTTGGACAAGATAAGTGGCCAATAGCGACATTGTAGAGAAATCTCGTAGATTGATTTTTTTTTTTTTTTGGACAATATGTTGAGACTATAATTTTGTTGAATTTGATAGTAAAATTGGATTATATTATCAAGAAAATCATATAGTTGAAGATGGTTTGAGACATTGAAGTTGTAGTGGGATTGACTTTGATTTTGGGAAGAAGATCATTATGGTTACCACATTTAGTTCTGATTTTAGGTTATTTTCGATAACTTTTGGATTATTTTTTTGGAGTTTAAATTTTAGATCTACTTGTAATTTTGAATCTAAAATTGTGTTTTTACTATAAACCGTCCTTGAAGGTGGTGGCTTGTGGTAGTAGAGGGGCGGCTCCAGGGGTGTAAACGGGTCGGATCCGGGTCGGATCTAGTATATCTAGACCATTAATATAATCAGATCCGGATCTGGATGCGGACGGGTCTGCAAAAGTAGATACATATCCGGATCCGTCGGGTCTTGTTAGATCCAGATCCGGATCCGAGTCTAGATAATTTTTTTTAAATTATATATAAAACTATTACAACTTATCGAATAATTTTTTTTTAATTATAGAAAAGTATTAAGTTCATAATTAATATTTATGCATGTATTTTATACTAAATATAAATTACATGGGTAATTTACACAACATATATGTATATATACATATAAAATAACACTAATGTACAATAATTTTATTATATATTAAATATTTTAATCGGATCGGAACACTAAGATTCAGATCCGACCGGTTTGGTCTTATTATAATAGTTAAACGGATCCGGATCGGATCTGGATAATCAAAATTTGTTATAGATCCAGACCCGGATAAATAGGTCCGGATCGGGTCAGGTCCGGGTCTAGACCCAACCCATTGACATGCCTAGCTCCGCCCTTCTCTAGCAGCCATGGCTGCTATTGCTGCTTTCTTTTCATGGTAAAGAAGAAGGCTTTCAAAAAGAATTGAAATTAAAGAGTGAATATGTAATTTTAGTCAATTTATGTCCTAATCTCATAATAACAGTTGCATGTACAGTGCGTGCGTGCCACACTTAACGTGATAGGGGGCTCTTCCCGTTTGTTTTGCAAATTAGTACAAAATATATGAGGTTAAATATATACTCTAAAATTACAGGAAAATACTTTGCATATTAGCCAAATTATGAGGGGGTTTTGTGTATTTTACCCAATAAAGAAACTAAACGAGGCCTGATTTCGGACACGATCTTTTCAGGATTTTTGCGTCCAAGCTATTTAAGGATTGGTGCCAAAATGGTCATTTTAGCGCCATTTATTTCTTGTTTTGGGTTAATCCGATTTTTAGCTCCACTTATAGATCATGTGATATGGATTAAAATTTGGAGAAGCTATGACATCAGCTCATATAAACAAGATTTTTTAAAATTTAATTCTGATCACATGGTCTATAAGTGGAGTCAAAAACTAGATCTACTTAAATATTTTTCTCAAACTATTATCGATTTGCAGTTTAATTATATCTTCAACCTATAAATTGGAGTAGTGCTTAAGTTATATACTTTGGATTCAATTGAATTGTAACACGCTGTTTAAACTTGTTGGAAATTAATGAAGTTTTTAAACTAATTTTGAATAATAAGACGTATATATTAGTAGATAAATAATAATATTTCAATAAACAAATACAAGTTAAAGGAAAGTCTTTTCCCTCAAAAATAGTTTTAAAAAAAAGATCTAAGCACTTTAGTAGAATCTCAAATATAATTAAAAACTAATATTACAAGCAATCACAATAGTAATATCCAAAGAAAAACTTTTTTACTTATTTTTGTGTTTTATTTAGATTATAATGCCTAAAATTTTGTTGAAGATTATATTTACCTACTATCTTAATTTTGCATTAAAAAATGGCGATCATGGCAGTACAGTAATTATAGACCGTGCGTCCGGACTCCTCAATTATTATGAGGCAGATAATTTTGTTTTGTTTTGTTTTGTTTCTTTTTCATTTTTTTTTTTTGGATGAGTAGGACTTTATTTAATGAATTTGATTTATATGAAAATTTTCAACGCTAGAAAATCAGTAGTAGTTTAAAAATGGCTACCAAGAGTTGTTAAAGAAAATTGCATTCAAGTTGGTATTCAGCAGATAGAATGATACAAAGATCAATCATTACTCAGTGGGCTTATTTTTTAGCTGAAGTGACAAACATCGAAAAAAAAAAACGAGGGATGAGTACCCAGGAGCTGGTACTGGTAGCTGAATTATTTATTGGTGTGAATTCAGAATTTTTTTTTTGGGAATTTTCAACCTGTAATGAAATACATAGGATCCGGAACTTTGAATGTCCTATCGCCAACATTTGACCCGATTATATCGCTCCATTGATCTCCAATGTTTCCAACAATTCTATATCCTGCTTCCACCAGCTCCGTTCTCTTGTTGGATTTGTACACCACTGCTGAACCATGGTCAGACTCTCCCCTGCAATATTGTTCAACAAATTAACCAAAATTAAATTAATTAATTTAATTAATTTATATATATTCTAAAAGATTCAATTTAAAAAAATTAAAATAAAACAAATTACGATCTGAAACACTTACTTGAGTATAAGCTTTTCCCAATTTTTATAACCGACTTTCTTCAAATTGTAAATTCTAATTTGTCTGTATACTGCTTTTGTTCCGGATAGGAAGACGGGCTTGATCCCGAGTGACAACAATATATTGTACAGCCGAAGAACTGCTGGAATTGCCGGTGCCTCTCCTTCGGCCACCCACGCATTAAACTTTGTATCATTATATAACCGGTACTGCCCTGGAAAAAATACAACAATGATGGGTTTTGAGTCATTAGACTTCTCAATAATGCATTGCCTTTTTTTTTTCCTTTTGTTTTTTAATCCTTTTTTTAGACTAGACCGTTGACGAGCCAAATTGGGGTGATAATGGGACCTCTCTTTTAAAGAAATATATTAACGGTAGCTTTTTGACAGGGACAGTAACATTTATAGTACTTCAATATAAAAAGTGACGATCGCAATAGATATGTCGGTATACCAGCGAAATAAGAAATATTTGTATATAAAAGTATACGATCGCTATAGATATGTCGGTATACCAGCGAAATAAAAAATAAATATTTAATTAAACATAAATACGATCTTATCATATAAATTAATTTTAACGAATGGTTTATGATCTAAAAAATGACTATCAAGGAATTAGAGGGAGGGAGGGAGGGAAGGGGAAGCAATATCCTTACCCGAATTGAACATCGGAACGAGCATAGTAAGGAGCATTAGAGATACTTTCTTAGTGAAGTCTCGTCAATGTCAAAAACCCAAATTTCCTTGCCATCTCCGGCGAGAGTTAAATTTTTAGCGTATTTAATAGCAATATCGGCCACAGCATCACAATCATCACGGTATTGTTTACCTTCCATGTAATGACCAACATATTTTTCGCAAGATTCCGGCACCAAATTCCAGTTACGCATGTTATAGGTTTCAACGGCCAGACGCCAGCTTAGGCAGTTAAGTTGCGGGACTTTTGCGCCGGCAGCTCCAGATTTTGGCCTAAGAAGATGGATTGGAGCACCATCTGTTACAAGACGAATTGGGTTGGCATGGGAAGTTGCAATTAGAGTAACAAGAAAGAAAAGCAATACTGAAATTTTCATCTTTCCTTATGAAAAAAAGAAGAAGGAAGAATTAAGCTTAGAAATGAAATTGCACAATGCTTCTAAGTAGAGTTTATACTTGTTTATATAGAGCTCTATTCTTGGAAGCCCAATGCAGCCTCCCCCGATTTATCATTGGATTTAAATTCGTTAAAAAAATAATAAAACTGGATTAATTATTTAAAATCAGGAATTAATGATTGAATATGATTTTATCGCTTAAGTTAAATTTTAGTAAGTAATTCTAAATTTCTGAATTTGTAAATTATTTTTTTAATTTTAAATTAGCTTCAAAATTTTTGAAAGAAAAAATTGAAATTCAATTTTTCAATTTGTAGAGTTTTCCGTTAAACTCCACATAGTAGAGTTTACCATTATAGTGGATCTGGTTCAATATTTTTAAAAAGTGAAATGCATGTCAGATCCTTGAAGATTTGGTAACTAATTAACTTGAATTTTTTAGCAACTTATTATTGCCCTAATCAATGAAAATACATAAGATATTATGGAACTTAATAATTGATGACCACATGTTCTACCGACAACTCGAGTTAAGTACTACAAGTAGACAATTAACTACTCACACGGAATTTTTTTTCCAAATTCTCTCGTGTCTCGTTGTTCAATACGAGCTAATTTAACTCATCCTTTGCACATCCTTTTAACTTCGCATTCATTAAACACAAGAGCATAAAAGATTAATTGGATGATGATGACACTTCTTGTCCTCCCATTATAAGCAAACCGGACATTTTATACCAAAAATATTTCATTTTTACATGCAAAACTTTTCGTGTTGAATTGAATGTGATACAAAAAGAAATAACTACCTGACACGAAAATATCATTTAGAACTGAAGTAATATTTTACTTGAACCAGTTACAATGAGAACCAATTTAGGATAATGATAAACAACAAAATGTATTTTAAGCGATTAAATATTTTTTTTATAATTTATCATATATAAATATAATAAAGTTGACGCATATATTCTCTCAAACACTCTTTTTTATTTAGTACAGCATGATTGGTATGTGACTTTTATTTGGTCTCTCAACTCTTCCACAAAATTCTCGCTCACCTTTTCATCTAATCCCAACTATTCTCATCCTCAATACTTGACATTTATCTAATTTTTTTTTTTTCAAATCAAAATTTAAAAAGTGAAAATTATCCTTATCATCCGATGTATCTTTATATGCGTATATACCGTCCATTTTTTTTTTTTAATCATCTTCCGTTTCGGATTTTTTAATCATATTCCGTTTTGGACTTTTTTTCTTTTTTTTTTTTCCTAAAATTTTTTGGATTTTTTTTAATAGATAACAACTTCACTGATTCTACATAAGATAAATTCTTCCATACACCAAAATATAAGTAGTCCTTACATAGACCTTAGTGTAATAAATTGGATCTTAGGCAACTAAATTTGGAGCACGAACTCATAACAGAGCCTTATGTTGGATACTCACCTCATGCATTATGCATTTCTTTATTGCCATTTGCAATTTTAACATAAATATAATAACATACTATTTTGTATATCTAAAAGTTTACATTTTTTTTTTTTAAAGAGGTGGCTATCTCACTTAATTGCCAAAAAAAAAAAAAAAAAAATCTTTCATCATTTATCTAATTAATTCCTAAAAATGTGGCACTTGAATACACTATGTATTTAGAAAAAAAAAAACCTCTTCACAAGTTTAAAAAAATGTAGGGCACTTCATGTTCCGTTATATAGTAAGTTTTGATACTCAGGATTTTGAGGTTTACTATTGCGTTGTTAAATTTGCAACTTTCTTATGACTTCTATGAAAGCCTACCTCAATTATTTTTTATGGTGACAAAAGTCCCAGGTGATGGATGCTGAATGGACTATTAATTTATCAAATTACTTATTTGTGTATTATACATCGGTAAATGAGATACTATTTTATTTATTTTTATTTTAAAAAATCAAATAATTTTATCATTTTATATTTATTCTCGTTCAAAAAACGGGGTCACAACTAATTAGTTATATATTTCAAGGTCACAAATAGTTAGTTATATATTTTGATACGAGAGTTTGTCGATTTTAAATATATATATATATATATATATATATATATATATATATATATATATAGTACAATGTTGATGAACCCTAGTATTCCAAAGTTTATATGATGCATCTCAGACAGATTCAAAGATGATGAATACAATGATGATCAACACTTTGAATAGATTAAAGTACATATATATCTCGTAGTCATGAATTAATCACATAACTTAGATAAAAAGATTAATTAAAAATTAAAAAAAAAAGTTATATAAATAAATAAAAATTATAAAATACATAACAAAATTATACATTTTAGTCTATCCAAAAATTTATTTTATGAGTGGCATCTCGAATATGCCTTGGCCCTTTTGGCATCACCTTAGCTCGAGATAAATTAGGTTTTATTTTATTTAAGTAGTGATAAATTAAAGGATTTCGGAGTATCCATTCCTCACCCACCAACCCACTTGTGCAATGAATAATGAGTCCGATAAGATACTGAATCCGCTGAGATTTATTTCAGCATGTGATCACTTATTATTGAATCCACTTGGGCCCCATGTGGCCCCCATCAAAGATGAGGAAAATGCACAGAGACTCACTAGTGCGCTCACTCCACACAGATAAGCAACAAGATAACATTAGATCGTATAAATAATTCTTCGAATATGCAGAAAGTAGTTTTTTAATTATTCGAATATAAAATAATGAAATTTTGTCTTTTAAAAATTTGAAATATATGTTTTTGATTATTGAGTACAATTTCAATAATATTTTGACCTAAAAAAGAAATACGTAATTGTCACATATTCATATTTTTAAGGATAAAATGAGAAAAAACTTTATTTTAACCTAAATAAACTACTTACATTTCCCTACCTGTAACCTCTATCCCTACTACTAGGGTTGTAAACGGGTCAGATCCGGGTCGGATCTGGCATATCCAGACCCGGATCCGTTTAATATTACTAGTTCCGGATCCGGATCCGGACGGGTCTCCAAAAAGTATATCCGGATCCGGATCCGGATCCGGATCTTAATAATTTTTTTAAAAATTATATGTAAAACTATTACAATTTATTAAATTTTTTTTTTTTTTTAATTATACAAAAGGATTGAGTTCACAATTAATATTTATGCATGTATTTTATATTAAAAAAATATAAATCACATGGGCAATTTACACAACATATATGTATATATACATATAAAATAACACTAATATACAATAATTTTATTATATATTAAATATTTTAATCGGATCCGGGTCTTAATCGGATCGAAACACCAAGATCTAGATCCGACCCGTTTATTATAATAATAAATGGGTCCGGATCAGATCCTGGTAATCGAAATTTGTCATAGATCCAGACCCGGATAAACGGGTCCGGATCGGGTCGGATTCGGGTCTAGACCCGACCCATTGACAGGCCTCCCTACTACCACCCCACCTCATCCGTTGCCACCACCAGCAACCTGCCACTAAAACTGCCCCTTCCTCCTTCCTATCCTTTATCTCCCTGCCAAAGCGGCTTAAAGGAAGTGTAGGGAAAGGGGAAAGATGGTTAGATTTTATTAATTTTACTACAGGGTTTTTTAATTCTCACATAATTTTTTTGAGTTAAAATAAAGTTTGTTTTTAATTTTACTTTTGAAAACATAGATATTTTATGACGATCATGTATTTTTTAAGTCAAAATACCATCAAAATTGTGCTCATGGATCAAAAACATACTCTTCAAATTTTTAATTGACCAAAACTCATCATTTCATATTCAAAAGATTAAAAAAATAATTCCTGAATATTTGAGAGACCATTTATATGATTTTTCTTGTCCAAATTACTTTTTTTCTTCTTAATTTTGGTAGTAATTTGTGTTTAAGTGAAAAAAGGGAGCAGTCTATTTATTTAAAATTATTCTTACAATTTAAATTCATTCATAAAAATGGACCCATTATGAAATTGCAAAGTCAGGGATTTGATTAATGTATATAAATTCATTTGAGTATAAAATGGAAATCATTTATCGTTTTGATAGAATAATTCAACCCTTTAGTTTTCAATTTATTAGCTATATAATCAGTAGTCACGTGACAAAATCCAAAAGTGTGGGGCACAGATATGATCCATTCACCTAACTCGCAATAAAGAATTCATGTGTTTGACATCACACATCTAGATGGTGAATCATAAAATGCTCGAACGGAAATTTTATTATGGAAAATTTTTCAAAACTCGAGGCTTGCAATTGCACGTTTATATATTATTTTTGTCCTTCTTAGGCAATAATTTCAGCATCGCACATGATTCATTCCAAAACTTGAAAGCTAGCAGAAACAACGTGAATCATATAGTTCTGCGGCCTAGACCAATATATAATATACGAAGGTTGAAGGATAGAAATAGAACGATTCTCCACCATCACCTCCTTCCTTTTTTTTTTATTTTAAATTTTATAACTTATCATTTACACTAGAGATGAATGATAAATATTTACGTAAATTTAATTTTTGTTTTCACTTATCGACTGTATAGTATAGTTTAAATTTTATACAATATATGATATCAACTTATATAAATAAAATTTTATAATATTAAATTCTGATTATATAAAATCTATAAATGATATCAAAAACTTAATTTACCTATAAATTTTCTTGTATGAAATAGTTCTCCTCTAGCACAGGGTATCTACTTATTGCTTTATGTGATAAGAGCCTTTTTTTTTAATTCACAGTCCTAGAACATTCTTGTTTACTAACTGTCACACTTTATGATTGGAACACGAGAGACTAAGAGACTGTTTTGTCATGCAAAAATGTTAACCTATAACATGCTATTCCACGAAATATTCAATATGTTTTGCTCAAATTGAACCAAAACATCGTATACAAAGTTTCACATAATAAAATAATGTAAACAATATGAAAAGAATATTATTAAAATATAATTTCGAGGTTCAACTTTGAGGCCTGTTTTACATCCACACCATGGCCAGGTTACTTGGGTCTCAGGAGTTATGCTTGTTTTTCGTAGTGTCAATTAAAATGGTAGCATGGGCTTCAATGTATCCCTCTTCTCCAGTTACTCGAGAACTGGGCTTTAGTTGAATTACAAAGATGGGCTCCAGCAGGGTCAAGACATACAAACAAAAAGGACAGCGAACTATTTGGGCTAATCTATTCTCGGGAAAGAGATCGCTGAAATAGTCCTTCAACTTTTTTACTTTAGCCAAAATAGTCTCTCAACTTATTTTGTAGCCAGAATGGTCCTCTAACTTTTATTTTTTAGCCAAGATAGTCCTTTTATGTGAAATTTATAAAAAAAAAGAATTTTTTTTTTGGTGACACCACCATAAAAGGACTTTCTTGGCTAAAAAATAAAAGTTGGCTAAAAAATAAAAGTTAAAGGACTATTCTGGCTAAAAAAAAAGTCGAGGGACTATTCTGGCTAAAAAAAAGGTTGAGGGACTATTTTGACTAAAGTGAAAAAATTGAGGGACTATTTTGGCATTTTCCCTATATTCTCATAAAGAGTGAGCTCACAAATATTTTTTTTTTCTCTTTTTTTCTTTTTTTAAAAAATAAATAGTTGAGCATTTTTTTTTTCTTTCTTTCTAAGAGCATTGTATTAACCAAATGTCAAGCAACTAATTTAAATCACAAGGGATGGAATGACTGGACGTTAATACCACCTCATGTCACCACTAACCTAATACCTGTCCTATAATGATAAAGTTTGAAGATTGCATGTATTCATGGAATACCAGGTCAAAAATGAAATGAATATGGTGGTTATTTGTTTTTATACTCGCTCGTCAAAATAATAGTAGATCGGTTTGAACAATAAAATTCTCACATCTATCACATTTTAACGAATTAATATTATATTTACTTCAAATAACATTTCAAAAATTATAATTGTCTAAACGGAAACGGTATTTCACATATGCCAAACAAAAAGCAAGTTTTGGGAGTGTACGTAAATCTTTTGTTAAGAACATGCAAAGTAATGTTTCATAAGTTTATACTTTAAATATGCAATTTGAAAAAACTATATATTTTTAATAATTAAAAGATCCACACACCACAGTTAGGGCCAGCGAAGCTCCCATGACCCCAGAGAAGGAAAGAGTGAAGGAGCGTCCAAGTAGGCAATGGCCTCATCCATTATTTTCAAGCTAATTCAATGGCTCAAATACGAAATCTAATTTTCAATTTATAAAACGGTAAACACCTTTTTTTGAAAGATAATTACTGATAATCTTTATTACTTTTTCTAATCCCAAGATTCCAATTCCAAATTTACTCATTTTGCGGATTAAGGAAAATAATTTTGACTTTGTTCAAACAGAATTATTTTTCAAATAGTAAATATTTTGCAATCATTCTACATGTTTTTTCAATTACCTCTTTTATCCCATATCGCATACAAAATTCTTTTACAGTATCAATACTAAATAATCTTGCATTCTCCATAATTAAGCAAGACGTTTTATTGCTCTTTGAAACTTGGAATTAAGGGCAAATATTTAGGTTAACCTAGCTGCACTTATAGATCGAATAGTGTAGATTAAACTTTATGAAATATATAACATTAATTGATACAAAAAAAATTTCATTACATTAAATTCGAATCACAAAATTTATAAATAAGATTAAAGAAAGAATCTATTAAATATTTTCCAAAATCAAGAATCTTTCCTATGTCTTGAATATGCCATTTTTGGCTAAGCATATTTGTGAATGAAACGAGGTGCAAGACAAGGTTTTTTATAGTCACTATTAATAGTCGTTAGGAGAAATAAATCTGATATCTAATTTCACTTATAAATTTTTGATATAAATTAAATTATATAAAATTTATAATATCAATTAATATAAATTAAATTTTATAAAATATAATTCTTACTACGAAACCTACGGTTATTATTCAAAATCGTATCTATATAATTATTTTTCTACACAATAGGTTAAAAAATTCCAATTTAAAAAAAATAATAATAATAAGCTGCCACTAGACATCTCCCACGAGCGTTAAAGCAGAAAAGAATAAATTTATTACACGCAACCGCTCCCTTTCAGCTCCTCATGAAGAAAATAGACCGAAAAAGTAAGGGAGAGAGAAAAGACAAAAACAAAAACAATATAGGAAAGAGAGAAAACTCCTACAGGACAATCCCACGTCAAAAATCAAATCGACACTCCGCACAAAAATAAATTCATATAGCCCATTAGCATTTTAAACGAAGCTGATTCCCTCTTCTTCTTTTTTTTTCCCTATTGGGCTGCTTGACTTTTGGTGGTTTCAGGAACTTCTTCAAAAGTTTTTGATCAAATTCCATATTCTTTGTCTGTTTTGTGGAATTATTCATTAGTTTCTGATGTAAAGTTTCTATCTTTACATGTTTTCTCAAAAGGGTCGGTGCCAAATTTTCATTATTTTTTTTTGGGGTAATTTAGATGGATGATGAAGAAGAGGAGGACAGATGATCCAGTGGATTGAGGAATAAAGTTGTTTGCTCTGATGATGATGAGGGAGAAGAGAGATATAAGGCCTGTGCTGTTCAAATTCGCGGTGGCTTTGGCTTTTTCACTTGGTGGGATTCTTTATACCATTTTGAGGAACAATAAACTTAAGCCCTCTAGATCCCTTCCCCCGCAGCCTCCTTCAGGTTTAGTCCCCTTTCCTTATTTGATTTTTTATTTATTTAAATTTCTATTTTTTTTTAAAAAATGTCCATGGTTTAATTAATTTACATTGTTGTATGATTGAAATGCAGAACATCTTGATCAAGCTAACTCTGCTGAGGAAAGGGTTCAGCTCAAGAATGGTGATGGCGATGATCAGGACTTGTTAAAAGCACCAAATTCTTGCAGTTTCGTCTCAATTGAACCGGATAAAGATATAGATGTAAGATTGATTTACTGTTATATTGATTAGAATTTCTTTTTCCCCATCTTTCTTTGAGCCATTGGTTGATTCAATTTTATAAATAGTTTTTAGTCTATAAAAGGAAGTCTGTGTTGATTTCGCAGATGTTCTTGTAAAGGAAGATTTGATATGTGTAAAATTAGATTGTGATAATTCTCTATTTGTATAGAAAATTAATGTGCCTCATCCTGGGATCATAGTTTGGGAGATATGATGTTAGTCTCTATATGTTTTTAAGTATTGTAATTAAGTTTATGCTTTATTTGATATATTAAATCTGTACGAGTTAAAAAGTTTTCAAAATCAGACACTTTGAAGGTTGAGATAAAATTTTGCTTGGCCTTTTCAAATCTCTCACTTGGTTTTAGAGTTTGTTCAGCAGGTATCATTTTCCTTGGCCTTCTCACATTCTATTCACACATTTTAGAAATGATCGCATAGGGTAATTTTGATGGTCAGTATAATTGCAAACAGAATACGTTGCATTTTGAGTCATATGATTGTCAGAGAGAAGTAGAGCCCTCCATTTTTCTCAATGTTAAACTGGAGAGATGATTGGCTGATATATTTCAGTGTTTATATAATAGAGAGAGGATTTTCTCAATGTTAAACTGGCGCTTCTAAAATGTATTTTGTCTTAAATTATTTTCAGAAAAACAGTTTGAATTGATTTGGTTTTGCTCGACTTCGATCCCTTTCAAGTGATCAATTTGACTACTTCTGTTGCAGGAGTCATCATTGCTCTCAAAAAGCTCTAGTGATAATTTTCAGTGTAATTTTTCTCCTAGTAAGAGATCTAATGGGGATAAAGACATGTACCTCTTGCCGGAGTTCAATGATCTTGTGAAGGAATTTGATTTGGCTTGCATAAAGGCTAATTTTTCTCCCCGGAAAGATGTAGAAATGCTAGTCCCAAATGCGACAACAAATTGTTGCAATGAAAGGATGGACCATGAGCAAGAACTTAACAGCTTGAGGAACATGGTTAAAACTCTCAAAGAGAGGGAGAAGTCCCTAGAGATCCAATTACTGGAGTATTATGGTCTTAAGGAGCAAGAAACTGCTGTCATGGAGCTACATAACCGACTGAAGATAAACAATATGGAGGCCAAGCTTTTCAATCTTAAAATTGAGTCCTTGCAGGCAGATAAAAGGAGGCTTGAGGAACAAGTGGCTGATTATGGAGAAGTTGTGTCAGAACTTGAATCTGCAAAAGCGAAGATAAAGCTACTCAAGAAGAAACTAAGATCCGAAGCTGAGCAGAACAGAGAACACATCTTAGCTCTTCAAGAGAGAGTTGTTAAGCTGCAGGACCATGAACACAAGGTCTCTTTCTACTGACCCAGATGTCCAGTTGAAACTCCAACAACTGAAGGATTTGGAGGGGGAGATCCAGGAACTAAGGAAATCTAATAACAGTCTGAGGCAAGAAAATTCTGCATTGGCTCAAAAGTTAGAATATGTGCAAACCATCGCTACTTCTGTTTTGGATGGTCAACAGGTCATTTTCTTTTTCCAGCTCTTCTACTTTCCCTATTACAGTTTCTTCTCAGACAATTTGTTGGTATGGTTTTATATGTAATTTTTTTGACAGTTGGAAGCACTGAAGGAAGAAAGCAGCCGTCTAAGACAACAAAATGAAGATATGGCCAAGGAAATTGAGCAACTCCAAGCAGCTCGTTGTTCTGATATTGAAGAACTAGTCTATCTGAGATGGGTAAATGCTTGCTTACGTTATGAGCTGAGAAATTGTCAGCCTGGCCCTGGTAAAACAATTGCCAGGGACCTTGGCAAATCATTAAGTCCCATGTCAGAGGAGAAAGCTAAGAAGGATGCTGCTAATACTTGAATATGCACGTAAAGAAGGCACAGGGGAGAAGGGGATAAGTGTCATGGATTTTGATTCTGACCACTGGTCGTCTTCCGAAGCATCCTGTCTTACTGAATCTGGTGAAAATGATGATCTATCTGTTGATATTTCATTAACCAATAAGAAAAACACTTCAAACAAGCCAAAAATATTCAGTAAGCTTATGCATATGCTCAGAGGAAAAGGAAGTCGCCATCTTAGACGGAGTTCATCTCTAGAGTCGGCTCCATCCATGAAAGATTTGGAAGGAATGAGTTCTAGTAATTTTCCAGGGTGCAATACTGGCATTTCACCAGGGACAGTTTCTGGAGCTGATGACTTCAATACAAGATCAAGAACTTCATCTCAGAGTTCATCCAGACTTTCTCTGGATCTCCAAAGATCTCCATATTTTCAAGGATCAAGGAGCATTACAGGTGAGGGTAGAAACAGTTTAGAGAGTATCCAGAGAAACAGCAGTGATGGATCACTCCTTCTGTGTTTATAAAGTGATAGATCCTATTTCAGAAGAAATTACTAACTTAACTGAAGAAAATCAAAATCGACAAAGTTCTACAGATGCTAAGAAATCTGAATTGGTCAAATATGCTGGTGCTTTGAAGGAGTCTCGGCGGAAACCAACCTTTTGGAGGAGATCAGCATCATTTAGTTCCTTTTGACATATTCAGAGAATCAGAAGCTTGACAGTCACAGTTGTCGTTGTAAAATGAAAGTAGTTCTCAGGCCATAGCCTTCTTGTGCTTCCATATTTGTCAACTTTAATTTCTCCTAATTTTCTTCCTCTCTGGCTTGTACTTTGTGGATAGAAGTGGGTTAAGTGGTTTAGCTTCATTGTTGGCCAATTTGGTCCTGAGTTACCACAACCAGGTAACTCTAATGCTGTATGATTTCCCAAGTCACTGTAATATTAAGCCTGTGTACATAGTTGCTTTTAGCATTGAACTAGAAAAACACAATTTTTTTTTTTCTTTTTTGTGCACTGCAAAAGAAGACGATAAAAAATTCATGGTATAATAGCTGAGCAATGTTGTTATCTTTGTTGCTTATACTATCTGTGTTGTGCGAGTTTAGAGTCTTTGTTGAAACTCTTGTAGTCTCATGCATGAGTATTTTGTATTTGAGTACTATCAGACTGATGCTTGTTTTATTTTACATCCCTCAGCATAACGAACTCATTTATAGATAATTTTGGATCTGATCTTCTAATTTCTGCCTTTAGTTTCTTTTTCTCATGTTGTAAATTTTAATGCATATTTTGGTCTGGAATGGAATCCATTTATAGGATTAACTCAACTGTCACATGTACCGCACTGGAATTCTATTTGTGTAACTTCAATTCTGATTTTGAAAGAAATCCAGATGATAAGTTTTTTTTTCTTGTATATGGAGTAGTATTTTACTCGGTTCTTAAGATTTTTAGACCAAGAATTCTTGGGGGTTGTCCATTGTGATTTAATCTCTACTGGTTCATTCATAAATCTTCTATGGAGGAAAATCTCGTATCTGCATATCATAAGCTTTTGTGGAGGCCTTTATTAGGACTAACAAACATTATATGCAAGAATTTTTTTTAAAAAAAAATTATATGAAATACAGCAGAATCATTTGTTGTACAAGAGAGAACGAAGAATAACAAGAATTTCTAACAGCCTTGATGCAATGCAATTAGTCACATAAAACTTGGATTTCATCCTATGAGGCTGATGCCTTGTAGGAGCAATGCATCGGCAAGAACCTGATTAGCAGCCTCAGTAGGATGTACACCGTCCCAAAACACATACTGGGTTGCATTTCTACAGGTTCCTGGCAATTTTAAATTGCACAAGAATACAGTTTTACCAACTGTCCCTGTTGTGCAACAACCTCTGCTTGCTTCTGTAAAACCTATAGAAAGAATTATGTAGTAAGTACATAGTAGAATGATAACTAGTTTAGGTCTTCTCTGGCGGCTTTAGTTTTATGGTTCAATACCATGTTTTGAAGGAAAGTCTTCAGTTTTTAACAACGTCGTAGAGGGGCTTGAAAATGTCGAAGACAGCTAACTTGAGCCCTGGAAGCTGTTTCTGTAGATGGGATGCAGTCGAGTTGAGCTTTTTATTGAATTCTTGGGCGTCAATGTTCATTTTAGCAACACATCCACCCTGGTGAGATCCAAATAAAGTTCTAACTGCTGGGAGGCACCCCAATGGAGACAGTGAAATCACTCCAATTCTCCTGGCTCCTAACCCATACAATTCCTGTAACATTTTGTTATTTTCCAATTTTTTTTTTCCAGCCAATAAATGCAAAAACTACAAGAATTGAACAGTGTCTTTTACCTTAAGGAAGTTTGAGAAGATGGAAACTAGGTAGGAAGAATACTGAGCGGGGGTGTAGACTTTGTTAAGCTTAGGATTAAAGTAATAATTTTGTAAAAAGTCAGCGTCACCTGCACCCATAACATACAATGCATCCCTGATAATCGATGCTGCTTGTATCTTCCCCGTCACTTTTTCTAGCTTGTTTAGTTGATACTCCTTGAAGTATTTGAATTGCTGCGATAACGATATAGCTTGCTGCACCAAAATATAAAGGAAAAAAGAATGAAAATTGACTAATGCAAGGTTGGATTTAGCCTGCATTTAGCTGCAGACTAAATTTGTGTTACTAACTCTGTAATGTAAAATGAATCTTACAACAGTTTTATTAGTTGAAAAATAATAGGTATCATTACTTTTCAAACGTTCAACGTTCTTGGATACAACATGGATTAATTCTTACATTTATGAAAGATGTTTTTTCATCATAGCCAGCTCCAGCAGAACCAAAGTTGGCTCCAGTGAGAAGGTTTTTCCCTGATGCCTGAGGGCTAAGATATGCTGGCGGATAAGAAGTAAAACCTAGAATATCAGCTGCCAAAAAAAAAAAAAGATATTAATTTTCCAATTCATTCAGGCATAACATCATTGAACTTGATATAGATGGTAAGCCTGTGCTATTTACTCTAAGATGCGAAGTGAGTTTCACAGTTATTTCAAAATAGCCATTTTTAGTATTATTTAATAGTTTAAAATGCCTACTTTACAAGGTGAGTATCAAAGACTTTTTTCTTGAAGGGAACTTGCCTTAAAGTCGGTAGCTAGCTTTCCATTGCAGAATCTTCCAGTGGCTTGATGACCAGTAAAATCCCTCCCATAAGGTGGATGATTGGCTTTGAAAAATGTTCTAATGTAGTTGTTATTCCCCACATCCACCGCCGAGTCGCCAAATGCTATCAATGCAGGAACAAGGGGTTGGGCATTTGCAGTAGTGATGGCAAAGGCCAATGCATATATAAAAGCAAATGCTTCTTTTGTTTCGATACCCATTTTCTTGAAATGGTCTGTTTTGAACTTATTTGAAGGTTTCAGATAATATTGTGGAGGTGGATTATTAAGGATATATAACAAGAGAAAGAAAGGGTACCCCAAATCAATTCAATGTTTTTTTTTAAAAAATAAAATAAAATAAAGTCAAATAAAATCAATTGAATGTTGCATTGAAGAAGAAATGATAGTTTATGAGCTTTGAATGGTGCTAAAGAAGTGGATAGACAGTAGTACTATTTAGCATTCATGGCATGCATGATACTGATGTCTCCTAAGGGTTAGGACCTATCCATTCCAGTCTTAGATCATATCTACAATGATTTCATTTTTCCTCTTTTATTTGAAGGAAAAACATAGAAAGGACTATATTGAACTAAGCAGAATTACCACTAGTCCCGAGTATATCTACGAGTAGCAGAACTATCCGAGTACCAAAATGGATCGGCAGAAAGGCAGCATGCATACTTTCTCACTGATTGGTGTTTATTTGGAAGGAATTCAAGTAATATTTTACTTGAATGGATGGATTTGGCAAAAAATTTAAAATTCACTCATTCGTTGGAGTGATTTGTAAAACTAACATGAATTTTAAATCTACTGAAATTAAAAAATTGTTTGAAATCATTCATTTTATACTTTTAATTTGAATGAATTTAAATAATTTATTTCAACATTAAAAATCGTTGTAACAGCTAAATAAATAAATTTTAATTTTTTTCTCAAATATCGGCCTATCTAAACACAATCTATAATAATTTGGTTCAATTATTGTTGATTTGGCAAAAACTAAATGGGAGTTGGGACACAGCTATAATGGAATGACCCCTCCACATATTTATACTTATAATGCAGCCCTTGAACAATTCTGTGTAGATATTCAAAGTTGATGTAGAATATGAAGAGAAGTAAGGGAAACAGCTAATATATGAATTTAATGTGCATATATTAGGTACACTATACTAACTGGGAATTTCAACCAACCTCTTAAATGCAACTTCAATTTAATTAAGATGGAAAAAATGGAGTAGATGGTTGTAGGCAACAAGCCTTGTAATATTAGTAGTACTGTATTATTGATGGATGATCGCTCGCTCGTATTACCGAATTCGTTTGTGTTGTGTTCATCTAACGCCTCAATAGTAGGTTCCAAGAATCTGTTTGTGGGAGAGAAAAGAAAGCATATATATATAGAGAGAAGAGGAAAGAGATATTGAAGCAAACACATGTAATTATTCACCACAGAACAATACCTCTGCAAAGTCCTATATATTTAGGCTTCAAATCTCTTTGTGAAGAATCGCCTCAATGTGTCAATTGAAGATATGCAATTGAAAAAACTTTCCAAGCAATTCAGCCAAGGTCATTATAATGAAGATTTTGGTTTTGTAAATGTATTCCAAACCTTGTTGGATGTTTTGTCTGGTGGAGTATATATTTGCATAGAATGTGACCCAAGGTCGCCAAGTAGTAAGCGGCTTGTGACCTTAGAGGCGAACGTGTATTATAAATCTGTTGGAACCATCATTTGAGGAGGATTTATCTTTGCGCGACCTAGTCTTGAAATTTAAGTTACTCTATCTATTTCTTTTTACCGGAAAAAAATATTTTTCATGGAATGTTTGGAAAAGTGGAACCAGTTAGTTTGGAATTCTACTTTTTTTTTTTTTTCCCCCTCAATACTGAATTTTATTTTTGATAAATTTACCTCTTATACAAAAGTCACATTTGCTAGGGCAATTTGTTTATGGTGAAAAGGCCATAAAAAATTAAGTTTCGTTCGTATCACATCTAGAATTGAAGGGCAACATGCTACGAATCCATGAACGTGATTTCCCAACTAGGCCCAATAAAGTAAGATGTACTCATTAAGCCCAATATATATCATTTTATTTTAACATCTGTCCAATATGCTCGTTTCCGAATTGGGCTCGAGAAAGTAAGACAAACTTATGAAGCCCAAATTGCAGAGACTCTTTTCAGTGTTAAACATCTGATCCACATTCATTCTTAAGTCTAAACTGAATATTTTCCATGGATTTTTTTCTGGTCAACTAATCTTTACTTCGATTTTATATATCTAAATACTTTTTATGAATTAACTTAAGAAATACTAAAGAGATTTTTTTTCCATACAAGTAACTGAACGATAAACCATGTGGTTGTAACTGCAGATTATAATATTCTTCGGAAGCTTTTCATTTAAAAATTAACATACATATTTTTGTCTCACAAATACAAGAAATTAAGTGGTAACAAATAACAAACAAAAACTATTACAGCAGCAGTCGATCGTTGCCCTTCACAAATGCAAATATAA
The DNA here is from genome assembly GCA_025175665.1 of Cinchona pubescens. Taxonomy (NCBI): domain Eukaryota; kingdom Viridiplantae; phylum Streptophyta; class Magnoliopsida; order Gentianales; family Rubiaceae; genus Cinchona; species Cinchona pubescens. Next base: position 1,395,008 of record JANKKI010000066.1, read on the forward strand.
TATAGTCACATTAATTATCTTTGATTGAATTTCATTTCATTTCATTTCATCCAATAAGGCCGATGCCTTGGAGGATCAATGCATTGGCAAGAACCTGATTACAAGCCTCGGACGGATGTACGCTGTCCCAAAACACATATTGGGAGGCATTACTACATGTTCCTGGTGATTTCGCATTGCACAAGAATACTGTTGTCTCTACTGTCCCCGTTCCGCAACAACCTCTAGTTGCTTCCTTAAAACCTACAAAACAATAAAAAAGAATGGTAGCTAATTAATTTACGCACAGAGAATTATGTTACGTTTTTTTGTGTTACACTATTTGATAGGATAAGATGGCATGTGTATCTAATTTAATATTTAGTCGTTGTAGCTAATTAATTTAGGTTCATTTTGGAGGAAGTTTGATGGTTTAATACCATAATTTGCAGGAGATTTAACGACGTCGTAAAGGGTCTTGAAAATGTCGAAGACGGCTATTTTGAGGCCTGGAAGTTGTTGCTGGAGCTGGGTTGCAGCTGCATTTATCTTTTTATTGAATTGTTGGGCGTTAGTGTTGATATTAGCAACGCATCCACTCTGGTGAAATCCGAATAAAGTTCTTGCTGCTGGGAGGCACCCTAGTGGCGGTAGCGAAGTCACCCCAATTCTCCTCGCTCCTAATCCGTACAATTCCTGTTTTTCCGATCAAAACAACTTTGGATTAATTATAAAGTTCTACGTAATGTCTTTCCAAGAAAAAAAAAATGTGAAACTAATATGGATGATGAATAGCATTAATTTACCTTGACGAAGTTTGAGAATATGCCGACAAGGTAGGAGGAATACTGATCAGGGGTGTAGATTTTGTTAAGATAGGGATTGAAGTAGTAATTTTGTAAGAAGTCACTGCTACTCAGCACTCAAAATATATAATGCACCTCCAATGGTGGATGCTGCTTGTTTTGTCCCTGCTACTCTTTCAAGCTTGCTTTTGTACTCTTTGAAATACTGGAATTGCTGCGATAGTGATATAGCATGCTGCACCAAATAATGTAAAGTTAACAATGGAGATATATAAAAGAAAATTCTATCGTCTGGTAACGAACCATTTCAATATACTTTGATTACTTTTACGGTAGAATATTAGATTGATACTTTAGAAACTTGAACGATATAAATATTTAAAGTAAAATAGGATTGTGAAAGTTCCCGCGTTTAGTTTCCTAGCCCATATACGTGGTTCTGCATGTTATTAGACCAAAACAATTAACTAATGGTTTTTCTTTTTGGGGCTATTTGATTAGTTATTACATTTAGGAAGGCTGTATTTTCATCATAGCCAGATGCAGCAGAAGCAAAGTTGGCTCCAATGAGAAGGTTTTTCCCTGATGCCTGAGGGCTAAGATATGCTGGTCGGATAAGAAGTAAAGCCCAGAGTTTCAGCTGCCAAGAAAAAAAATAGAATTGAGTCAGTCGGACTTCAGGAATACCATATTGGAATTGAAATTGTACTTGTGAACCATTCAACACAAGAGAACATATAATGTATAAGTTGGATTCTTGAACTGAACTTGCCTGTAATATCAGTAGCTAGCTTTCCATTGCAGAATCTTCCAGTGGCTTGATGATTAGTAAAATCCCTACCGTAAGGTGGATAATTGGCTTTAAAAATGGTTGGAAGGTAGTTGTTATTCCCCACATCCACCACAGAGTCGCCAAATGTAATCAATGCAGGAACAAGGGATTGTGCATTTGAATTCAAGACGGCAAAGGCCAATGCAAATATTACAAAAACCAATGCTTGTTTTGTTTTGATGCCCATTTTGTTGAAAAGGTTTGTTTGAAGCGACTGGAAGAGTCGAAGACTTCAGCTAACTGTGGAGGTGGATTATTTTGGCTATATAAAAAGCCAATTCAACTCTATAAATGTTGCATTGAAGGAGGAAGATGAGAGTTGAGTAGCTTTTAATGGTGCCTAAGAAGTGGTTATGTTGTTATGTAGCATTCATGGCATGCATGATACTTGTCCCCTAATCAACCTCAATTTCAGCTCATATCTGAAAGATTTTTCTCCTTTCTATTTCTTCTTCTTCTTATTTACTCCGTTAAAATAATTTGTTTTGTAATACCAAAATTATCCGTCATTTTAAAATTTCAAAAAATAATTTAAACCTTTTGAATTTTTTCTTTTTGATAAAATTGATAGTATAATTTGATAATTTCGTAATCTTTTTACTCCAATTCAAACGACATCTAAAATAAATCGAATGAAGTATGTATCTTTGGCTAATTTTTATATTTGTAATAAAAGAGGTTTGACTACAAATACTATCTTACTTAGGTGTGACCTATCCTACATTTCGAGAATTGGTGCTACAAAGACCTGCATAAGAACCAGTACACCGTTGACTTGGATGACCCGTAATAACCTTGAAATTTTGTCTCTTCTATTTGTAAAATTTTATATAAATTCAATTTATGATATAATATTATAAATTTGTTGATTCAAAATTTTTCATCCATTTAACCATTTTCCTTCCAATCCTTATTTACCCTTATGATATTTTTGATATCGATTATTGGTGATGATCACATAGGGGGAAGTAGTTGGGCTATAAATATAAATTGGGGGAGGGGAGGGGCTTGTTCTTTCCTTGGGTTGCGGTCACGACAGAGCAGCATGTGACATTAATTATGTGTTGCTATTAAAACAAACATCACCGACTAATGAAACCAAGATCATTTCGGTGTAAATACGAAAAATTGACCTTTTGTAATTAACCAAGAAAAGTAGAAGAGCAGCAACTTTTATCAGTATTTATTCGTGTGTGTATAATAATTACACTACACTGCAAATGCAACTAACGAACCAACTATAAATGCAGCTCTCATTTAAGACGCAAAATATCGAGTAAATATAGAATTAAATGTGTAGGCAAACGGTCCATGCAATATTAGACCAAAGTTGTCTCCTGACGGAAGTCGTTCGTGTTGTGTTCATCAAACTTTTGAATACTACTAATAAACAATTCACGAGCTTCTGCTCAATGTTGTTATTTAGTACATCTCTCTTTCCAATCTCCAAAGGTTTTTTTTTGTTCGTTTTTTTGTTTGGAGTGTGTGAATCTTAGGTCAATTGCATTATTTGCAATGGATAAATTGTATGTCATGTCATCCTACTTATCGAAATTTTATTGGAGACACTGTTTAAAGCAGTTAAAGTTTTTTTATCGTACACTTTATTTTAACCTCTACTTCATACTTTATAATATTGTTGTTAAGTATTTTTTACTAAATCTTATAATTATATTGAAAAGAAATTTTAACGGTTTATAATTGGATAGTAGTAAGATAAATATAAAGTACTCCCACCTCTGGGATGACTAGTTAAATTGAAGGGCATTTGTAACTTACGAGACATTCCTTTATGAAAATTTTTATACCAATTGAGTCAATTCGGACGCAATTGTAATATACTGTGTGTTAATATATTACTAACTTGTAATCCTGTGCTAATCACGCGTAAAGTTATTTATGATATGAAAACAAATAACAAACAACAACTGCATCTAAAAGGAGAATTATTATAAGGTAAATGTTACATGGAAGGACTTGCCAAATTAAATACCAACTCAAATTTGATTTGAAGATGAAAATAACAATCTAATCTCCCAAAATGTGTATCTATATAGAATTCATATATATATATTTTTACTCTTTTTATTCTTGTGAGAAAAATGAGATTGATTCATCAATCGAAAAATAAAATGGTAAAAAATGTGTGTGAACTAACCAACGAATAACAGAAAGTGTCATTAAAATTTTTATGATTGGAGGGGAGGTTAAATACATAACTAAATATTCAGACTTTGAAAAAAGTCATTAATCACATAAATACAAATAGAACATTCTTGTCAAACCATAAGAATTTAAAATATTTCCAACATTGTTCTTCATAAAATACTTACTCTCCCAATTTTATTTATTTATACATATCGTATTCCACAAACTTTTTTTATCGTTAAATGATGCAAATTCATACCAACTGAAGTTAATTTCAACAAAGATCCAAGACGCATAATGTTGAATTTCTCATACCCACAATTATTTAGAAGTCATAACAATCATTATGTGAAGTCCCTTATCCAAGAATCCTCTAAAATCAAAATAATGATTAAAAAACAGAAGCAAATAACAACTGAAAGAAGCAATCTGCAGCCCAAAAGTAAAAGAGAAATTACCACAGGATATCATTGCTAAAAAGATTAAACCTTTTCAAAGACTATCAAGAATTAATTGAAGTTGATAAGATAAATCTTTAATTAACTCATCTAAATATTAAAAAATGACAGTAAATTATTTGTGCTTTGTCATATACATATAATCATGCATATTGCAAGTGAACCGAAGCAAAATGCATAAAAAATAAAAGGAGGATAAAAGTGGCACCTTTCAAAGAAAATATAAATCTATACAATGGAAATTTATTTAAAAAGTATTGTATTTTAAAACTGAATATGTGGTAGTTATTTTGAAACTAACAGTGGCCATTGTCTTCAATTGCATGGTTTGTTGATCGAAATGCCGTCGCCATTGTTCTCAATTCAGTAGTTCGGTGATTGAAATGCAGCAATTTGTTGTTTGGTCTCCTCCAAATTCTAAACTTAATCATAGGAGGGATAAGTTCATAACGGCCAAATAATAGACGGGATTGGATTGCAACGGCTATGAAGAGTTGTTAACATGTTATAATTCCTCTACGAAATGTGCGACATGGAGGCCTCCCTTATTTGGAGGCTTCCGTTTTAATTATTTACTATAGATAGATATAGATATAAATATACGTTTGCATTATTTCAATTGAAAGATCAAGGGGCTTTTAAGTCAACAGTTAGGAAAAAAATCAAACAGATATCATGAATTACAATAGTGGTTTGTGCATTTTCTTTAATTTGGGAATTCTATAGTTTAAGACACAATTTTCTTGAATTCATCTATTACATGTAGTAATTGTTATCTTCTGTAGATAATCAAAGAAATTTATAGGAGATATCATTAAGAGTCGTAACTATTAATAAATGATTTTTCAAATAAAATGACACATCTCAATTATTTAATTACAAAAATCTAATTTATTTATTTGTCATAAAAAAATAAGACTTGCCTTATATATTAACTATGTGGACGTCTCTATTAACTGCCACTTAAATGTCTATAAACATAGAGGATTCGGTTTTAATATAGGGGAATTCTACCGCCCCATTGATGGAATCATTTCTTTGATTTTAAATACTTGTACAGTATAAGTTTTTAAAGTAAATAGTATTGTAGATGTACAAGTTCTTATAGTACAAGAGAATAATTTCCTAAGAGACAGTAGAATTTCCCTTTAATATATTACTATATAGATTACAAGGATATTTTCTAATACTTGATTCTTGATTCTTGATTCTTGATCACGGTAGGAATTGATGTTCTACGATGATACTGCGACTAATAAGGCATAAAGGAAAACGAGTCTTATTTTATTTTTACACATTGGATAACGTTTCCTTGCTTTTATTTTATTATTTTTTTGACTATATCTCTGTCTGTATAGAATATTATGATTGTTTTGTTTTGCTAGTGATTATTTTTTTTGAGGAAAGGAGAAGGTGATGACTCAGGATAAAATGGACTGGACCAGATGGCGATGGTGATATAATTGGGCCCATAAAAACGAGAAATTTTATGAGAGACGTGAAAATTTCGGTTGGACTGGGGCAATTACTAGCATGTAGTTGATCCAGTCCAAAATACTTAAAAATTTCCTAATTCTTTACACATTTAAAAAAGTAGCCCATAAGTTATACCACTCTTGGGGTCAGTTTTAGTCCGACAATCAGGTACTAAAGACATAATAATTTTGACAGGCCTAGGATGAGTAGTGTGAAGGCCTACATGGTTCATGTGCAAGATGAGCGTAGCCCAAGAAGTTCCCATGTTCCAACACAAATTACAGAATCTGTCTGAGCTGATCCCCATCCAACACAAACTGAAAATATTTTCCCTTGATTTTTCTGGTGGCGTCCAATCTTAAGAGTATATCTGAATATGTTTGAAAAATTAGCTTAAGAGTAAGAAATTTGAGATAACACTGTAAATTACTGAAATTACTCTGCCAATATACACTAGTTTAGCATAAATTATTCATATGAAATATTGGAGATCTCAGCTTCAGTCAAGCACTCCCTTTACTAGATGAGTTGTAGTTCAATGCAAAATGAGAAAAAAAGAAGAAACATTCCCAGCAGCAAGCGATGCCAAGGCTTATTGTTGAGGAGAATGATGTGTGATAAGAAATTAGCCTGGCCAAGGCTCACTGAGTCATTGTTGGATTCAGTGTTAGCTAAAACTTGGACTCATAACAACTGTTGTTGGGTAATAAATGGATTTTTGAATGGACAAATGATATTGTCACAAATATAATCTTAAGGATTAGTTACACTTTTCTACTCTGTAAACTTGACCGATTTATCTCTTAAGAAAAATTTATATACGTTACCCTTTATTACCAGTAATGGTCAAAGATGACCATTAATCAAAATGTTAGAAAATAACATTAAATTACTAAAATGCCCTCATATAATTTTAAGGCATAACAGCTAATGCAACCAAAGCAACCTGTAGATTTTCATAATTTAGAAATCGGGGCACAATTAGCCACAAACATTCCACGAACAATACGATCTCTAATGTGTAGATTTTCTCTCTCACATAAAATGCTCTAATTAGTATACTTGTTCTCATTTTCTCCCTAGAAACTTTAAAATCTACATTATATCACTCGACTCTGTTTGACTTATGGGCGTAAATGAATATAAAAAAATTAGACGCTCTAGTGTTCAAACTAATTTGGGTTATTAACTCAAGCCAACCCGAAAACCCAATCTAACCCAAGTGAATTTGGTCCTAAACGGGTTGGATTATCAGGTTTCAGTTATATGGGGTGAATTTACTTGAGTTTGGTTGGGTTAGGTTGGGTTGGATTCGATTTTATTTTTTAAAACCCAATCTAACTGGATAATTCGATAAACCAATAAAGTTTAATTACATTTTGTTTAATTTTTATTTTTGTCGCAATTATTTCATCTAATTTATATTATTTCCTTTTCATTCTTGAAATAATATCAAATTTATCATATTGTATACTTTTTTTTTTTTAATTATTGACATAATCATTTTGTTTTTAACTAAATATATATTTTTTATGGACAATCTTTAGATTTTTAATTTTTTTTTATTAATTTGAATTTTTAACTTAATTAACCTGAAAACTCAGGTAACTCACCCGACTAATACTTGGGTTGGGTTTACTTTACTTTGCTATATTAATTGGATTGGGTTGTGTTTTATTTTTTTGACCAAAAAATCCGAAAACCCAACTCATAAACACCTCCAGTACTAGTAGTAGGCTAGTAGCTTATTCAATAGTAATTTTCCTTTTTTTTTTTTTTTTTTTCACAAATCACTGAGCAACTACTTCAGCAATGGCATCCTTTCCATCTTCCTCACGAGCCTCCCCATCACCACTAATGGTCACCTTACCACCCTTCCTTTAATGGCCTTTTTACTACCACCTTCAATGGCCTCCTTACCACCACTTCCTTCAATGGTCTTTTTACCACCACCTCTAATAGTCCTCTTACCACATCTAGTGACATTCTCTTCATCCTCCATTCCTGCCTCTAATCCACCACCTATGGCATTGTCAATGGCCTTTAAGCTGTGTACATCATGATTAGCTTTGCCAGCCCATGGTAACGACATCCAACTCTGCAGCCAGCTTTACTGAAACAGTGGCAACATCCAATTCTAAGGCAATTGCTAAATGCTTCACCTTAAATAACCACACAGGAGCAACCTGAAATTGCACTCGAAGTTCAACAAGCTCTAGTTCAACCACTTTTTCCCGAGCATTTGAGTTAGAATCTACTACTCCAAAGTAGATGTATGGATACTTTCCTATTTTTACAACATTAGCAAATAATATCTTCGATTGACTGGTAAAACATTTAGTTAGTTCCACTAGTAAAACATTTAGTTAGTTCCAATTAACTATTGTAATAACAAGGTTAGTTCATGACCAATTGTCTTTTCAACATCTACACTGCCTAGTTCGCCGTCGACGCAATGACCGGAAAGTGGAATTCAGTCAAATTCATGACCAATATTAGCCTCCCGTATATTTGCACAGCCATTTTTCCCTTCGTTGCAACGGTTGGATGGTGGAACTCAGTCAAATTCACGACCAATAGACTCATCTACTTCTCCATAGCCAGCTCCGCAGTCGCCACGGCCATTGCAAGAAGAAGGTGGAACTCAATCACATCCAATATTGGTCTTCTATACTTCAGAACTGCACTCAGCTTGACAACCTCCAATTCAACAAATCTTACCTCCTGGGCTTCCTCCTACTCCTAACAGGTGGGCCACGTTTTCCTACTTCGAGATGGGATTTTTATGGGTACGTTCCTATATTTTTTTAAAAAAATATATATATGTATATATATTTTATCCTTCTAATAATTTTATTCTAAATTCCCTTCCTTTTTTAGGGTATGGACATAGTGCAATGAGGGTTTTGGTGTTTGCTGGTTGCTATGTTGGAATTTTTGTAATTATCCAAATATATGATCCAATATTTAATTCTGATATTTATCAATTTGACTTAATAAATATCTTGTGATAATTATCACATTGAGATAATGATTACACTTGTGATAACTATTTATTCTTACGGCTTACGTTGCATGATGTGTTCACGCACTCCTTTGATTAAGAAATCTATCATTTGGTATCAGAGCATTTATGCCTCTGCCTTGATTTGCATATATGTATATGTTGATTTGGGTTTACTGTTGATTATTATTCAAAAAAAAAAAAAATCTAGAATTACAATTTATTTGAATTTAATTCTATGATTTTTTCCTTGATTAAAAACATCTATTGTGTTATTTATTACTGTGTTATGGCCATATATTTTTTAATATATGAATTTTGATATCATGGACATGGGTTTATGATTTTGATGTTTTTATTGAAAACTAAAGTTAGAAATCATAAGGAAATTAGATTTCTATATTTTTTGTGATTAAAACGCAATTTTTTGATGCCCAAATGGATGGGAATATGTGCGGGTTGCATTCGGGTCGCAACCGGGTCGCACATACCCGTTTGGACACAAACGGGTGAAGAAGAAGAAGTAAAAAAAAAAAAAAAAAAGGGAATTTGCTGTGGGAAAGTTTCGAACTGGTGACCATTTGGTCACCAGGCCCATGTTCTGGCTGCATTGGGCCACCCTGCAGTTTATGTGTTTAGTTATAGGTATTTTTTAATATAGTTATTCTGTTTTTAAAAAAAAAAAAAAAAAAATTTGATTTTTCCCTTGGGAGGAATCGAACCTGTGACCTTCTGGTCACAGGCCCACTGTTGTGACCACTGGAGCACTCTGTGGTATATGGAATTTATGAATAAAGCAATACTATATAGTAGTTCTCACTCATTATTAAAATAAAAGGGTGGTTGCTGGGATTCGAACTCGTGACCATTTGGATATAAGTCACGTGCTCTGACCATCAAGCCATCAGCTGCTGTTGTGTTATTTTGCAATGCAACAATGTTATAAACTACTTAGAGTTTTATTCTGTTTTAAAAAAAAAAAAAATTCAGAAGTGTTGCTGGAAGGTTTAGAACCTGAGACCTTCAGGTTAAAGGTTAGATAGTCTGACCAATTGAACTATTCAAATTGTTTAGTTGTAAAATGTCTTATTTATATATATTATACTTCCAGTTTGTTGTTTGTTTGAATATATATATATATGTTGTGATTTTTCTGTAATTATTAATGTCTGTGATCTATATATATATTTTTAATTATAGAGTAGCCGCAGCTGTCTTTAATTAAAATATATATATGTGTGTGTACAGTAATTCTATAATTTTGAGATCACCTATAATATAAGACATTAATTGTTAATTATAGCACTTCTAATATAATAAATTTTATCCCACAGGAATTTTTATTATATTATATCGTGTGATTAAAGGGATGAAATATTAAATTATATTCCTTAATTTACCCACAGGAATTAAGGAAAGGAACATGATTTAATATTTCGTCATTTTGATTATATAAATTTATATGAATTTATTTGAATTAGGAATTAAGCACACAGGCAATATCTATGTCATGTAATTCACATTATTACTATGTATTTCAATTGGTAAAACATAATAAATGTTAATATAGATGTGATATAAGACAGTATGTTATTATTTGACAGTTTTTCAACCTGTATTGGAATTTTCATGATATGAAATGTGACATTCCCGAGCTCAAGGGTGACAACTATAAGTTGTGGAAAGAGAGAATTCTCCTTCATTTGGGGTGGATGGACATTGATTATGCTATTAGGAAAGACGAACCACCTCCGATTACTGAGAATAGCCAACCTAATGATGTTGAGCTTTATGAAACATGGGAGCGATCTAATCGTCTCAGCGTGATGTTCATAAAAACCAACATCTCAACTGGCATTCGGGGTTCTGTCGATCAGTATAATAATGTCCGAGAGCTATTGAAGGCCATTAATGAGCAGTTTGAGTCTTCAGATAAGGCTTTAGCAAGCACCCTAATAATGAAATTCTCTACCTTGAAGCTCACCACTATCAAAGGAGTGCGTGAACACATCATGCACATGAGGGACATGCGGCTCAACTAAACAATCTTGAGGTTACAATGTCGATTCTTTTCTTGTGCACTATATCGAACTCTCTACCACAAGATACAGCCTCTACAAAAAGTATTAAGAAGACAAATCTGTCCTCAGCCTGTCCTTCAATGAACACATCTAGATGTGTGTGCAAGACCTGTGTATAAGAGACAGTATATAGACTGTTTAAGCTTGCAAACTAAATGCTCACCATTACTAGAGGAAAATCCTTGCTCCTGCTCCAAAGATATCTCCTCAAGGAGATATTAAGAAGGAATCCAAGTGCTTCTTCTGTAAGAAAAAGGGGCACATGAAGAAGGATTGCCCTAAATTTCATAACTGGCTTGAGAAGAAAGGTAACCTAATCTCATTTGTATGTTATGAATCTAATATGACAGATGTTAATCATAACACATGGTGGATTGATTCTGGTTCTACAATCTATATTACGAATTCCTTGCAGGAATTGCAAAACCTAAGGAAGCCAATGGAAAGTGAGCGACATCTATTCAGAAATAAGATGCGGTCTCACGTGAAAGCAATTGGGACATGCGGTTTAGTTCTCAGTAGTGGCTTTGTTTTAGATGTTGGAAAGGACATTTTATGTTCCAAATTTCTCTATTGGTTTAATTTCATTGTCAAAACTTGTACCTTTGAGATATTCCTGGTATTGTTCTAATGTTGGATTTAGTTTGTTTTATGAATCTGACCTTATCGGGAATGGTATTATGTTTGATGGTTTAATTTCAACATTAATCGTGTGAAAAACAATGTACATTAATGTAATTTGCATGTTCAATATAATATAAGGCATTAGGCATAAGATGTGTATAAGATACACAATAGATGTGTAGCTGAGACAGGAATGGAGATGTGTCCACAAAGATCCTGGAAGTTTTGAGCATGCTTGCATGCTCCACACCATATCCAATAATGTTCAGTTTCTTCTTTCTGCTACACCATTTTGGCTCGGAGAAAGGTAAGCGAGACCAACATGTCGAAAAAGGAGCCAAGAGAAGTTCGGTCCAAAGGTGTGCTTGTCTACTGACATATGTTGTCCGAATATGGACACATATTGTCAAAAGTATTTCATCACTTTCATAGATGATTTCTCACTGATACATGTATCTCTACTTGCTTGATAACAAAAATGAAGCATTAGACGCCTTTAAGGTGTTTAAAGCTCTAGTCTGAAACTTGTGACAAACAAATTAAAATTGTGAGATCTGCATGCTAGACATGGTGAGTAATGGCAGATACACCGAAGATGGACAAGCACGTGGTCCTTTTGCAAGGTTTCTTGCTGAGCATGGGATTGTTGCCCAATACACTACACCTGGTTCTCCGAGCCAAAATGGTGTAGCAGAAAGAAGAAACTGAACATTATTGGATATGGTGTGGAGCATGCAAGCATGCTCAAAACTTCCAGAATCTTTGTGGAGTGAAGCTCTCAAGACAGCTGTGTACATATTAAACCGAGTTCCAACCAAGGCTGTCCCAAGGACACCATTTGAATTATTTAAAGGTTGGAAATCGAGTTTGCGACATACACATCATGTTATAAACTCTCACACCCAGAGTCTTATAACCCATCAAGATGTGTACATAAGAGACAGAATAATGAATCCCTGTCTCTTATACACATCTAGATGTGTATAAGAGACAAGAAAAACAGCAATTCCTGATGACTATATGGTATATCTGCAAGAGTTTGAGTATAATATTGGAGCCGAAAATGATCCTGAAACGTTTTTACAAGCCATAAAATGTAATAAATCTAACTTGTTGTGGTACAATGCCATGAAAGAGGAGATGGAATCGATGGCATCGAATGGAGTCTGGGATCTTGTCGAGTTGCCTATTGATGCAAAAACCATAGGATGTAGATGGGTTTTCAAAACCAAGAAAGACTCATTAGGCAACATCGAAAGATATAAAGCTAGACTTGTTGCCAAAGGTTCACTCAAAAGAATGAGTCTTTCTTGGTTTTGAAAACCTCTGTATCTAAGAGCCAGATTCTCTTCGAATTATTATGGCATTGGTTGCCCATTTTGATTTGGATATGCATCAAATGGATGTGAAAACGGCGTTCCTTAATGGAGATCTAGAGGAAGATGTTAATATGAAACAACTGAAGGACTTATCCTCTAGTAATGGTGAGCATTTAGTTTGCAAGCTTAAAAAATCTATATATGGATTGAAGCAAGCCTCCCGTCAATGGTATTTAAAATTTCATGGTGTGATCTCTTCATTTGATTTTGAGGAGAATATCATGGATCAATGTATATACCAGAGGTCAGTGGGAGTAAGATTTGTTTTCTTATTCTGTATGTAGACGACATCTTACTTGCAAGTAACGATAAAGGATTGCTACATGAGGTGAAACAATTTCTTTCTAGAAACTTTGATATGAAAGACATGGGTGAGGCATCTTATGTCATTGGTATAAAGATCCATAGAGATAGAACTCGATGCATTTTGGGTTTGTCTCAAGAAACCTATATTAACAAAGTTTTAGAGAGGTTTCGGATGCAAAGATTGTTGTTCTGTGGATCTTTATAGTCACATAAGATGTTATAGTTTCCATGTAGAGCCTTCCTTATCTTCACAATTCCTCTTGCAAATGTTCACAAATGAACATGGATTCATTTATGCTCAATGTAGGAAGCCTAATGTATGCTCAGGTCTGCACAAGGCCTGACATCTGCATTTGTTAGAGGAATGTTGGGAAGATATCAGAGTAATCCAGGTATGGACCACTGGAGAGCTGCAAAGAAGGTAATGAGGTACCTTCAAGGAACAAAAGATTGTGTGTCCAAATGCACACTCAGATGTGTATAAGAGACAGTAGTAGAGGTTGCAATCAATGGAAGCCGAGTTCGTTTCTTGTTTTGAGGCAACTTCGCATGGTGTATGGTTAAAGAGTTTCATGTCCGGGCTTAGAATTGTGGATTCTATTTCTAGGCCATTGAGGTTATTTTGTGACAATTCAATTGCTGTTTTTATGGCTAAAAACAATAAGAGTGGTAGTCGAAGTAAACACATCGACATCAAGTACTTAGCCATTAGAGAACGTGTTAAAGAAAATAAAGTGGTCATTGAACATATATACCTGAATTGATGATTGACGATCCCTTGACTAAAGGCATGCCACCAAAGAATTTTAGGGATCATATAGTCAGAATGGGACTTGGTTCCATGATATATGACCTCATTTTACATGTACGTACATTTAATATTTTCATTGAAACTCTTATTCAATTGTGTTTTTCATATTGTCTGCGCATACTTATTTAGTGTGTTTCTTAAACACACTTAAGTTGGACCTATAATAAGCATAAGGCTTATTTATTAAGGTATGTTATCACATAAAAGTTTAGTGTTGAAGAGACATAATGCATAGTAATACATGGAAGACAATACTTGTTTCTTAGAGGACTTGTCGCCATGATTCATGTATTTTGGATCTTACTTGTGAGATTTGATAGTTTGTATATCGAATGAAATATGTGGATCAAGTGGGAGAAATGTTGGAATTTTTGTAATTATCCAAATATATGATCCAATATTTAATTCTGACAGAAGAAGATGTGTAGCATGATAGATTTCCTCTCTATAAAAATGAATTTAATCCACTGGATTCCTGTCAAGTTATACACATGTAGATCATCTATGATAGACAGGTATAATGAGTAACAGATGATTGCTATACAGCTATTATTGGTTGAAAAGGATCCCTAGGCCTACATTCTATCATACAAATCACCATGCTGTATAAGATTGTCTAGGTTTAGAAGTACCCAAATAATTATTTTTCTATTCCTTTTATTTTGACAGTAACCCAACAACATCAATGGCTGGGGGTACGTTCCTCGATTTTATTCCGCATTTGATATTCTGTGATATTATTTATGCACAGATTAAATTCATTTTTATAGATTAAGAAATCTATCATGCTACACATCTTCTTATCCTTATCCTTAGTTATAGTATAAGAGTGAAATTTTTTTTAACTTCCCCACTTGTAATCTCTATCCTAATGACAATGAGTTTTCTTAATTTTCATATTGTGGTCGTTGGAATGCTTTATCAGCAACAACATAACCTTGGGGATTATATTAAATATGCCTTTTACTATCTTGTATTAGCAATTAAGGTGTTGCTCATTATTTGGTTTATCATAGATAATCAGGAGAAGTCACTTGCCACAATCCAAGTGTTGAGTAATTAGTGGATCTAGTCGCAATCCCATTCGCTGCTGACGCATATATAGTTTATATGTGTCAAGAGGAAGTGCATGCCCAGCGACGGAAGGGAGCAGCACCAGCATAAGGCCGGGAGAGACCAGTACAAGGTCAGGAGATAACAGCAGCCGCACAAGATGTATAAGAAAGGACTTTTCTAGTTTGTTTGTTTGGAAAAGCTTCACTTTGTTTTTGCTTAATTTTGTTAAAAAAGCCCTTTTTTTTTCCTTTTTTTTTTTTGCTTAGTCCTATTTGTTTAGGACTCATTACCTTTTTTTGTTTTTATACCATTTTTGTGGGTTACTCCTGTTTTCATTTAAAAGCTTTTAACTTTTTTCTGTTAGTTTTGACTTAGGAAACTTTTTATTCTCTCGATCTATGCATGACTTAACTCTATATAACTAAATCTGTACTAATTACTACTAATTAGTAAGGCCTCCATGCAATAAAAAACAAGAGCGCTATTAAAGAAAAAAGTTAAAAGTAATCATAAGGTTGTACGCGCTTACTTTTCGTGGGACACGATTAATAAATTTTCAAGACTTCAAAGATACATGCTCCAGGTAATATAAGTTTCGCTAATATTATTCTCACTTATGATCCAAATAAATATATTAAATTGAACAACTAGAATTATAATAATAATAAAAAAAAACAAATTCAAGAGGACTGTTATAATAATCAAAAGAACATCAGTAAAGTCTGACTATCATCGTAGCAATATTAATTAGAACTTGGCATATATAAGAGAACAGAATAACAGAATTTAGTATTTCTAATAATATAGGAATTGTTTAAGAATAGGACTTTTGTAAATAGAGGGTTTCCACTGTTGGCACGTAAGTTTTAAATTTGCCAAACTCTTCAAATCCAACTTTTAACCTACAATTACTGAGAAAATAGAGTACCAAAATAATTCCGCGAAAGATTGTAGCATATGAATTTTAGAGTTAGTATTGTTGTTTTTTTAACACATGGTTTTAAATATATAATTGAAACAATGAAAAGTGAAACAACCGAAATAATACAAGGAAAGTTTGCAATGTAAATTTGTTATGATTATCTAAGAATTCCGACATGGAAAATAATGACTTATACGATATTTTTTTCGCACTTTTTCTCTTTTTAGTTTTTCTATCTTCTTGGTGAACTTCTAAATATTTTTTGTACTTTTGTTGATTTTAGTATCATTTTTGGTGAATTTGAAAATTGTTCTGTATAATTCTTTTTCCTTTTTTGAGGGGAAAGGAGGGAGATTTTTTTTTTTCTCTTGATTTTAGTGTTTCAACATATCATGTCTTAATGGAAAAATTGTATCTTTGATATTTTCTAATCGAACTTTGAGAAATTCTTTCTTACAATTTTGGATGGCCAGTTTCATTCCTGGGAAACAACTTAAAGTTTCAACTAAGTGATTTTGTTATTAATTCTTTCAACCTTTAATCACACATATAAAGTCAAGAAATAGTTAATGTTGTATAACATCAAATGTGCTTGAAACCTAATCATGTAATTAAATCTCTTTATCCTTTTTTTTCCTCTTGAGTTATGGGCGTTTGAGTGCGATAAACTCACCTAATCATGTAATTAAATCTTTATCATTTTTTTCCTCTTGAGTTATGGGTGTTCGAGTGCGATGAAACTGACTACAATTATTATGTGAATCTACATGTTCTTTAAAATTATATGTTTGGGAATAATATTTTTTTCTTTTTCCAATTAAAAGTAGCATGGTTATGGGTATCAAAATTTACATTAGTGTTTTTTTTCCATGATATATATATATTCATAATTTGTAAGAGTAATTTTCTCCCATGCTAATCCGTGGTTAGCATCTAGTTTTAATGTATGATAGAAATACTAAAAATTTACTTTTGATATATTAAATTATTAAACAACAAACCAAACATATGGACAATGTTAAATTAACGAGAACAAAATGGGAAAACGTATTAAAGTTTGATTAAGTTTCAATAAAATTGTTTATTTATCAAAGACATAAACCAGTGAAAAACCACCATTTTTAGGAG
This sequence comes from Cinchona pubescens, assembly GCA_025175665.1. Classification (NCBI taxonomy): domain Eukaryota; kingdom Viridiplantae; phylum Streptophyta; class Magnoliopsida; order Gentianales; family Rubiaceae; genus Cinchona; species Cinchona pubescens. The sequence continues at coordinate 1,412,018 of JANKKI010000066.1, forward strand.
ATCTCCGTTATAATATTTATCTATAGATGAATCAATACTAAAAAATTATAGAAAAATTCACAATCGGAGATAAAAATAAATTGCTAGAGAAATACATGCTACTACTAGCAAGTCCAAAACTATCCATGGCATCCAAGCTAGAGTTGTAAACAAACCAAATTGCTCGCGAACTCGACTTGAGATCGAATTGATCGAGCTCGAGGAGACTTCTAGTACTTATTTTATTGTATTTTTAAATATTTAAGTATATTTAATTTTGAATTCTACTTGCTGATTTTAAAGTTATAAATATATTTTATACAAAATTTTACTTACAACATTTAATGTCAATTATTTATAAAATTTACAACTAAAGTCAAATATCCTAACTAAGTATTGTCCTTTATTTTAAGTTTCTTTCGATAGAGTGTTATTGACAGTAGAATATGATATAACTGTATTAGTATAAATCCGGTACTATAACTCTTGGACTTTGCTAGTTGGCTATTAGTATTAGATAGCTAGGAAAATTCTATAATTTTGTAACAGAATTATTTCGTTATATTTTAAAGAATTGTACTGTACAATACTGAACACTTTAAAAACTTATAATATAAAACTTTAAAACCAGCAAAATAATTCTATTAAAGAAACTATCGAATTATCCTAATATTTATTACCCAAGCCTACAACTAGTAAACAATAATTACACAACCACTCCAGTATCTAAGTCTGCCTCTTTCTCTCTTATATGGACTACAGATATAGATACTATCATTAAATAAAATCAATCTTTGTTCGCCCTCCCTCCCAACCTCTTGCAGTCTTGCACTCATTTTTCATTTAAATTAAGAAATTTATGATATTATATTATGAATTCTATTCATATAAAAAATTTTCTACCGTCAACTCTAATATTTCAGATGAATAATTTGTGCTAAACTACTATTTACAGAGTAATTTCAGTAATCTACAATGTTGTCTCAAATTTATTATTCTTAAGCTAATGTTTTAAACATATACAACGATATATTCTTGAGATTAAAAAAAAAAAGAAAAAAAGAAAAAGATCAATTTAATCTCTTATTTTTAGACTATTTACTAATTTGGTCCCTTATCCATAAAAAAGATTAATTTGGTCCTTAAAAAAATTAACTAACTTAAGACTTTTGACGAAAATTGTAGACAAACTAACGGAGTCGTTGATAATACATTTATTGTAAGTTAACAGTCACATTATTATCATATGACTTGGTCCATTAATTTGTCGTTTCTATCATATATATTAGATTGGCTAATTTTTTTTTTTTTTTAAAGATAAGAGATCGAATTGGTATGCTATTATAGATAAATGACTAATTGATCGATATTTCAAAGATAAAAGATTGAATTAGTCATTTTCATTTAAAAAAATGATTGATCGGCCAAAAAAAAAGACAGAGAGAATTTTCAGTTTGTGGTAAAATGTGGATAAGATGCGAAAACTCAAAAGAGATAAGTCTGTCCATGTTCTGAAATGATTATCTAGAATTAGGGGTGTAGATGTAAACGAACCGAATCGAGCATGAATAGTGCCTTACTCAAACTCAAACTCGAAATTTTTTCTGATACTTGAATTCGAAAAATTTGACATAGTTCGTGTAGACACCTATTTTTGTCCCTTAAGTTGTCCCCTATTTTCCTTTTAATTTGTCTCTCAATTTTCTTTTAATTTACCCTTTAATTCCTTCTTAATTTATGTTATGATGTTTAATTATTCTTATGCGTTTTATGCTTTTGAAATACTAAGAATGAGTTCTAATATTATTGAATTTTAAGATTTTTTTTTAAAAAAAAAAATAAAAAAATAAAATTAATTAAATTATTATTAATTAAATTAGAAATTAAATTAATTAATTCGTTTACAATTTTTAAAAAAAGTTCAGCGCGTGAACAGCAGCGTCTTGTTCACGCCAAGAGTCAGCTCAACAGAGCTATTTTGGCCAAGTTTTCTCTGCGTTTTTCACCCATGAAATTTTTTTAGATGGCCATACTCCCCACATGACAAGGAATGGGTCTTTGACCATTTTTACACTCAATCCAATTCATTAAAAGTACAAAAAATCAGTCTAAAGAGGAGGAAAAAAATTTTCTGCAGAGAAAATTTTCTTAAGCCTAAAAAATCTGCCAAACAGACAAATTTGAACCAAAATTCCATACGATCAGAGAGGAATTAGACTAAACTCAAAGAATAAAAATTGTAAAGGGTTACTAGGGTTACAACTTCTCTTTGTAAATCTTAAGCAAAATCGTCCATTTAGAGGGTCAAAAACGTGGTAGAAAAAGGCTGTTGGTCCAGAGGATCTGCAGAAAAATTTCAAAGTCTGGAAAATTTTCCAGATGACCAACTTTGAGCCAAGATTTCAAGCGATAGAGGAGGAACTAGAGTAAACTCAAAGAATAAAAGTTGTAGAGGGTTCCTGGAGATACAACTTCTATATTCAAACCCGAAGAAAAATCGTCAATTTGGAGGGCCAAAAACGTGGTAGAAAAAGGCTGTTGGTCCAGAGGATCTGTCAGAAAAATTTCCAAGTCTGGAAAATTTTCCAGACAACCAAGTTTGAGCCAAGATATCAAGCGATGGAAGAGGAACTGGATTAAACTCAAAGAATAAAAGTTGTAGAGAGTTCCAGGAGCTACAACTTCCCTTTTCAAAACTGAAGCAAAATCGTTCATCTGGTGGGTCAAAAGCGTGGTGGAAGAAGGCTAGTAGCCCACAAAAATTTGCACAAAAAAAAGGAAGGTTAGAAAAATTTTATTTCCATTTTACTTATCCAGATTTCAATTTTTTTCATTTTAGCCCGAGAATATTTTTTTAAATTACGTTTAGGCCCTTCTGATAGGGCCCACTTGATGCCACGTCATTGATGACGTGGCACCACCAGATTGCGCCACGTCATCTTAAACGTGGCATCACCAGATTGTGCCACATCGTGGATGACGTGGCGTCACCAGATTGTGCCACGTCACGGATGATGTGGCATCCCCAGATTGTGCACGTCATCGATGACGTGGCACTCCCAGCCTGGATTAATTGCGCTACGTCATCGATGATGTGGCACCACCAGATTGCGCCACGTCATCGATGACGTGGCATTTCAAAAAAAAAAAATTCAAAATTTCAGAAATTTTTTTTTTTGTGTTTTGGCCCTCCAGATTTCAGATTTCTGCATTTTTAGCCCTCAAATAATTTTTTAAAATTACATTTAGGCTTTTAAGGAATTTTCTTTAATTTTCCAAATTACATGTAGCCAACAATAACCACCAAGTAAGAGCTTTATAGACATCTAGATGGTATTTTTAAGACGTTTTAATTACCCTTTGATTGTGAAATTACTGTTTTGCCCCTATGAGTATTAAATTGTAAATAAACTTCGATCTTTGCACATATTTTTTAATTAATTGCTTTTATGATGATTGTTGCTTTATTTTAATGTTTGTTGGTTTCAATATAATATTTATGCCTTATCTTACTTGTTAAATTATGTGAATTTACTCTTTTGCCCTCAAATTTTGGATTAGTTGCACAACTAGACGTTAAGTAATCCATTTGAATCAAATTCAATTTAGCCCAGGACTTAATAATTGTATCAATAATATAAAATTGGGCTAAAAATAAACTCCGGCGTGCATGATAAATGACTATTTTACCCCTTGGGAGTTAAAGGGCACTACAAGCTCAATGTGTGCGACTTTTAATTGGCCCCGGGCTAAATTTATGTCAATGTTAATATTTACCATTTATTTTTGTTTCCACATTAACATGTACATATTTTATTACTTTTAAAGTAATATAGCACACGTATGCTACAAAGCCGGCAATAATGAATACTAAAATTGAATTGTTCTTAAAAGCTATAAAATCACGCAACCGGTCCAACGCGTAATAAAGTGGGTGCCGAGGGAAATTCAAATCCATCCCAAACCTTCCCATTTTACAACAGGATTCCCGAACTCATTTTCTTGAGTTACGCGGACCAGGAGTCAATCTAAACTAGAGTTTATTTTCTTTTTAAATTTTTGATGTATTTTTGAGGCGCACCAACACACCGGGTGGCGACTCCAGTCTCGATTGTTTTGTTTTCCCTAGTTTAGATTATTTTTATACAATTCATAGTCGCATTAAAGGCCCCGTTATGTAATAGTAAATAGGTGATTCATTTAAATTTGTAATAGTAAGTAGGTAATTTATGTTTGTAAATTGTAAGTAGGATTTTGCATTCAATCACCTATTTCACGAGCACCACACGTTGGCGACGATGCCGGTCCCACCGGTGCCAGCCAGACCGCGGGTCGGTAAGCGAGCGGTAAAGGGGGGCGCGACAGTTCGAGCCGCTCAAAAATGTGTAGAAAAACGAGTTCGAACCCAAGTAGTTCGACTTTTTCGTAGGTAAAAGATGTAATTTTTCTTAAATGTATGAACATTTTAGTAAATTTACATATAATAAAAAAATTTAAAAAAAAATTATATAATGCTCGAAAAGCTCGACGAGCACTCGAGCATATTATACATATGTTCGAGATCGGCTCGTCAAGAATTTCGAACTCGAGCAAACTCGATTCGAGATTGAATCGAGTTTTTGACCGAATTGCCGCTCGTGACCAACCATATAGGCCTTTACGGTATTCATCTTAGGCCTCTCAAGATCAAGCAACTAACCCAAGACTTCAACTTATGGGTTACTTTTTGAAAAGTGTGAAGATTAGGAAGTTTTTACTTTGAACTGGACCCAGGGATGAATTTCTCAAACCCCTATTATGACTTCCTGTTTTCATGGGCCCAATTATATCGCCATCGTCATCTAATCCAGTCCATTTTATTCGAAGTCTTCACATTTTCCTTTTCATTTTATCCGAAGAATAAAAGGTATCCTCTTGCATCCGCAATTGCAACTTGCAGTCTTGCACCCCTTTTCCATTTCCTAAATTAGACTAACAAAATTCATTCAACCACGTTCTGTTTTATGCTGTAGGTACAAAAGGATCAATGGAAAAGATTTCATACAACCCATCAATCCTAATTATACCTCCAATATTTAACCTGCCTATGAAAACCCCTTATGGCCACAGCCTTCTATATTTCAACTCTCCCTTCCCCCTCCCCTCCCAAAAAAAAAAAAAAAATGGCTTCCCTTTCCTCAATTTTATGTGTTGCTTTAATTTGCCTCAACCTCAATTTCTCCATCTATTATGCTGGAGATTCAGGAAAGTTAGTTTCTATGGACTACATTCTGGTTGTAGTGTTATGGGGAATGAGAAATTTTCCATTGGATTGGGAAGACGAAATCAAGTTTGTGGTTTACTTTGCAATGTCGATGATCAAGAGTATAGGATATTTGAACAACGTTGACTTAAGTCCTATAGTCTTCTTCGGTGAAGCATTGGGTCTGTTCCACCGACAGCACACGAGGGTATAAGAGACTATATATAAAGATGAAATGTACTTCCCGGGTGGGTAGTGCATGGTTCTACTATTGTTTCTCATCGTGGTGTTAGTGCATGGTTCTACTATTGGGTAATAGTGTCACGCCCCTGACCCGCACATATAAGGTACGTGTCATTCGCCGTATCCATGAGACTGTATTCCCACGAATACAAGACATCATTCAGGAGATATATAGTAACCTCAAATATAAATTACACAGCGAAAATATCTACTCACAAATGATATGCAATTTAATGCGGTACTTATTCAAATAATAAATCCTAAAATAAATAAAAACATAGTGTCACAAGCACATATGCTTTACTTATTCCAATAGATGGACTATGCGAAATCAAATAACTATAGTAGAATTTTATTACTAAATAACAATCTTCTTTGTCCGAGTGCATCTATGCTTCGTCCTCTATGATGACGTACTCGTACTCATCGTCTGTACAAAAATATAAGGAATGAAATAAGAGACAAATCGCCCAGTAGATAGCACTTATACCCTGCTGGATCAAGTAGTTACATACATATACATTTCGCAAAGACAAGTCATGCTATCACACGCATATACTTTTATCAAAATCATTTTTTTAAATCGTATGTCATTTTCATTACATCTAGTCACGTAATTCAACATGCATTTCAAAATTCATGTATCATTTATCTATATCAAGTCATATAACCCACATACTTTTCAAATAATCTATGAATATCACAAATTCATTTTCAAATCATGTACACTTTCTTAAAGAGGTTCAAAACAATACATGCCTTCATCGGTTCTGAGTACTCAATTTAGTGATGGACCTCACTAGAAAAGATTGTCAAGAAGTTTCCATGGAACCATTTGACCTATATCGTATATCGTTTATCAGTATACCAATATATCAGTACAAGTCAGGACTATAATCCCTACCACCTATTTCATGTCCGTTTAGAGCCTTTGTCCGTTAATGTTTACCTATTCGTCACATGTATTTCATAAATATCAAAAATCATGCATATATTACGTTTCTATAATTTAAAAATCAAACAAGTCAAATAGTCATACATGGTCCAGATTTTCATAATCAAATAATCATTTCGTAAAATACATTTCATAAAACAATTTAGAAAAACATGCAAATTCATAAAACCATTTAAGAAAATATACGGGTTCACAAAACAATTTACAAATCAGAGGGTAAGCGTACCACATACCTTGGTATGCCAAACAATCACGTTATTCTTGTACTTGCTCTTTTTTAGTATTTCCTATCAGAAATTCACGTTTCTATCACTTAGTACATGCTTGATATTTATTTAAATATCCTATAACAATTCCCTAAACATTCAACATTTCCAAACATCTATAATTGTCCTAATTTTTACAAAAATAATATTTACTATCATATCATAGTTTTCTTGTAGTAAAAAAAGTACTTTGTAGTCATTATTATAACCTTACAAGACGTACTATGATTAATGAAACTTATTTATAATATTTGAAAAACTTTTTGGACTCTATTTGAGCTAAACAAAACATTGTAGAATAGTTTACAAATTTAGAAATCCATTTGGGGTATTTTCGTAACTTTGAAAAACTAATTTGGGCTTTTATGTAACTTTGAAAATACTTGAGGGTATTTTGGTCATTTCACAAAGTCATTAGGGGTCTCTATATATTCTATAAAACATTTTGGGGTTAAATATTAACCTTTATTTAAACTTTTAAGGGTCAATTTGTCATTTATAAAACTTTCAGGGACTTATGTAAATTATTGACAAAGTGTAACGGCCTTTGGGTAATTCCAGAAGGCTTCTATGGACTGATGTAATCCTTTGAAAAATCATAAGGGCTTATCTATATTTTCAGAATCTCAAAAGGACTCGATATGTCGCTATAAAAGTTTCTTTTGGCCTTTATAAAAGTTATATAAAACTTTGGAGGGTTAAGATGCAATTTCAAAAACTTTTGTCAAATCCCATCTTCTTTTTCCTCCTGACAAGCCGTCTCTACAACTAAATTTTGTTTTCTTCCTTTCTTTATTTTTTATTTTTATTTATTTTTTAATCTAAATCAAATCCTTCTTACTCAAATTTCTCTTCCTTCGATTCTCTCTAAGATTAGATCATTCTTTTATCTTTTTTTTTTCCTTAAAATAAAAAGTTCTAGCAATAATAAAATACTATTTTAATTTCAAAAAAAAAAAAGAAATATAAATTAGTACCTTTTTCATATACACAAATCCAATTTTAATCCCAAAAAAAATAACTTTATAAATTAACTACCACTAATAATTTTTGCATTAGTTGAACTAACTTTATAAGCAAATAATCTAATAAAGTGAATAACTAATATTTAAAATAATTAAGCATCTAATTTTTCTAAAATTAAAAACGAAAATAATTAATTAAAACTAAATAAGAAGAAGACTAACATTTAATATTGTTGAAATTCTTTCCAATATTTATATTACGTTAAAAAAAAAAAGAGAATCAGATACTCTACCCTATACTCTCTATATAGCATAATCGTTACTTGTAGATATATGTATCGTTATTTGCAAATATGTTCTACTGAAATAATTATACTAGGAGTAGGATAGTACTATTCCAGTTATTTCATACGTTAAGACTCTTACACGATTTTTACCTTCTAATAGATTTAAATATTTTATTTTAAATAAATAAAATAAAAAAATCGTGAGTATTACAAATAGATTTTAGTCTTGGTGGTACGTTTGTTCTTTTCTGTAGGCTTGTTAGTTGGCAAAACTAGGTTTGTTGTTGTATTCTGTAACTGCTTCTGTAGTTATGTGCAATAGAACTATGCTCGACTGTTTCTATGCACATAATTGTGATACTATTGCAAGCTAAATGTTTTAGTTACAGTTTTAAAGTAAATTAGGTTTATTTGAATAATTAATCAAAATTTGTTATACAATTATTTTAATCCCACATCTTATAATTATAACATCCTAATTCGTCCATAATTCTCTTGTAAAATCTATAACTATCCCAAAAAAATTATAATCCACTTTTTTCTCGCACATAAAATAAGAAGATTAAAAAAGTTCAAATCCTAATTAAATTAGTGATACATGGAACATATTTAATGATATACGAACAAAGGCTTTTGTTAGGTTTAACTTGACAAACATTTTTCCATTTTAACTAATATAATATTCTGCAAAAGAGGTGCTTTATATTTAACTAGTGTGTGAGTCACATATTTATGTGTGTGCTACTTTTAAAAATTAATAAGAAAAAAATTAAAAACAAGTGTGTAAGCACCTGATATTGGATGGTTAATGATAGCTGTTCTTATTCTAATATAAGGTATAATAAGAAATTTAAAAAATGACACACATCAAAAAATCAACTCATACTTTACCTATGGTAAGATATCAATTATGTGTCTGGTAACATAATATTAAATTAAAGTTGAACAAAATTTTTTTGTACAAAAATCTTATGTTTTGGGTGTGATAGGTGCAAGGTGTCTTAAAGGGGAGCCAAATCAATGAAAAATTGTACTTTGAAATTTTAATCTATGAAAGAAATAGTAAAAGTTTACTTTTGACCCATTAACTAAAACGATGAAATAAACAGGAGCAGAATGTGAAAACATGTTAAAAGTTTGATTTGGGCAAATACATATCAAATACACAAGCTTTGCTGATGACTAGAAAAATGCAATCTGAAACAATAACAATCCCAAACTTGGCTAGCTATGAAAAGAGAACCGAAAATTTTATCAAAGACATAAAAATGTTTATGTATCAAAGACAGATAAACCATCGAAACACCACTGAAAAATCAAGAGAAATACATACAAATGCCTGAAAAATGACGAAAAAATCACTCTAAGGGAAGAGTACGTATAACCGAGCCTTCCTAATGATTCACTCCCTCCTCTTTTTTTTTTTTTTCTTTCGTAATAATGATTCACTCCTCTACATGAAGATCTAGTTAATATTTAGACCCCTAGAAATGTAAAATAGAAATGACGTGGATTTGCCTGGACCAACGGATCCACAATCTCACCCATAGACTGGTCCAGATAAGTATTTTCCCATAGAGATGAAGCAAACCCTATTTCAGTTTTCTGAAGAAGTACGTCTGACTCTGAACACTAGCTTCCAGCCGCTGGGGATCTTTTTCTTTTTCGGTGCTTTTCATTTCCTCCACGCTACTTCTGAAAACGATTCAATGCTTCAAAACTTTCATACGTTGGGCATATGTTCTTTTGGCAAAGCGAGCGAGCTGATATGGCTACCGGGTCATCTTTAACTATTTGGCGAATGCTGAACATTTGACCATATTAGTTAAAATTCAATCCTCTGTAACTCACCCATCAAGTAGTAGGAGTATTATAAAAGATTTTTTTGACCAAAAGGGTAGGGCGCGTGGTGAGTAACCTTTTTATTGCATGCAGTATTTGTATCTATTGAGCGAACAAGTGTAACGGGAGGGAAAAATTCTTAAGTCGGTCAATGCTAAGTACCATACATCTTTTTTTCGTCCAAATCATTTACATCGTTTCAGCTTATTAATTCTTAGAATGAAGTAGATGAATTTGGATAAAAAAGTTAGATGTTTTTATTTTAAATTCGATTTATTTAAAAAATTTCAAAGGACTGCTTATCTTGTGACACAGTAAGAGGCATATTCACAATTTCACTTACGATTAATCACCAATTTCAGACAAATGGAAAGAATTTATTTTGTTAAATGAACTTCCAGTTCTCTATCGGTTCCCGCAACATATTCTGCAATATGGAGGTATTTACTATTTAATGCGCGCGTGCAAATACTCAACAAGACGGATGATGCATGTCCGAATATAATTAAGATTAAGCATAATTTGTTTAAATTATAGGAAATTTTACTACGATAATTAAGTTCAAATATGAAGTTTACAAGTTCCAGCTTGTATCTATCGACATTTGATTTTATAAGCAATATTTCAATTGATTTTCTCTATGTACGTAACTCTAAAATGGAAATTTTTATTTTGGTCAGGGGTGACATCTCCAATAGTTGCTCCTCAATCAATAGGAACCTGTTATTTAGAATGCAGAGTTCATTTAGAATGTATAAAGAACCAATTATCAAGAAAAACTTCTTCTAATCAAGTTTACTTTGTAAACTTGTATATTAGTGTAAACATAAATATTTTTGTACAGAAGCCCTGCACAACAAGCTAAAGGGAATTACTATTAAAGTACAAAATTAGGAAAGATATCTTCCCATATTTGTTCGGTCAAAATAAAAGTTTTTGTGATGAAAATTAAAGTTTATTTTATGGAATTATCTGTTATCCGTATACGTTTTGGATGAAAACGGGAAATAAAGAGAGATTATAAAAAAAAAAAACTTTTCTTAAGGTTTTTGTACAAAAATATTTATGTTATTTGTTATTTCCATATTCCAATAAAAATAACATACCATCTAATATATTCAAAGTACTCCATATAGATTGGGAATTTTTTCAGGTTTTTATTGCGTATTATTAATCGATCAGTTCGTATATATTCCATTTAGTGTTATTCAATTCTACAATGTTGAATGGTCTACAGAATATCCAATGTTATGATTAATTAGCATCATTTTTGGCAAGTCCGTCTAATTAATTACACGTGGTAGATGTGTTACTACAAAGTGAAGCTACTCATTGCTTGTTACCAGTGCTACCAATGCTGCAGAAACACATGGTAGTCTCTTCTTGCTGTTGAAAATCATTGGAGACTCGAGTTTTTTTTTTACTCCTAATCGACAAGAGATTTGATGCTAATTTTTTATTAGACGTTAAATGTGGTTTAACTGTGATAATTAAGTATTCCTCCCGTTTCGTTTTCTTGTCATAATCTTGCTAGCCTATTTGAGAAGAGATGAATTTCGATCTCTAAAGCAAAATTCAGGTATTTAAGTTGGTATACACCTATACAAAAAAAAAAAATTAAAATTTTAAATCTTATTTAAAATTAAAAAAAAATTCTCCATTTCGTTAAAAAAATTATACAAATAAACGAGACGCTATTTATTGATAATTTTTCAATATCGAATCCAGTTTATACCGTTCAAAAGAAATGCTTTCCGTGGAGTGTGGGTTGAGGTTGATTACGGGCCTTGTGAAGATTAGTCTCCATTGGACCAGATTCTCTGATGGACCTCAGAGGAATGGTCCGTTGGATACTTAACCCAATCGCAAAAGAAATCGGTCTCTCATTTATGAATGCTGATATGTTTCATGTGTGCGTGCATACAAGCAATTAGTCGTCCGATCTCTCGGATTATGATTAAGAAATTGATAATTTGATAATTTTATATGCTAAAGTTGTACGGAACTTGATTCAAGAACTCAAAGCCATTCACATTGGACAAAAACTAACGGAATAGCACATATTAAAAAAAAAAAAAAAATCTTCCAAATATGTACGTCGATAGGCTGAATATATATTTTAGTAATTACAAGCTAGCGAGTATGTTATTTTTTTATGGGGAACAGAAATAAGAAAAAGGAATACAAACTTCCTTTTCCTAGACATATAAAGAGAAAAAAGTATATAATTTTGCTTGTCTTCAAATTGATTTGGTTAAATAATGAATTTTCTTTTCCGCAAAAGATTCTTCACACAAACTTCCGTTTTCGATTATGTTGTTAGCACTACATATATATAATATATATATATATATATATATATATATATATATATAATAAACTGTCCTTTTCCTCAGAAAAACATTTGATATGGAGGAGAAATAGCATAAAAGAAAATGAAGGGTTTTCTACAACCATCCTTAGAAATTTAGCTCTAATATTTTCTAATATCAAATAGTTAGGTAGACTCGATTTTTTATTCTATTTGAAGATTTTGGAGTGTGGATTAAATTTTAAAAAATTTATGACATAAGTTGACGTAAATAAATTTTTTTAAAATTTAATTTTGACCACGAGATCTACAAGGTAGGTATTTTCCTCCTCCAATTAGAGACTTACATCAAAAGCAGGAGAAAGAAACAAAAGAAAGTCTTCTCGACTCTTTGCATCAGATTTGGCCAGGAGGTATCTTAATAAACTACTACTACTAAGAGGAAAAAAAAAAGCTAAAATATCTGCAGCATTCCCTTCTCTTTCCACAAAACCTCTAAGAGCCCTTCTCCTCAAACAATTTGTTCTCCTGCAACTGGACTGGGTTCTCTGGCTGAGCCTGGTTCTGTTGGTGCTGTTCAGATAGCTCCCTCTTCTCGGCATGTGAATCTTTTGAACGCTTAAAGACAATGTAGGCGTCAACAGACATGCAAACACGATCGGGGATAGATCCAAATTACTCAGCGTTTTAATGGTGTCAAGTGACTTTTTAGTATGCTTTATATAAATCCAAATGTTAAGTGAGACCTCGAAGGAGAAGATTAACAAGTAAGCCACATACTTAAGGACCTCCGGACCAGAACGCTGATATTTCAGTGCTCGACTCACAGCAATCATATTAATAAATCCACAAACATGGACCCAAACTGCAATCATTAGTCTTCCCCTTTCGGAACTGTGGATGAATTTCCACTCTTCTGCCACAGCCACGGAAAAAAGTATTTGCACCAATACAGCTGAAATCCCAAACAGCCCCTGCAAAATATCCTTAGACTTAAAAAAAAAAAAATTAGAATTATTCTATGATAATTTTAAACAAAAAAAAAAAATAGTAAAAGCAACTCTATGCGGAAAGTATCCACACAACACTACCTTGGAGTAGCAGCATCTTTCCAAGATGCTGAGAGGATCTGGTTATCGTCGAACTTGAGCTTGTTTCTCTTGACCTTGAGGTGGTTGATCCTCAGCTTGTTGACCTTGATGTGGCTGATCCTCAGCTTGTTCAATTTGGACTTGAATTTCAGGTGAGCCTACTTCAGCTGAATCATTCATCAGCTGCATAAGAGTTGGACGACAACCGCGTCGTGGTGGACTGGAGGCCAGTGAGGACAGCAGAGCTCCTGCTTCTGCAGGTTTAGTTGGTGGATTGGAGGTTGAAGAGGACGACGCCATTGCTGCTGTAGCAGTAGCTCACCTCACTGATTTGCAGAAGATACTGAATAAGCTACTATCCTCCTAATAACAACCCATATATAAGGAATTGATTTGCTGTCTTGTCATGCAAATGATTTTAACTAAGAAAGGGAGAAACAAAAATTCCAAATTGCCACAGCAAAATCATACTAAAATGACCAAATTATTGTTGTTCTTTTATTTTGCTTTCATGAAGTCAAGGGTGTTTTGGTCATTTAAACCAATTTTTGCTGTGGCAATAACATTTGCCAAATTCCAATTCAGACCGGAAGCCCATCGCACTCAAGTTAATCAACTAAACACTAATCACTTAGCAATCAAAATTTCGCTCAACTCATACATAATTTATAATATAAACTTTTGACAAAAGCAATGGATAGATTAAGGTTCTATAACCATCTTTAGAAATTGCTAAAAACAGCAGGTAATCAATTGGATACTAATCACTTAGCAATTAAAATTTCGCTCAACTCATACAATAAGTAATAATATAAATTTTTGACAAAAGCAACGAATAGATTGAAGTCAATCCAAAAATAGATATGATCCCATTACTCAAGCATTCTATGGCAAATATATAAAGAACCAATTGATGAGGGTAGAATTAGATTCTAGGTAGAGAAAGAAAGTAGAAAAACTGAGAAGAATTTGTGACCGGAATTGATATGGAAAGATTAGTACAGAGGGTGTCCGACCCTTTTCTTGGTGTCCAAACCCCTTATTTATAGATGCACATGAGGGAGCATGAGGTCTACCATTCTACTAACTCAACTGGAGCTAAATTACATAACTATCATTAATGAGGTGGCCACGTAAGCATTTCTATAATAATTTAAGGGAAATGCCAAGTATCACTAATTAGCATCATCACCAATTATCAATAAAAACTCCTTCTAATCAAGTTTACAAAGTAACCTCAGAAATGTTATATAGATAAACATTATATATGGTACTATCATCATTTGTACATTGAGTTTAGTACTAATCAATGACAGAAATATGTTACAGTACTAAAATCCCTTTAACACGTGATGTTCTGGGACTTTGACACGTACCAAAGCCCCCAAGAAGATCACAAAACAAGAAAAGGGTCTCACACCGTTTTGAGAATCAGAAACCATCAACTGCTCCCGCGGTCCGTCTCTGCCACTGTCACTGCCACAAAGCAAAACTGCAAAAGCCATCAGGCTTCTGAATACTAATTAATTGGTAACCTGGAAAGTGAGCCATCAGATTTTGTTGAGTTGATTCATATTTGACCATGTTATTTAAAAGACAACTGACCGGAACTTACCCATATATAGTTGGATGTTTCAGCAAGAAACCAACTGTTGTTTTTTCCATTTATATGAAAACATCTGAAGCACATGTTGGAGGGGGCACAAATCATATCTCCACATTAATTGCCTTCTCCCCCACACAAATCAAATAAGTACAGGGCGCGTGCCGAGTGGCAACCAAAATAAGTAAGCACAAACATGATTAGAAAACTTCAAATTTGAGTCTGAAATGAGCAAATGTATCCTGCATACATACACAATTACACATGGAGCCTTCCCTAATTAAAGTAATTAGTATACCAAATTAACTGTATCATTTATGGAACACATAGTATATTAGTGTAAACATACATATTTTTGTACAGAAGCCCTGCACAAGCAGCTGAAGGGAATTACTATTAAAGTACAAAACTAGGAAAGATATCTTTCCATATCTTTTGGTCAAAATAAAAGTTTTTGTGATGAAAATTGAAGTTTCTTATTTTATGGAATTCTTTGTTATCCGTTTACGTTTATGCTGAAAACAGGAAATAAAGAAAAAAAAAACTTTTCTTAAGGTCTTCTGTACAAAAATATTTATGTTATTTGTTATTTCCATATTCCAATAAAACTAACATACCTTCTAATATATTCAACGTACAGTCCTAATTTTTTTTGACTAATCGACAAAAGATTGATTTGTGCTACCTCCAGTCTTGATGCTAAGTTTTTTATTAGACGTTAAATGTGGTTTAACTGTGATAATTGAGTATTCCTCCCGTTTCATTTTCTTGTCATAATCTTGCTAACCTATTTTACACAAGAGATGAATTTCGATCTCTAAAGCAAAATTCAGGTATTTACGTTGGTACACCTAAAAAAAAAATTAGAATTTTGAATCTTTTTTAAAATTAAAGAGAAATTCTACATTTCGTTACAAAAATTATACAAATAAACGAGATGCCATTTATTGATAATTTTTTCTTAATGTAACTATTCTTATAAAATTGTATACACATCCTACTTAGAAGTTTTACAAATATTAATGTAACTTCAATTTTGAGCACAACATGCACCAAATGAAAATGCTGCACCTGGTAGAATTAGGGGTGTAAACGAGTCGAATCGAGCACGAATAGTGTCCTACTCGAACTCGAAATTTTTTCTGATACTCGAACTCGAGCTCGAGCTCGAAAAATTTGACATAGTTCGAGCTCGCTCGAAAATAAAAAAAAACAATGTCGAACTCGAGTAGTTCGACTTATTCGTAGGTAAAAAATATGGACATTTTAATAATTTTACATATAATAAAAAATTAAAAAAAATTATATAATGCTAGAAAAGCTCGACGAGCATTGGAGCATATTATACATATACTTAAGATCGGCTCGTCAAGAGTTTCGAATTCGAACTCGGTCAACTCGAGCTCGACTCGAGTTTTTGAAAGTACGGACCTCTTATACACTTAAAAAAAAGTCTCATTTGGCATTTAACCATCTCACTACTTGTGTTTAAGAGACACACTCTTATAAAATAAGACACCGTAAGAGGCATATTCACATAAACAAATATTTAGAGAGACACACTCTTATGACACCGTAAGAGGCATATTCACATAAACAAATATTTAGAGAGACACACTCTTATGACACCGTAAGAGGCATATTCACATAAACAAATATTTAGGTAGATTCGGTTTTTTGGCTCCATTTGTATATTATGTGATGTAAATTAAATTTTAGAGAATCTATGACATCAGCTGATGTAAATAAGATTTGTTAAGATTTAATCCTGACCACAAAGTCTACATATAGGATTAAAAATCGAGTCTATCTAAGTATTTTCCATTCACATATACTACGATATATAATTAATCAATCGACAATCTCCTGAGACAAAAGGATCTAGGGTGCACAACCTTGTTCTTACTTTAACGTTTTTCTTTAATTAGCCTTCTTCTTTATACTCTCTTGTCTAGGAAAATGTAATTCAATCAAAAGAGGTCCTTTACAAAAAGTCCCAAGCAAATTTATCGACTATCCCAAGGCAAATGTCTCTACTACTTATAAAGGTCATTATATTGTTTTTCAAATTTTCAAAAGACTACATAATATGAGTAAATTTTTAGTAAGTTTACCAAATAATACCTTACAAATGTGAAATGATAATAATGAATCAACTAGAAAAACTTTCAATTTTGTTCTTCTTTTTTGTCAACCAAATTATCCATTTCCAAATTATCATATTCACCAAAAATGAAAAACTTTTTAATTAATTTGGCACTACGTTTAGTTTCGTTTTTTCTTCTTAGTTTTCTTAAAATATAGTATAAATCTTCTATCACCCTATTCAAGAAGTGAAAGATTTTTTTTAGCTTAATTGTAGATAACTGAATATGCTCATTTTTTGAAATTCTCCATGTCACTTCTAGTTTGTAAATAATATGATATAATCTTTATTAAATGATGATAATCTAATTAATTTTATGTTGCATTGTTTCTTATGTATTCGGGGGTATTTTGAACCTTCAAAACTAGAGAATTACCCTTGTTATTGAGAAATTTAGTCATACTATAAATTAGACAATTACTTTGACTGTCATTAATTATCCTGGGTTGAACTCAAAAACGGCAATTCCTTCCATGCATGCACAAATGTTCAACACAACAGCAAAGAGTAGGTCTACTTGATTTATACTAGTTGATAGTATTAATATCATCATTCTATGAGCATTACTAGCTTTGCACACTTTCGAATAAAACAAAAGCAGCGAATTTTCTCCATCGCCTTTTGACCAATACTTTGATAAAGAATGTATGTGGCGTTTTTGTGGTTTGCCCAACTGCAACCGTTAACGTAACAATTATTTATCACGTATATTCAATTTATATATATTTTCATTTTAAAATAAACATTCAATTTAGTGCAAATATTCTCATTCCACTCGGTTATGCGTTATTTTATTATTTAGATGTTATTTACATAATTTGTTTATTGAATAAATATATTAAAAAATACCGGTTACTCAAATTTACAAAGTAACATCAGAAATGATAGATATCTAATTAAAAACTTATGATCAGTAAAAAGATAAACACTATATATTGTACTATCATCATTTGTCCCTTGATTTTAGTATTAATTAACGACACTAATATTTTACACTAATTGAATTGCTCCTTAACTTTCCAGAATAACGAAAAGCGATATGAACGTGCTAATAACTATAGTTAAAGATTTGTTTTCCAAAAAAATTTGTTCCCCTACACTCCGAGTGCCCACTTTTCTTTGGTTGTTGGAAATCAACATAAAGTATCATTGTCTCTACATAAATTTTTTTCCTTGTGTTCTGCATAAATTTGAATATAAACAAAGTTTTAACTGATGAAACGTAAATAAATCAATTTTTTTTAGGTAAAAATAAATCAAAACTTAATTCTTGAATGGACAAAGTTCAATAAAAAGAAAATATCTATTCTATTGCATAGGGAAAATTTTGTTCTGTTATAATTTTTTAATGGATGCCAAAACTTTAAAGAGTAAACACGTATCATTAAGTGACATCACTGCAGGGCGGATGCAGGAATTGTACACTGAGGGACAAGATTTAATTGTCACATAATTATTAAGATTAATTTATATTTCTCTAAAAAATTTATGGTGGCGAAATATAAATTTTATAAATATACAAATTAAATTTTTAAAATTTTAAAGGGTAAAATTTATAATTTTTATAATATTGGGGCGGTGTATAAGAGCCCGCCCAAATCCGCCCCTGTGTCACTGTGAAAACCATAAAAAAAAAAAAAAAAAAAAAAAAAAAAAAAAGTAGTCTCATATGCATTTAGCGAAAATTGGAGGAAGTAAAGTTATTCAACGTTTAGCATTTAGCTGCGGGATGCCAGAAGGGCTGGGTTTGATCTAATTGAAGTGAGATATATATATATATATATATATATATATATATATATATATATATATATATATATATATATACTTTAATTCTTTTGAAAGTAATCCACTAACGATTAATTAACAGCGTTATCAATATACTTTCGTATAGCATTTTGTAAAGCAATCAGGTCTATCATGAAAGCTGAGCTATATGTATAGCAAAATTGGAAATATTTATCTAGATTCAGTTTTATATTTATATAGATTGAGTTTTTAATTTTATTTATAAATTTTATAATGTAAATTAAATCTTATAAAATTTATAACATCAATTGATTTAAGTAAAATTTTATAAAAATTAATTCTAAATATAAAGTCTACAACAATTTACTTAAATATTTTCCTAACAAAATAAGTTTACGAGGTTTTTTTTTTTTTTTGTCTTTTTTCTAATCTTAATCTTAATCTTAATCTTAATCTTAATCTTAATCTTAATCTTAATCTTAATCTTAATCTTAATCTTAATCTTAATCTTAATCTTAATCTTAATCTTAATTCCTTTAACCTTTTCCTCTCCGGTGATGTTTTGGGACTTTGACACGTGTAAAAGCCCAAGAAGATAGAACAGGGTTTCACCGTTTGAGGATGAGCCATTAGGCTACTCCCACTGCCTTCTTTTTGTTTTTTTTGCTTGGAGGCTACTCCCGCTGCCTGCCACAAAGCAAAAGCAAAAGCAAAAGCTATCAGATTCCTTTTTGTCCTAAGACTCTGTCCGTACGTACGGCAAGGTCAAACCCTCCTCAACTGCTAGGTTGTAGCACATGTAAAAGTTATGGTTCTTTCTTGATTGGCCACCTCATCAATTTCTTTTTTTTGGGTTCTGATCATGTGCTTTATCAAACACGAACACATGGATAAAAAAATCAATTAATATCCCTAACCGTGCGTGATCAAATTTTCATATGTATAGTTTCAACAATAAATTAAATAAAACATTTATACATCATGCAGTTGATGAAGCACATCTAAAGTCGGAATCGAATACTCTATCACATATATTATGTAATGCGATCTAATATTATTGATTTAATCTCACTTCGTGCAGAATCACACAAAATTTAAAGTATATCACATATATCGTATAACACGGCTTAATATTGTTGGTCCAATCTATGAAATTCAAAGTCGGAGAATTTCATGAAATTCAAAGTCGGAGCCTAATACTATATTACATACACCACGTAATGCGGTCCAATACTACTGGACCAGTCTCACCTCGTGCAGAAACCATACGAAATTCGGTTCGATATTAATTGTAACACCCAAAATAGGTCCAGTCTTATCTCGTGCAGAAACCATAGGTTCGATATTAATTGTAACACCCAAAATAGGTCCAATCTCACCTCGTGCAGAAACCACAAATTCGATTTGATATTTTTGGTGATGTTAATTGTATCACCCAGAACCCAGGCCTCAGCTAACTTAATAACTCTTGAGTAGGAACAACATATTCAAAATGTTTAAATCAAATTGTTAGTAGTTCAAAATCTAATATGTTATAAACAATACAATATTTTCTTCTATTTTCGATGTGGGACGAGACATCACAAGTACTCAACAAGACAGAATGAGGGTGATGCTATTGCTATGTCCCAAAATAATTAAAATTAAGCATGAAATTTGAAGTTTAAAAGTTCCAGCTGATCATAATTTTTTCTTTTTTTCTTTTTTGGGATGATCATCATTTGTTTTATCAAACACAAATGAATCGATAAAAAATAAAAAAAAAAGTGCAAAATCAATTAGCATCTCTATATTATCCATGCATGATTAAAATTTTCTTGTATATATAGGGTTTCCTAGAAAGAACGCTAGCTAGTTTGAAAGAACCCCAGTACAATACAATACTGCTTGCATGATTAATGAAGTATTTTCAGATGTTAGTAGTATATGATATGCGTTCTTCGGGAAGAGCGAGGCTTTTATATATATATATATATATATATATATATATATATATATATATATATATATATATATATGATTGGTAAATATTTAGATAGATTCGATTTTTGGTCTTATTTATAAATTTTGTAGTATGGATTAAATGTTATGGAATTTATAACATCAGTTGATATAAAACGAGTTCGAATTCGAGTAGTTCGTCTTTTTCTTAGGTAAAATATGTAATTTTTCTAAAAAGTATGAACATTTTAGTAATTATTTATATATAATAAAAAAATTATATGGTGCTCGAAAAGCTCGACAAGCATTCGAGCATAACATCCCTGTGCTCGAGATCGATTCGTCAAAAGTTTCAAGCTCGATCTCGCTCAACTCGAGTTCGGTCAACTCGAACTCGAGTCGAGTTTTTGACCGAATTGCTCGCTAACAGCTCGATTCGTTGCCAACCCTAGGCATGTCCCAATATAATTGAAATTAAGCCCAATTAATTTGTTTAAATAATGAGCAATTTTATTGCAATAACTAATTTAAACTTCAAGTTACAAGTTCCAGCTGGTATTTATCTACATGTAAATTGTGATTTAATAAGCAACTGTACATTACATAGTGTTATATATATATATATATATAGGCTTTTTTGGTTAGTTTAAAAACTTTCATGATATATATTGCTATAAAAATTTTTCAGATAATTTTCTCATATATATATATATATATATATATATGTAGCTATTCAATTGTCATGCAAAAATTCACGTCAGTTTAATCAATAATTGGTCACATGAGTTCAATGATTCACGTAAAATATATTTTTCAATCACTTCAAAAAGAGAATATGATTTTTTGTAAATAAGTTGGGGTTTCGTTTGAATAGTTATTATTTGTAAAATATTATTTATAAAAATAATGTAATAATTTTTATGATAAGATATATATAAGAAAAAATAGTGATTGAAAACTCATCCAACCATACTTACTGACTGAAATGTAGATCTTGACCGCGGCAAAAAGCTCTTCTCTACTGCAAATCTTTTGTTTACCGGAATATATAAGATTCTTTAATTCATCACTGGCGACACTGGTCAAGCTGCACCAAAGACTTGGCTTACTTTAACTCATTAAAATTAAATAGTGTACTTGAACTAGGCGTATATTTGTACTACGCCAAATTAAATCTCAAATATATATTTTATCCCTTTGATATTATCAAAAAAATTTAGTTAAATAACTAAAATATCCTTAATAAGTGGTTGTATTTGACAATTATTTAAAAAAAAAAAGAAATTTAAATTATTAAATATCTCTATGTAGTCTATATAAATTCTTTTTTGGGTCAAATTTTCATAATTTTTAGAATTCAACTGATATTATTTTGAACTTGAAACTAGTTATGCACGCTTCCCAGGATGAGTTTATTTTCTACTGAATTTTTTTTCTTTAAAAGTTTTGTGTGACAATATTCGCATAATTTTTTTTTTTGATGTTTTAAAATCACATAGTATTTTACATATTTTTTTTAAACTTTGGGTTAAATATGTGTAAATTTAATGTCAAATAAAATTTGATTTAATATTCTCACATTTTCACTCTCTAAATATAAAAATATCAATTATTATTATCTTTTATTTTTTTCTAAATTTTTTATAACTATAACATCAATAAAAATACATGAAAATTAAAAAAATATTGCTAATTAATGGGCAATTCAGTCATTAACTTTTTAGTTTTTATTAACAGCGTTAAAGTTGTTGACAAATGAATAGTGTTGTTAAGGGGATAAAATGTATATTCTACCCACCTAATTTAGGGACCAAAAGGTTATTAACCCATTTATTGATGGAGGAATTACTGCTAGAAACAACACTTAATTAAATACATAATCACTTATCACTGGAGATCCTGCTCAACTCGTACTGACGCGAGTAAAATTTGTAGAAGGAGAGCGAAAAATATAGAGAGACAATTTGAATAGAAAGTTGGGAAAATCGTCAAAATAGTCCCTCAATTTTTTCACTTTAGCCAAAATAGTCCCTCAATCTTTTTTTTAGCTAGAATAGTCCTTCAACTTTTATTTTTTAGCCAATAAAGTCCTTTTATGGTGGAGCTACCATAAAAAAAATTTCTTTTTTTTTGATAAATTTCACATAAAAGGACTATCTTGGCTAAAAAATAAAAGTTGAAGGATCATTCTGGCTACAAAAAAAGTTGAGGGACTATTTCGGCTAAATTAAAAAAGTTGAAGGACTATTTCAGCGATTTTCCCTAGAAAGTTTGGGAGCAAGGGAATTTAAGAATTGTATTAAGTTACAATAAAGGTTCAAAAACTCTCTATTTATAGACAGTTATAACTCATGAGGGTTGTTTAGACTCACCATTAAGCATGAAAATTAATTATACAAATATCCTTAATGAATATATTATGTAAGTATTTTACATAATATTTCAATGCCACATCATATAAACTTTTGAATAAGAGCAACGGATTGATTGTGTCATTAGAAAAAAATGATTTGCATTACTCATTAATTAGATGACTTATAGAGGTAACTAGGCAAGTCTCTTTAGTGAAGGATTACTAGTGGATTATTATTGTTAATTTTTATTTACCAGGGATTTGGGGCTTAACTCTCCGAACTAATCAGCTTGTGTAACATTAATATGAAACATGACGTGTTATCTATAGTGTTATCTCAAATTGGCAGAGTAATTTCAGTAATCTATAGTGTTATTTTAAATTTCTTATTCTTAAACTATTTTTTCGAACATATTTAGATGTATTCTTAATGCCAATTGAGAAACTTTATTATGGGAAGCTCCTACAAAGTGTCATGTCAAGTAATATCCCAAACTAATGAATTTAACTATTTAAAATGTGGGCCTAAAAATAAATTAAATTATTGGACCATTACTTAAAAATATTAGAATTTCATTAGTTTAGGATACTATTTAACATTGACACTTAGTAGGACTTTTCTATAATAAAATTTTTCCTTAATATTGGTCTAACAGAAAAAATCCAGATAAAATATTTTCAGCGTGTTGAATGTGGATCAGATGTGAAAACTCAAAAAGAGAATCTGTAATTTAGGCTTCATAAGAATGTTATATTTTCTTGGGCCCATTTGTGCAATGATCATCTTGGACACTAACCAAAAAAGCCTTTACGCTACTCATTGACGGCCTTGGAAAATGAATATTGTCTTCAGACTGTCCGACTGAAACTGACCCAAGGCTAGTACAATTTATGGGCTACTTTCTAAAAGTGTGAGGACTACTACTCCCTTTCCCTTTGTCCCGTTTGGTTGGTATATTTGGTTAGTGCACACGAATTAAAAAAATTATTAAATTATATTAATTTTATTAAAAATAATTCAAAATAGTTAGATTATCATTTTACACTAATATCTCAATTATATAACCCTTTCTTCATTAATGCACTAATAAGGATATGAGTTAGAAAAGTATCATTTAATATTTTCTCAATGCTTTAAAATAAAAGATAATATGAAATAAAACAAACGGTTTAAAATAACAATTATTTTATAATGAAAAAAGTACCATATAAGCCTTTTTTTAAGCTGCTGCTATCCAAACCTGGGGGTGAATTCATCACTCCCCTATAATATTTTCCTGTTTTGTTGGGCCTAAGTTTATCACCATCGACAAAAAAATAAAATTAAAAAAAAAAGTTAAATTTCATTTTACTGTAAAACATTTTGAGTAACTATCACTTTAGTCTTTAACCTATGCTTGGGGAGTTAGATGATTAATTCTTGCACCTCCAGCCAATGAAAACTTAGATCTTGGCCTTGTGCAAGGGCGGAAAAAGGAATCTGACATTCAGGGTGCGCCGCATTTGATAATTAGTTATCGGTTAAAGTATAATAACTTTTTCTATAGTGCATAATTTTATGTGTAATTACAGAAATTTGATGGTAACTGTCCTAATCTTTTATAAAATAATAAGTAGAGTAAAATAGACGATTTTAGGATTGACGAAACTAGACGGTGTTCAAATTTAATACAATATATAATTAAAATGGAAATTATATGTTTATTTTATTACTAAACTTTGAAATTCTTTGAAAAATTTATGTTCTCACGTGATATTATTTTCTTAATTTGAATATGCAACATTTTTTAATTGTACGATTTAGGGATTTCAAACTTTTAGGGGCCATTATATATAAAAAAAAAATTGACAAATTATTAAGAGGTGCAATTGGGGATAAATATAAAAATTTTGAAATTTCTCTATAGCTATTTTACAATTTTCCAAAGTTGAGCGGGTGCATGTGGCCTAATCAAGTGCGTAAACTTTTTTTTTTTTGGTCGGCTTCTCGAGTCCAAAGCAAATTACAAAGCCACAATTAACTAATGTGTAATCTCTTATGCCAAGAATTATGACAAGCAATACATTTGCAGAAACATCATCTCTTTGGAAAACCCATAATTATGCAACTTAAACAAAAATTATTAATCTAAATTAAATAAGTAATATTCCTTTGTGAAACAGGGATTATGATGCTCAAAGTGCAAGGCAAGAAGGGGCTGAGTATTTATACATGCCAAGGCTTTATGCGTTTTTGTTTTTTGTTCATTTCCCCAAAAAAAGTTACCCAAAGAGGCCTCTTTTTTTTGTGGTGTTACCAAAATGTCTTGTCTCTCTCTATATACATATATATATATATATATATATATATATATATATAATTAGATGTATAGTATTATTATAATTAATTACCTTTTCTTGGGTGCTCATTAAGATAAAATTAGATTAGATCATAAGAGACAACGTAAAATTAATACTCTTTATTGGAATAAATATTTTCTTTTGGTACACTTTACGTAGATGGGACTATTGTAAATTCGTAGCAGATGATATTTCAAGTGTAGGAACAGGCTTTTTGGGGAAAAAAAGTTGAAAACAAGAAAATTTAATCTAGTTCATAGTTTAGGGAGAATTTTACCATTCTATTGAGGAAATAATTTTGTTAATTTTAAAGATTTGTACAATACAAGTTGTTAAAATATATGATATTATACTATATAAATTTTGTGGAATTCTACAATTCCTTAATTTTAAATGTTTGTACAGTACAAGTATTTAAAGCATATGGTGTTGTGATGTACAAGTATTTAAAGTATAAAAAAATGATTCACTAAAAGAGACGATAAAATTTTTCATAAACTTTTAATACAGAATAATTTCGTTACAAGACCGTAAAATTTTTCTATAACTTATATTACTCAAGTCTTTTGTTGTTTCATGGCCGAATGTGGGCTGAAGACAATACCTAAGCCTTGTGATAATCCGTAAGCTCTCCCTTGACCGGATTCTCTGATGGACCTCATAGGAATGGGCCATTGGATAGTTAAGCTCATAAAAAAGAATTGGTTACATGTTTGATGTGTGTGGTTATACAAACTCTCTAATTATGGTTATTCATTTCATGCCATTCACATTGGAAAAAAGAACCAGTGAAAGAGTAAAGAAAATTTTGTGGTATTCAACCAAATCGGTCTATGATTGTCCAACGGATAATTTCCGTCACAAAATTAATAACTACCGTGATTAGCAGCAGAATTTTTGACAAAATTCTTATATAGTTGCTGTTTTTTTAGTAGTACTATGATTCAACAATTCGGTTGAATTTGAGTAGATTCGCCGGAATTATATCCAAAATCATCCCTTTTATTTCGATTTTAATACGCTGTTTCAATCTACATACATTACAACAAACTTTTAGCTAATTAATATTTTAAAACTAATATACAAGTAACTATTTATAGTTTTTAAATTTGATTTTTATGATTTTAGATAAATATTATTTATGTTTGATACTGATCCGCAATTGATATAGAATAATCATTACTGTGACAGCGACCGATACTGAGAGTACCGTAGCACTCAGTCACGTATAATTGAAGTTTTGAATCATTCCAAATGCCAATTAAGTATTGCTATTAACATGATAAAGAGCCACAGTTTGTGAAAATAGTTGTCCATGAAAATTATAGAAAGGAGAACTAGTCAATGGGTAAACGCTAAAGGAATATTTCGAAAATTTGGAAGGTGGGCTTGGAAAGTTTCACCTCGTTAATTCCTTTGTTGCTTGGAAATTAGCCGATGCGTTTACTCAAATGAACCAAATCACTATATAATATTGTGCAAATTCCTACGGGCAAATTGCGATGAATCCTTCAAGGACTAATTCAATTGGACTCCAATTATTGAAAGCAATGGCAACAAAAAGCCCTTCAAAATCTATAATTATGGTTGCATTTGTTGTTTTTGCCATCCTTCTTTCATCAACCATACCATCTTTAACAAATTGATACTTAGGGGTTTGCATGGCCATGGGAGTAGCTTTGTTGGACTATTTTTTTTTATCTTC
The DNA here is from genome assembly GCA_025175665.1 of Cinchona pubescens. Taxonomy (NCBI): domain Eukaryota; kingdom Viridiplantae; phylum Streptophyta; class Magnoliopsida; order Gentianales; family Rubiaceae; genus Cinchona; species Cinchona pubescens. Next base: position 1,439,036 of record JANKKI010000066.1, read on the forward strand.
TCAAAGAGCGAATTTTTCGTTGATTTTTTGTGTCATTTGTAAGTCTTCTATAATAAACATTATAATCGAGTGTAGATTCTCCTAAAAACAGTGGTTTTTCGGTGGTTTATGTCTTTAATTAATATATAAACATTCCTATGAATAATTTTCTTCTCTTTTCATAACTAGCCAAGTTTGGTATTATTATTTGAGATTGTTTCGTTCTTTCTTTTTATCTTTTTTTCTCCGTTGATGAATTTGTGGCGTCATTCTTGACTCAGTTATAAGCAAGACTTGTGGGTTTGAAACGCATGTATTCGCCCAAATCAAAGTATGATACATCTATATCTATATATATACATTCTCATTCTGTTCCGGTTAATTTAGTATTGCCAATCTGTTTATTTAATAGGTCAAAAGTAAATTTTTAGGCAAAGATTAAAGTTTAAAAGCACAATTTGTACCGATAGATTTTTTTTTCCTTAATTTCTTTTGATAGTCATGTGTAACATACATGCATGGTGAAAAGAAAGATTTTTGTATAAAAAATTTTGTTCCACTTTAAATAATATTATCGGACACCTAATGACGAAAAGTAAATATGAAGCAGCTATTGCAGAATAACATATCAACTGAAACATTTGACTTGCAATTGTACTGCAATTTTATAAGGATAGTTACATTAAGAAAAAATTATCAATAAATAGAGTCCCGCTCTTTGCAGTTATTATACCAGTCATGTAGTTCGATTTGTATTACTATATAAGATTGACTTTAACTTTGGAAAATTTCTATAACCATCTCGTCCTTCTTTAAAAGTCTGTATATTATAATATTATATATTTTAATTAAAGTTTTATATTGTATAAGTTTTTAAAATTAATAAAATACTTTTCTCAACGTAATTCTTTAAAAGTCTATATATTATAATATTATATATTTTAATTAAAGTTTTATATTGTATAAGTTTATTTTTAAAATTAATAAAATACTTTTCTCAACGTAAATATAGAATACCCCTTTAACTTTACATAAAATTCAAAATTTCATTTTTTCTAAAGATGTATACCAACATAAATACCTGAATTTTGCTTTAGAAATCGAAATTCATCTCTTCTCAAATAGGTTAGCAAGATTATGACAAGAAAACGAAACAAGAGAAATACTAATTAATTATCACATTTAAACCACACTTAACGTCTTTACTAATAAAAATTAGCATCAAGACTATGATGTTACACAAATCAATCTCTTGTCAATTAGTAACAACAAATCTTGAGTCTATCAAGAGCAAGAGACTACCGCGTCTTTTTTATAACAAGCAATGAATAAATTCCCTTTATATTATCACATCTGCCACGTGTAATTATATAGACTTGCCAAAAATAATGATGCTAATATTGGATATTATGTAGACCATTCAACATTGCGGAAATTAATAATATAGCTAATAAAGAAAGTATACTGGAGCACTAGTTATTAAAACAATATATACTAACAGTTTGATTAATAACACAAGAAAAACCAGAAGAAATTCCCAATCTATATAGAGTAATATGTTGAATATATTAGATGATATGTTATTTTTATTGGAATATAAGAAAATAACAAAACATATATAGTGCGTGACATATAAGTGTTATTGTATACAAATTGCCAGAATAAATGATGAGTTGAATTCATTTAAAAAAAAAAAGAAGATTGTGAAAAAAAAAGTAAAAGAAAAAAATTAACAAACTTAAATATTATTTTGTTTAACGCATGAAGACAAACGTTTTTTTTATGGAAATAAGGCGTGAAATTTAGGAGCAGTCATAGAGCGAGAAAATTCGTTCCCTAGTTTTGTCACTCTTTGCTTGTTAATCAATTATATGTGTTGAACTATTCTACTCCCGATCATGACAGTAGAAGGAATTGCCTAATCAGTAATATCCTTCGTTAGAAATTTAATAATAAAAAAGATAAGTTTTTTTTTTTTCCTTTTATATCCATGTTTTCAACAATATCAGAGAATTCCATAAAATAAACTTCAATTTTCATCACAAAAACTTCTATTTTGGCCAAAGATATAAGATAATATCTTTCCTAATTTTGTACTTTAATACTAATTCCTTTTAGCTGGTTGTGCAGGGCTTCTATACAAAAATATTTATGTTTACACTAATATACTATGTATTCTACAAAAGATACACTTTTTGATATTTTAATTCCTTTAATTAGCTTTCTGGGGAAGGCCCCATGTGTAATTGTGCAAATGGTTACTTTTGACTTTTTGTAAAGACCAAAAAAAAAAAAGAAAAAAAAAAAAAAGAACTATTGCTCATTTCTTTTTAAGTTTAGGGGAGACCCTGACGGACAGAGTAGAAATTAAATTATACAACTCAATTGGCATAATAAAAGTTTAAATGTAGCTCTCCAAAAAAATTAATAAATCAAAACATAAAGAAAAAATACACAAAAAAAAAAAAGAGGAGGGGTTCCATGTGGTCAATATCGTTACAGATGTATGTCAAAATTGATTTGTCCTATCTGAATAATCTCCCTAAAATGTACCTTTCCACTATTCTCACAAGTATTAAGCATAGACATGTAATGCAGTTTCTCTACAATTGCTCCATAGTTTTCTCACACATATCAAGTTGGTCATATAGGAGTGTTTTTGTTTTTTACTTCAATTCACAATGATGTATCTCAAATTCTCAATAGGCTAAGAAAAAGAAGTTCTGTCCTATATGTGAAGAACTTTGGTCATGAACTAATCAACACCTTTCTCAATTGAGTATTTGGGCAACATGGGAAGCTAGAATTTTGCAGTCGTTGAGAAAGATGGGATGATTAGTGGATTTGGGTTGGTTGTATTCGAGTACATGGATTCTGATTTATAAGAGAACTATGAATGCCCTAAATGATACCAAGCTTGGAAGAAGAAAAATGTGAATTGCATTCTCATTTCTCTTCATTTGGCTTCAATGTTAGCTAGCTCTTCTAAATCTTCTTGTCCTTAATTTCGCTCTTCTATAAAACATTATTAGAAATGATCTACAGTTTCAACATGTACGGTTGAAGAAACAAATTAAGATCGTCAAAAAAATTTATTATAAAGAATATATTGCTATTATTGATGCTAACTAAGAAAAAAGGTGCATGGGACCGAAATATATATGAAACCCTAAGTTCGATTAATTTTAAGGAAATACCACTAGATTGTATATGAGAATATATTTATCTAGTCATGTATCTCTATTTTTAAAAAGCTAGCTAGGAATTTGATCAATCACTCTTGATCGATTGGACCTTCAAAAGAATGTGATTAATTAGTAATTAATTGGAAAATTGTGTGCAACACACGTGCATCATTTCTAATTAAATAAGAGGTATATTTGTTATTATTTTCTCTTGAGCAAGTCTAAACTCACATTATATCATTCTACTTTGTCTCACTTATGGGTATAAATGAACATAAACAAGCCGGACTTGTTGATTATTTCGTGTTTGAAATTTTGTTCAAGTTTTAGTTTGTTTATATTTTGAACTGAATTCAATTGAATTTTTTATCGAAACGAACTTGAGTCAAACTTGAATATTTTAGAATTTTTACATGCAAATTTAAAATTTTTCTTATCAAGGTGAGTTTGAGCTGAAAACAAAAAAAAATTTATGAAACTCTAAATTTCGTTTAAGTTTGGATTGATTATTGACTCTTAAACTTGAATAAGCTTATACCAAACCGAATTCAATTCGAGTATCGAATAATTTGAATTCATTTACAACCTTAGTCTCACTCAATTCAAACATTTTCAACATTTATTCTCTTTTTAAAGCTGAATTGAAATTTATAAAGGAAAGTACGAAAAATGATGCTTCTGATGAAATATCCACAATTTGCCGTTCAAGTTCAACAAATTTGTCTTATCGTAAAATTGTGAATTATATATATAAGAGTAGTAGTAGCACATTGTAATTTTAGAAATAAAAAATAATTCTAGTTATACCTCTAAGAATAACGTGCAACATACGTGGACAAGGCACGTGCATCATTTCCAGTTAAATAAAAGGTATATTTGTTCTCATTTTCTCTCGAGCAACTCTAAAACCCACATTATATCACTTTACATCTCACTCAAAGGTGTAAAGTGCATTTTCAGATCTTTCTTACAATTTAAATTTATTAATCCAAGCACAAAAATTCACCCTCAGAGGAAAGTATAAATTAGTCTGGCGGTACTTTCTACTTCCTACTACTACAATGCCAATCACTATTAATTAACAATATAAAACCGACACGATTGCAAATAATGAAATAAATGAACAAGTACTCTTGTCTGCCGGAATAGCAATTGTCTAAGATCTAGAGGCAACGAGCAGGACTTTGCTAATCGATTCCATCATACCTTAATTAATAGGCTTAATTATACTCTAGAAATTTTTTTTACTATTCAATGTATAGTGACAATTCTAAATCGTTAGATTATTGAAAAGTAACGAATCTTTCTGTTTTTCAGTTATTTCAGTAATTGTCAGTCTATAATTACTTATTTCGTAATATAAAGTGAACAAATGACACTTACTTTATAATCTATGTAACAAATAAGACTTACTTAATACTCTATGTACAAGTATATATTTGGATCAAAGAGTGTGTCTTTTATATATACACATGCATGAAATCTTGCCCAGCAATATAAAAGAATTAGTATGTACTCCACAAATTAAATAGCATCTTTTATGGAGCACGTATTGTATGTTAGTGTAAACGAAATTAAAAATATTTTGGTTAACATAAATGTTTTTGTGAAAAAAAAGGAAGTTTATTTTATTTTTTGTGTTAAGAGCAGAATCGAAAATGGAAGTTTGTGCATAGAATCTCTTCTCACCCATAAAGGTTTACGGTGGAATTTGAATTGAATATTTAACCAAATCAATTGTGGTCAAACAAAATTATTTAATCAAATCAATTTTTAAAAGATCTCAAAAATGAATACTTTCTTTTGTAAAAGATTGCAATTGATTATTTAACCAAAATCAATTCTGTAGACGAGCAAAATTGTATGCCAGGAGCAGTACTCTTTTTCCTTATTTCTATTTTCCCATAAAAATATAACATAGTAGTTACCATTTAACAGATATATTCAGCCTATACATATCTACATACATATTTAGAATATTTCTTCTTCTGATTTTTTGTCATGTACATGTACTCTATGTAATGCCATTCAATATAGGATGGCCAATTAAATATATATATTTTTTTAATTTATAGCTTATATATATCAATGTTATTGAATGATGGTTGCAGTTTTTTTTGGTCTGAAAGAATGAAAACTAGATCTATATGGATGCTGAAAAGATTGATTTGTGCAATATGTAGGTAGGTAAGTAGTAGTTCAAATATGATTGAGAACAATTCCCTGATCCGCCCTAGAGATTGAAAACTGTTCCATTATACAATATTTATTACTAATTCGAGAAAAAAAAAAAAAAAAAAAAAACCTAGGAATACTCATATATTCCATTAAATTCAGATGCTCAAAAGCTTGTGACAGATATAATTTCCAAGTACTATTCAAACATAGAAAAAATAAATGACCTTACTTATTATAACATAAACATGGATTTTGTGAGCCATAAATATAATTAGCTCAGTATTATATGCTAATAATCACGTAATGAAGACGGTTGAAATTGAGTGTGGTGTATCTTCATGGAACTTTATTTGTAGAGTCAATAACATAACAGGCGCAATAACAACACGGTGGTGGCGGAAGCCGGGTTTGGCAGCATAAACATGGTGGACACCTCGGGTTCTGCATAAGTTCTGGTTCACCCAAGCAAAAAGTATATCAAAAATAAAAGAGAAGTATTAATTAATAGTAAGTAAACAATTATTCGTTTATTTAGCAAAGTAAAATAGATAAACATAAAAAATCAATTTTACCTCGATGAGTCAATCCAGTTCCAGCTTCAAGAGATGGTAAGGCTGATGAAAGAATGATTGCAAAAACAACAAATGCAACCATAATTAGAGATTTTGAATGGGTTTAACCTTGTTGCCATTGCTATCACTAATTGGATTTCAATTGAATAGAGAAAATTAGTCCTTGAATGAATTGAGGCAATTAGCATGTAGGAATTTGAGTATTGTTAAATACTAGGTGACTTGGTTCATTTGACTAAACGCATCGGCTAATTTCCAAGCAACAAACGGGTTGACGCAGGCGGCTAAATTTTCGAAGTCCATTTTTCATATTTTCAAAGTATTCCTTTAGCGTTTATCGCTTGACTAGTACTAATAAATTCTCCTTTGTTCGTTTGGACTGAAAAATATTTTTTAGAAATTTTTTTTGTGCCAAATAATGGAAAATATTTTCTGGTGTAAAATATTTTTCAATTTTCCTTCCTCTGACTGAAAATAACTTACGAAAATTTTGAGCGTAAGTTATTTTTCGGATAATTCAAGAGTGACATTAAATCTCAAATACTTACTTTTAGAATTTCATTTGCTAAATTTATTTTCATTTTCAATTCTTTTTCATTCGTTTTTCTCTCAATCATGGGTACTCCCACACTAATATAACTATCATTATACATATTTTACAACTATATTCTACTATCATTTAATTTTGAACAAAATCAATTTTTTATTAATCACAATTACTTGTAAGGTATTTATTACCATTGTTATAAGTTTTTTTAACTTGTATTCATAAAATTAAAGATAAAACCGTTAAAAAATTTTATTTCAAAATATTTTCATTTTATCAATCGAACACCGAAAAATTGTATGAAAAATAGACTTTTTCATAAAAAATATTTTCCAAAGAAAAAATATTTTCAATTCAAACGAACACACCTTAATTTCTATCATTTTCATGGAAAAGATTTCCTAACGGTTTTAACAAACTGTGGCTCTTTATAACGTTAATGTCAATAGTAATACTTATTGGCATTTGGAATGATTCAAGAACTTTAATCATATGTGACGAGTACTACTAAAAATATATATATATTAGTGATAAATTTTGTCAAAAAAATCCGTTATAGACGAATTTTGTGACAAAATTATTTTGAGTTAGATAATACGCGTTGCAAATCAAGTGGTGAGTAATCAAAGACGGATTTAGTTGAATACCACAACTTTTTTTTTACTCTTTGCACTAATTCTTTTTCCAATGTGAATGGGTTGAATTCTTGAAGGCAGAGTTCCGTAGAATTTAGCATATCTAATTATCAACTTCAATTATTAGATGAATAACCATAATTAGAGAGAGAGATTGTATGAACACACACACAAGAAACGTCTACCCAAGTGAACGAAACGTGTACCTCATCATCAACTCGTTCAAACTTTCAACTCTTCACCACCTTAGCTTTGCCGAGAAATACTTCAAGAAAAACCATAGTCAATTTGTGATAACCGAAAAAAAAAAAGAAAGAATTATCTTATTATTTGTTTTATTGATTCTAGATAAGTATTATTATTTTATGCTTCATCCAATATAGAGTCCTAAGGGATAAGTGAAATTACTGCTACGTTTAGTCAGATACAGAGTCCTAAGGGATAAGTGAAATTACTGCAATACGTTTAGTCAGATACAGAGTCTTAAAGGGTAAGTATAACTATCTTATAACTAATCAGGTTGGAAGTTCTAAATATTATGAGATTAAAATATTATAAGAGTCCTAAGGAAATAAACTAGTAGTAGTAGTATTATGTATAATATAGTATATCTGATATTTTTGTTACAATACTTGAACTTCAGAGTTAGGGGAAGCAGAAAAATTCTCTGTCACTTCAGCTAAAATTATTTTATATTCTTGTCATCAAATTTATTTGGGTAGATATGTATATTTAGATACAATTATATATATATGAATTATGTTAATTAAAACAAAAATTGTATCATGCTTATAATCTGGAAACGAAAATATAATATGGATGTTGTATAAATGATATATATTATATATATATATATTTTTTTTTATAGCTAACGACAAACTTTAATATATATATATATATATATATATAATAATAATAATAATAATAATAATAATAATAGTAGAAGAAGAATTTAGGTAATCACATGAAGTTTTTATTTTTGGAAATATATTTTTCATGAAGAAACAATTGCTTGAATCGCATAGGATGATTGTCTATTCGAATGTTAGCCGGAATTATCGATCGGAAAATTGTGAGATAAGTTGGCTGGCAAGCTTCTGTGCAGTAAGGTTTCAGAAAATTATGGAGAAGAAGCTGTCCGGACAAAATTGCAGAAAAATTGCAACATTAATCCCTTTAATTAAATAGAATTATTAGATGGCCCAAAATATTTTCCATCCATGTCGAATTAAGTCCTTTTATTTTCTGTAAATGGTAATTTGACCCAAACAATATTATATGGTCATTAGTAGTCCCTGGAATTAGCAGAATAGTCCCGCAGCTTAGGAAAAATATGACTAAGACCCAAATTTTTTTTGGAAATTACAGATTAACCCCTGATACTTTAGTAAAGCTAACAAATATAAGGTTCATAAAGGTTCCAAATACTTTTTAAAATTACCAAATTACCCTCGAATACTTTTACACAGATTATTTTTATGTCTTTAGTATTTTCTAAAAGTTATCAAAAGAAACTTAATAATTCTTCTTAGTCGTAATCAGTCCCGCGAAGTTTTAATTACCTTTAGTAAAGACATAAGATGTAGTACTTTAAGATATGATGGTTAAGATATATTACAATAGTTGGGGCAAGTTAAGCTAAGTATGTAAGCAGGTTAAGTATAGGAATTGATTTTAAATATTGATAGTCTATAGATACTAAAACTGAGTAGTGAATTATGAATTTCTTCTAGGTGATACCGAGATTGAGAACAAGCCAACACAAGGTGAACGTGTTTGATTATATATCGAGGTAGGTGGTGCTTACTTCTGTACTTTCAAAATTGTATTTCTAAACTATGTGTTTTAAAAAAATTAACCACATCTATGTGCATAATTTCTAATAGTCGTTTGTGAAAATGTGTTTTACTCAAAGATTATTTTGCTATGAATTCTGGATCATGTATGGTTATGTGACTGTTTGGTTTTAAAAGTATATAAGAGACAGAAATGCGTTATATGTATGGTTTTGATTATGCATGACCTGCATGTGTTGTATGGGTAATAATAAGATATTATGGCTCTAAACGAACATGAAATAATCGGTAGGGGTTATAATCCTAAATCAGAGTCAAGAAAGACTTGACACCATAGTCATGAGAGACTTGGCAACACATAGTCAAGAAAGACTTGACACCATAGCCATGAGAGACTTGGCAATACAAGAAGAACGTCAATGGTCCCCGGAAACCCTTGACACCCTTTTCTAGTGAGGTTAACCACTAGGCTGAGTACTCAGAAGCCGATGACTGCCTGATAGTTTGAGCCATTTAAATGGATACATGTTTTATGATATGAAAGTATGTATGTTACTTGAAGGTACAAGTCATGAAGAAATATTACATGATATATGAAGAATGCCACGAGTATATGACTTTATTTTGTTATATGTTTTACAAGAATGATATTACATGTTTTACAAGAATGATTTGGATAAAAGCATGATAGTGATGATATGTATGCATGAACTGTATATATATGTAACAGCATGATTCAGCAGGAGTAAATACTATCTACTGAGCGACTTGTCGCTCACTCCATGTTTCTTATATTTTTGTACAGAAGGCGAATACTAGTATGTATTAGTTGAAGATAAGGACTAAGTGTTCGAGAGTAAGGAAGGAACTTAAGATGGTCACTACCTCAGGGATTTGTTTATAGGTTTATTATAATAAGAACGATTATCCATGTTTGACGGTTGTACATTTGTTTATGATTTGGTAAAAGACGCACTATTTCAAGTTAATATATTTTTAGAGAATTGCTTCTGTTATAGTTAGATGTTTAAAGTAAATAGTAGTGCTATGATGCCTTGTATTCTTGGGATTTGCTCTTGAGGATACTTGGAATTTGCTCTTGAGGATACGGCGAATGACACGTGCCTGGCAAGTGCGGGTCAGGGGCGTGACACAAGTCATCATCAATTGAGTACTGATCATATTGTAACTAGAAAAATGGTTGCAACAGACTCAATATCAATTTTGAACAAACCAGCCGCCTGCAAGAATTAACTGACGTAAAATAAAATTACTATTAATTTGCAATAAACCTAAAATTAATTTTGTTAATTCAATTCTTTTCCTCTGAATTGCAAAAATTGTACCCCTTGCAACACACACACACACAAAAAGGGGCCTATATATATTTAGCTATAATTTTGTAATTTGTGTTACATGTTCTCTCACCTTATCAATGAGAGAAAGGTAGTAAGGCTTGACTTTTTCAAAAGTCAATTCAGACCTTGTTCTTGCTACAAAGATCATATTTGCTGCAGAAAAATTTAAACATAAGATGAATACAAGTTAGAGAACCAAAAGCAATTACAAGAATATATTAAAACGCTTTCTTTGTAATGTAATCAAATGTCTTTCAATTGCCTAATTAAATTCCATGTTCAAATATTCATTTTTGCTCACCTACGACGGCCCACTGAGGAAGTTCACCGAAGATGGGAAGATTAAGAACCTTTCCAAAATGTGAAACACATTGGAACCCAGTCAATATTTTTCTGGTTGATTTTGTGTTAGAGTAGTAATTAAGGTGTCTTACAATTCGATTGATAAATTTCTAGATTTGGAATTAGATGATTATGAGGTGGTCAATTCGTAAATACTCCCTTTGTTTTATTTATATTGTTGTCACATTTTTTATTTTGAAATGTTTTAATAAAAATATTACATTAACTAAAATGAATGATGTGTTTTTTAATGTAATAATTATTTTGAAACAGAGAATAGTAATTAAGATTATTAGTAGATTAAATACTAATGGAGAGGGAATGACCGCCAAAAGCATTGGCATGGGGCACCGCAAATCCACCATCGAACGCCAATAATAATTCCCTTTCATTTTTTTCAATCTTCTTCCCCTCAACCTCAATTCCAGTTTTCACCAGAAAAAAAAAATGATTATTTCCAAAAATTATCCTAACAAAGTTTTAAAAATCGAGGCAAATCCGAATTAAATTTATAAATACTACCCAAAAAAAAAACTTTCCACCGACAATCACCGCTGTGCCATGTCTCATACTAGTAGGTTTAATTCCCCCAGCTGTTCCCATTTATTAATTTCCGATAATACAAATGTATTAGGCACTGATTGGTGAATATGAAAGGACTCATTTGTATAACCCCTCTCTCTACGTGTCTATCATCAAAAGATTTTTGATGAAAATTTTTAATGGACAATGATCCTCGACACTATATCTTTTTCAATTTTTATTATCCATAATCTAAGACATTATATCTTTTTCAATTTTTATCAATGGATAATAATTCACGATACTATTACATCTTTTTCGATTTTTATCAATGGATAATAATCCACGATATTATGTCGTTTACCTCGTGGTCTAAAATTGACTGCGAGTAATGTGCTAATTCTGCACCACAAAATATGTAACTATAATCTCTTTTTCCACCAGAAAACTTTTATAATCCCACTTTCATAGCAGATTGCATAGCAGTAATTAACGGATAGATTGTTTAGATACCGCGGGGGAAGGGGAGGGATATACCAAAAACTATACCAAGGACAAAAAATGTGTACTAAAACTTGCTCCACCCCAAAATCTTCAAATATTAAATACTACTTACGAGAGACAAATGCAATAGTGGCCAAGCTTTGAATTTACAATTCAATAACTTCATCTACAAAGCTGATCAAGCAAATATAGGTAAATATCCATCAATAGCTCTGTTTGGATGGCTTGCAAAACCCTTACAATAATCAACATCTTAATCTAAAACCCTTCCAAGTTGTAAGGTTAGATGGTGTACAAAATATAACTCCAGAAGAGGAACTAGTGTGAGCTTCTAAGAGATTTGAATACAAAAAACTAGTAACTACTAAAATCCAGGATTGGCTTTTGGAAACCCAAAAAGTAGTAATGAGTTCTCTCTACAATTTCATTCTTTTAGATGGGCCTTGGTCTATAATGGGATCTACAGTAGCTGGTTGGGGATCTGCTTGCTGGTTTTCAGAACCTTTCTCTAGACATAGCCCTCCGCAGTTGAAGGGGGAGCATAACCCACTGCAAAATCAGGTGCTGGAGGGGCTGGTGGTAGCTGCAATAGTAGAATAAACAACATTCTAGTACCAGGAGATCTTTGAATCTAAACGACACTTTGAGAGAATGTGAACCATCCACTCATTCGGATGACTGTACAAAAGTTAGACCGAATTTAAATTATAGTACGTGTTAACTATAAATACTACCAAAAGCATATTAATATGTTATATTCCATTATTGATAGCATTAACAACCAACAAGAGTCCATCTCCAGCATCATTCACGTCTCGATTCATGCGTTTTATACTTGGAATGTGGTCACAAAATTTATTCAGATATTTGGTCATGCATCTAAAAATATTTTCCACGCTTAACTTTAATTTTCTATTCTTCTTTCTTGGCTCAGAACATTTTACCTTATGTCAAGAGTGCAAGATGTTTCCTGGGCAGCTCAAAACATCAGGCCACTTAAACCTGTTTCAAAACGTTTGTAACTCTTACCAGATATATTCTCACCTTTCGTTCTACCCACCCATTTTCCCTTCCTTGTAAGTCCCATGTTATAAAACTATGTTTTCAATACTTTACCGTCACAACTAACTCATTATCACAATTACACCATAATCCACCGCTAAAACTTGTCAAGCAAATACTAGTTGTTATATCAGCCAACAATATCAGGACTCAATACAACTGAAACAAAAATTTCAAATCTTGATCAAAACAGAAAATTCTTTAAAACAATGATACCAACAGTTTTCTGCATGAAATAGTTTTCATTTTTTTCAACAGATTTTCTGCATAAAATATGTTACATCTACGCTGCTCATTAAGCATGTTCATTAAGCATTCTCCATCAGAAGACTAACAAAACTAAGATATTAAGAAAGATAACCATTTAAATCCCTTAATCCCCTTGATGCTTTCAAGCTAGACAAAAAAGTTAGTCAAGAATGATGCAGCATGTAAAACTGTGTTCAAACACATGTTGATTACCTTATGCGTCGTAGTGATGTAAGAATGTGATCGACCCGCTTAATTTCTTTGAAGTCAATGGTCTCTTTGTTAGCCTTTGATTCTGATGCTGCAGCCTCATTTTCTGCATCAACTGTGTCAAATATAATACAAGAATTAAGAATTTAATGAAAAAGTTTATCACCATGAACTGGCAAATAGGTATATCATAGAAACTAAAGAATATAATTTTAAAGTGGAAGCATAGTAGCTGACATAATAAATTATACAAGAGTCATGTGACCAAAATATGAATATAATCATATGCAAGATCAACTATCCATAAATTTAACGAATAGTGCCACTTATTAATTCTATTCGTACTGTTGCATGAATGCAGTGCAAACCTACCTCAGACCTCAGAACAGGCAGGGAATAGCATGAAGATTCCTCAAAGAATTGTATACAGATTATTCAATTTCTGACACGAAGCGTATTGTAGCAAATCAAAAGTAGAAGGATGATGCCATTATACCATATCCAATCTTTTCCAATTTTGAGGCTGTAGTATTAAAAGCTTTCGATATATAATGCAGTGCCCGTCCCTGCCAGACAAGTAAACAAGATATAAAATGGTATTCCAAAAGTTGGAAAAAAAAATATGTTTACAGGTTTCAGTATATGGAACAAACTACAGAGTCAGTATTCACAATCTACAATAATATTCCATCCCAATTCCAGAACTGACATTAAAGGTGCAGTCAAGCTACTGAAAGATATCACTTTCTTAGTACTATAAAATGATAATATGAAACATTTATTCGTGAGAGAAATAGGAGATGGCATGGCTTGTGGACATAATTCTACAAGGAGACCTCACAAGTGGAGGTGAATAAAGCAATTACTATGCTGGCAGTTTAAACTTATACTAGACCCGCATAATAGACTGAGAGAATATATTCAGAATAAATTATGGCCCAAAATATAACTGAATATATTATCGTAAGAATAAGAAATTCCCTTATATTTAGATTAATCAAGAGTCACATACCTTCTGAACTCTGAATATAATGAGCGAAAATGATGCATGAGATGCAAGGTATGGAATGGGTCCAACATACATACCCTGGTCTGACACAAAAGTGAATATTTTTTTACTCTGAACTACAACATCAACTTGGTAAATGGTAAGGAGCAATCTCAAGAATTGCACCAAAGTAGCCAGCACATTACAAAGTCTACATGTAAAACATGGGTATAATCTTTAAAAGATTCATACTTCATATCTTTGCTCTTCAATTTTTCCAAGCTCTCCAAAAAACAAATGTGCCTGAAAGTATTTTAGTTTCACAGTTTTTGCATCTCCAAATATAACAATTCGAATTCTATTAGCACAGCGTCCAGGGACAAATATGACACCAAGAATGCATGGTATGCATCAAACTTCAGAGCAAGGGTATCTTGTCAGGAAAAAGAGAATTTCAGAGCATTGAAAAGTAATCACATTACCTAAATAAAAACTTCTTTCTTCAAATGGGTTATACCATCTTGGTCACCTCTTATATGAGAATTGCTAATCCATCAAAACAAAGGAAACAGCATTCTATTCAAGCCAATCACAAACACCTCGTCCATTACAGAATAAAAACTCAACGACTATTCTCTAACAGAAGTAAAATTGCCAACAATGACACAGGATGAAGATGATTGTTCCATTTCCAAATGTTATCAACTAAAGTAAGAGAATGAGAGAAAAGGTACTAACAAGTCGAGATGCAAAGACATTACAAAGTTGAGGAGCTTGGTATATAGAACCATCCAAGATATAATATGTGAGCATCGGGGTTACTTTTTCGGGACCATCCCTCTTTTGTTTACGGATGACAAAAAGATGGGGCTCCATAGCTTCACTTAACACGTACTCCGTCCCCGTCATTTTGCTGCACAGCAACAAGCATATAGTCATACATAGATTTCCTCATGGTTCCCTAAACTATATGTGCTACGAAAACTTCTGCCAAATGTACTTCTTTTCCACATAAGGAAAAAGAAAAAATGAATAGAATAAAGACAATACAGTATTTTCAAAATGTAGTTAGAAAACATCAAATTGAGACAAGTCCATATTCATCTCAGTTCCTTAACTCCTCAGTAGCGGTAGTCACATAAAGGTCCTCAACCGACAACCAAATCTCCAAAAAACAGAAAGAAATTCGAGGAAAGAAATAAAACGGTGAAAAAGAAAAACAAGCTAAGCAACAGGAATCTCAATAGTTGATCAAATTACTAATGTCGGAGTATTAATTAACAAGTACACACGATTAACATCAAATATCTTCCAAACCCATAAAAAATTACTAACAGAGCATCCACATAATCAAATATGACCATTCTCATATAACTCCACCAGGATAGCAAATTATCAATCACAGATCCAATCTTTATCCCCACCAACATAAAAAGAAATTAAAAACAAAAGCCCATCAAGATAAATTGTTCAAATACAATCAAGAGAAAAAAAAAAAAAGGAAAGAAAGAAAGAAGCATACGAGAGATTAGACATATCTATCGAGAGGGTGAATGGAGCGCAATCGAAGCTGTTCATTGTTGCAAGTCCACTCATAAAACGGAGAAAGTGCAAAGTAATCGAACACTAAATTACGGTCAAGTGGATAGGTGTTCAACCATAGCTGGTCCCTGAAACATATTCCGGTCATGTCCGTCCCTGGCAGTGGCGGAGTTGGTGGTGCTCCTCCGTCCATGTTTGCATTTCCCATCGCCGGGTTCGGAGTCGCCGCCATCTTTTTCTATTTCCAGTCTCTCTTTCTTGCTGAATTATTCCCTCTTTAAATATATCGAAGACTAAGCCCAATAAACTTAAGTGGGCCTATTTTAAAGAATTAAGACAATAGCTCTTGAGGCCATATTCCTCTAATATTTCGTACATACGAAAATATAAAAAGAAAATTTCATTATTTTTGTTTCGTTAATAGTACTCATAATTTCATTATTTTTCTAGGTAGATCAAACAATAGAACAATAGAATTTATGAAATCGACATCCATTGCACTTACCAAACAAAGCGATATTTATATAAATGAAAATAAATATCATGATTCATAAAATGATTTTCAATTTTCATCCCCGAATTGTTTGTGTAGTTAACATCCATTGTTTACATAAGTTGCTATCCACTATATTTCAAGCTTCACTTTATGATATTACTTCTTGATTTTCATTCTTGTCAAATATTCCACTGATTAATTTTTTTTCGAAGAAAGCAACAGCGAAAAACTTTCCTTTTATTTTTAGAGACAATATACTAAACTTTTGTTCCATTTCATTTTTGTGTAACAATATATTTATACAACGTAACAAAATAAGTGACGTGTTATTAAATCTCTAAATAAAATAAAATAAAATAAAATTAAATATTTAAAATTATGTGTTTATGATTTAATATGATTTTGTCATATGTATTAATTTGACAAATAAATTTGAATTTATAATTTTATAAATAATTTTTCTTTAAAAGATTGCTTTATCTTAAGAGCAGAGATGCATTGCACGTACTTTAATTAGTTATATCGGCATGCAAATCTTGGACCCTTCCTTTGCGGGAACTCGTAACCACGGCCTCTTAACGGGAGAATTTTCCTCCGCAAACAAAACTTTCTTGTCCAAATTTCCACTTCCAATTAACCCAACAATTCTGTCAACACTTTTTCCTGTCCAAAAAATTCCCCTGGAAATCTAATCCCATTTAGCATTCCCATTTTTGTCATCTGGGACATTTCCACAATACTCCTTTAGTGCTCAGGATTTTGAGTCTTGAAACGAGGCTGCCTCATGAATTAATTTATCAAGAAATTGTCCCAGAAGGTAACAATCTTGATGAGTTGATCCGTGAATTTTTGTTTAAATTCCTTCAGGCCGTTCATGGCCATCCATTTTTCTTGTGATGCACATTTTAAATTGGCCACACAGCCAAGATTTGAAATTGTTGATTCTTGAATGAACGAATAACATCATATTCATGTAGTAATTTTTCATGATAACCATTTTTGTTAATTCTCGTTCCCTATTGGATCCATCAATACTGTCTCTGTTCGTTCAATTTACGCGTTAAAAAGGTGGGAAATTCGTAACAAAATGGCTTATCGGGTCAGCTCGAGGTCTGAGTCAATTTCAATTTCCCAACCTTCATTCGCTCAGAGGATAACAGATGATCCTGTTACATCGAAAAGTGCTCAAAGTACGGTGACTTGCGTTTATCAGACTCACATCGGGGGTTATTGGCGAAATGTCACGGTTTTATGGAGCAAGAATCTGATGAATCATTCCCTCAGCATAACCGTGGACAGCGTAGATACTGATTGTCATCAGACGTGCAAAATTGACCTTAAACCTTGGCATTTTTGGGCCAAAAAAGGTTACAAAACGTTTGAGGTTGATGGAAACCAACTAGATGCCTATTGGGATCTGCGATCGGCTAAATTCTCTGGCAGTCCGGAACCATGTACGGATTTCTACATAGCTCTAGTTTCGGATGAAGAAGTTGTGTTGTTATTAGGGGATTACAAGAAAAAGGCCTATAAAAGAACGAAATTTCCCGGCCTGCCCTTGTTGATGCTGTCCTGTTTTTCAAGAAAGAACATGTTTTCGGCAAAAAATCATATTCTACTAGAGCCAAATTCGATCACAGGAAAAAGGAGCACGAAATTGTTGTGGAAAGTTCAACTTCCGGGCCTAGAGATCCCGAAATGTGGATCAGCATTGATGGGATTGTGCTGATTCACATAAGAAATTTGCAGTGGAAATTCAGGGGTAATCAAACTGTTTTAGTTAACAAGCAACCTGTCCAAGTTTTCTGGGACGTGCATTCCTGGCTATTTTGCAGCCCTGGATCAGGCCATGGTTTGTTCATTTTTAAGCCAGGGGCAGCATCAGCATCTGAGGCCGATAGCGATAAAGAGAGCAATTGTACCGGTGATAGTGATTGCAGCGCTGATAGCCGGTATTATTCCACCCTAAGCCATTCCAAAGCTTCACCATTCTGCCTCTTCCTGTATGCCTGGAAGATCGTGTGAGATCAACACAATCCTTAATTAATCGTTCTGCACTCGCGATTCGCGGATTATATAGGGGATGAAATGGTTGAAAAAAAATCAAGAATGTTGGTTGTATTAGAGAGTAAGTTTGTTTGCTACTCACAATTTGAAAAGTACTGCAGGAATAGGCTTACTTTATAAATGCTGATGGATTCAGCAAACTGGATTTACAGTTTTATTACTAGTGATTGTCTTATCAATCATCAAATCCCAATCCCATGTGCTAATTAAGTTCTTGGTCATTTTGATGATCAAACTGCTCCTGTATAGAAAATCTCTTATTCTTGACATAACTGGTTCGCATTTTCCTCCAAGGAGGCTTTGCAACATTTCTACTTCTACATTTTATTTATTTATTTATTTTTTTTGTTAATCAATTGTGAAAAGAGAGAGTTTTGGGCTCAAAGTGTGCCAGTAAGTAATATATCTTTGGGCCTTAGCCCAATCACCAGAGAAACTTCTTTTGAAGGTTTAGCACTGTGATTTTCCATGCAGGCCTCAGGACCACTCTTTCAGATTTCATGGCCTCATCCATAGGGAAATATCTTATGTAGGCCTAAAGCCCATTTGTATCAATTCAGAGATGCCAGAATAGGACTATCTGCTACCTGAACGTTGGCCTTCCTTTTTATATACAAAAGTGGGCCGAGTGTCCTTTGTGTTAATCACATGAAAATTTTTGGGCCGATGTCAAACTGGAGATCTTTGTACCAAAGTATTGTTTCGGTGTTACCTAATAAAATGTCTTCCCTAGCAAAAAAATATATATAAAATAAAAAAATATTTAGATAGATCCGATCCTTGACCCCACCTGAAGTAGATCCTGAAGTCAGAATTAAACCTTTTAAAAAATGTTGTTTACATCAACTGATATCATATATTTTCTAAAATTTAATCCACACCATAGGGTCTATAAGTGGGACTAAAGATCTGGTCTACCTAAATCTTTGCCAATAAAATAAAATGTCTTCCACTGCTACCCATGAAACAAATCCGAGTCATAATATCAATATGCGGTTGGCCAAGGCTTTCATCTCTGTCCTAATTTATGAAAATTACCAAAAAGCCACTCAAGTTAATGGGACAAATGTCCATTTGATTAAATACCTAAGTTGATTTAAACATAATTTCATTCTTGTTAATAAAATGAATAATATAGTGTTTGGTTTGATTCAACGCGTGTAATTCTTGCTCTTTCCAGTGTCTAGATAAGAGCAACATTATTATTATTATTATTTTTCACTTTAAAATATTTCAATGTAAAATCCTTGATAAACCAAGAATTGCTGCCTCTAACATATTTTCCCAAAATATGATGAAGTAATCCCTTAGAAAAATATCGTGCTAATTTCGTAATCAAAATCTGGTTGTTACTATATTTTCAATATTGTCATGAGTTTTTTTTTTTTGGCAACTTGTTTTCGGTTGCAATCTTGAACATTATTATTATAGATATCGCAAGTTGAGACGAGGCATCGATTGAATTAATGTAGGAATTTGTAACAGAAAGAAGACGGCCTTGTAAGATTATAGGATTGGGCTATTTTGGACTGGTCATGCCGAAGGCAGTTACGTACGTAGACAAATTGTAAGACCATATCATAACCAACCGTCCCACCAAAGTCAAAATCTTATTCGTGTGAAAAACAACAACTAGAACAACGCCCTCATATTCCACATGCCAGTTTTGTTACGTATGCAAACACGCCATTATTGATCTTATATCTTTTAGCTTTTTTTTTTTTTTTTTTAAAGAGATAGTCAAACTTGAAAATTAGATTTAATATACTATTTTACTTATAAATCTTGTAGTTATTAATTATAATATTACTATTTTGCTTGTACACCTCGAAATTATTAAAATATTAGATAATTAATGTAATATCAGGTGACATTACTGTAATAATATCAGAAAAATTTACTAGTTTCTTTCCTCAACTGAATTTCCTATATTTAGCAAATCACCGTAACAACTTTTCTTCGAATAAGAACTATGAAATATATGAAACCTTTAAAAATTAAAAAATCGGGATCAAGTAACCGCTTTTTTTTCGAATATTTTTGTTCTTAGCTAAGCCTAAGTGGTTGATAAAATAGTGTCTACTAAAAAAAAATAAAAAATGAAACCCTTCTTTTATTTAGCCAACAAGGCGACAAAATTCTTTTCCATGTATACCTTGGAAGACAAGCTCATTGAAGTCAAAAAGTTCGAAAATTTATCGTGGTTAATAAACTACTATACATACATATGTGTAATTAAGATTATATTTAAATTAAACAGAACAATTCCAAGGAAGAGGAATATATAACATGTGCATAGCAATAAGCTTGAGGGTGAAAATCAAGGGGCACGCCTTGGATTGAATCTAGGAGACAGGACCACTGACTATGATTAAGAGAATGTTTATTGCATTGATCAACTAAAAACCAGCTTAGCTTTATTTTTAAAAAAAAATTACCTCAAAAAGATTTCCAAGATAAGTATGCATGCTTTAAGTACAGTAGCAGAGTATGTTAGTACTACTTTTTTCTCTTAAAATTATCAAATTAGAACAGTGTTCTGCAGAGAGCATAAAGTCTTGATCACTTTTAGCCTAACTAGATCTTTAATCATAAGAGTTATAATTACTGATCAGACTTTTGCCATTGATAACTTGTATCAAATTTAATTATTCCCACCTTTTTCTTACTACTACTAGTATTTAAAAGCAAGTAGAAAAAAAGTAAAAGATGTAAACAAACTTTGACCCCTCTTTGGTTCTTGAATAGTGGGTATAATCATAATTCATAATGACTGTACTAATTAACAGATGCTATATTGATTAGTGATGCTTGATCATGCATGGCAAAAGCAATAATGAGGATATGATATAAATCAAGATTTCATAAACCAATACATAATATGATTATCATTATAATCAAATGATGATTAGCATGATCATTAAGGGACAAAGGTCAGGGCCCTTAGAATTTTCAGAACCCCGAATCCCCATTCCCCTTCCAAAGAAAAAAGAAAAAAAGAAAAGAAAATTCATACACAAAATTCTCTTGATTGTTCTTTTCTTTTTTAATTTTTTTTTTCTTTTCATGTGTGGTGTTAGGTTGAGCAAGTTTCCTCAAAATTTTGGGTGGTAGACAGAATTAGGGTTGTGGTTGAGAAAATGAGATGTCATGGGAAATGAGTGGTTGAATGGAATTGAGGAATACTCATCAGCCTTTTGACTACCTATGGCTTCTAATGCTTTAACTTGTGATCTTAAAAACTTGAGATAGTTTGCGGCCTCATCAAGCATTGAAGCAGTATCCATCTTACTACCACCAGGAACCAGCCTTTGCAAAACCCTAATTCTCTCACTTATCTTTTCCCTTCTTTGTCTTGCGGCAACAGTTTGAGGATCAGTTGATATTCTAACATTCTTCCTCTTAGGCTTCTCCATTATCTCTGTGCCAAAGTTCACTGGCCTAAAAGCCGCCGCGCGATAAATCATTTCCTTCATTTGTGCAATGGCCTCTGAATCAGGCTCTCCAGCTGGAGATGATACTGACGAGTTAGACTGCTACAAGAAAATTGATGTTTTTTGATGAAGTTGGATGATTCTCTGATCTGGGCTTTTTGGGTTTTGGCTGGTTTTCGGATATCAGCTGGAAACTACCAACGGCAATGGAACTAGGATCTGAATGGACAAGGTTTTTCAGTAGGGTTTCACTGCTTCTTTTGGTAGCATAATTAACTTGATTGGCAATTTGGTCTGATGGAGTTTGTTTAGCTGTTCGATCATCAATCTCGTTTATACGGTTTTTATGGTTCTTGATATCTTTTGCTGCTGTTGAGCTATAGCATGCTGATTCCCCTGATGAAACAGCTTTCACAGCTCTGAAGTTCCATAAGTTTTTGCTGTTGGAGAAAAGCATTTTGGAAATCTCTGCATCATCTTCAACTGAAGTGTCTGTGTTGCTGTTGGATGCCGATAGAAGACAATCAAGCGAATCGTTGGAACCAGCTGTAGTAGCTGTTGCCATTAATCCAGCCCTAGCCTCCTGGAGGCAATTATCAATCACTGATTTAGTTTGCCATGCCATAATCAGAGAACAAGCCATTCAATTGATTGATGAAGTGATCAGTACTGTTTAGCTTTGGAGGAGAACAAATTGCATCAGCTCCCAATGATTGTCTTGGCACTTTATCTTCAACATCATCATCAGCCAACTTAATGGGCTGTTCTTGCTGTGAAAAATTCCAGCCTGGATTAATGGATTGTATCGGATTGGAGGCCGATGCTGAATGCTGAAACAGCTGGTGGCTAATCCTATGATCAGGTAGTGAGTTGCAATGAGATGATGAACCGGTTTTTTGGAGCAGTTGAATTGAAGTGAAGATATCTTCTGGGAGGCCTATTTTTCCTCCAATAAAGGTGAAGCCACCATAATTTGGCATCGTCAAGCTTTCTTGAGGATTTTCCCATGAAGCTAAAGAGTTCACAACTTCTTCTGCCCCATCCCAGTCCAATCCATCCATAGTGCAAATGACAAGATGGCTTTTCAGTATCTGACAGAAATTCACAAATTTATTGACATTTATCAAACCTCAAAGAATAATTTGTCAAAAAAAACAGTGAAATCTAAAATTGCTATAAACCAAGTTAGAATGGCTAGTATATATTTAACTAAAAAGGCATACCAATTAAGTTCAGATCCTTGTTGGGAGAATATTCAGTGTGCAAGAGCAACCAAATGATGATGAAGTCGTATTATTTGAGTGTACGTAAGAGAAGTAGTAATTAAGAGCTGATGTCGGAACGGCTAGCTATCTCTGGATGTATGTCATCATTTGTCCAATCTTGTACCAGCTTTTACCACCATGTTCGAACAATTTATTTCGTATCTCGGAAAACTGGAATGATCATCAACCAAAAGATCATAAACCAACGTTAGTTTGGTGCTAATAATACTAAATTTTGTCCAAGTCTATAACAACAAAATACGAGAATTTAAGGTACACTCATAAACTCCTCCAAATGAAACAAAACATTGATTTAAGCAGCAGTTAGTTCAATAGAGAAAGTCAATTACTATGTAGAAAAAAGTATCTTATAGCTATCTATACCTTGAACAGCAAAGGAGAAACTTATATTCTTGACTTAAACGAGGCTATATTGTTTGGTGGTTGAGGATTATATAGGAATTAGAAAGAAAGGGATTCCTTGCTAAAATAAAATACTAGTAGATTCTACAATTACAGTTGACAGGAGATGTAATGTAATGGTCTTGGAAAGATAAGTTTTTGGTCAGTTGGGTGGGGCTGTAAGAGAGAATTTTTTTTTTTTTTTTTTTTTTTCGCCGATGAGATGGGGAGCATGAGATTTCAGAACAAAGCAATTTGAATGTTATTTTATAAATTGTTTTTAGTTGGTTAAATGATTTATTTATATTTTAAAAATAGTAGTATATAGTTTGCTTATCTGTGGAGAAGTCTGAAGTCTGAAGTCTGACCTCCTTTTTGTTTGTTCTTGCTCATTCTCTACTCCATGCGTACTGTAAACTTAATACTATTAAAAAAATTGCAATCAGGGCAAGCCCTTTGTCAAAGGTTGCTATCGACCGTTCCAGCTGCTTTAAAGACTTCCATCAATGATAGTTTTAATAATAGTAGCTATTTTGTATTTTTAACTGTTTTACTTTTTAACTTTACCTCCTTCATCAATGCTTTTTGATGAAAAAAGTTAGTACTAAAACTTTTGTAATATATTTCCTTTTCTAAGTTTTTATTGCATAAAAAATAAAAAATAAAACTGTTCTTTTTCATTTGTCTGTTTCTTGTCAACTGTTAAAAAGATTTAATTATCAGGACTATCAACATATTAGAAACCGCATAAATTGCCAATAAGTTTGATACTCTTTCCAACAGTACTGTTGTTCGTTATTTAATAATGTTTCTTGAACTTTGAAGTTACTTTGGTCAATTAAATTTTATAATAAAATATAAATTAAATAGTAAGACGTTTTATAATATATATACATTTTAAAATAAAAAAAAAAAGATCATCAAGAATTTACAGGGGTTACATAGTCTTCAGTTCCATGCTGGAGACAAAATATATAGGTATAACAGTATGAAACTGAGGATGTTGTTTATGAGTAATTGGTACTAAATTTAAGAGCATATATAAAACAGAAAATCAAGAAAGATCTGAAGATATATATATTTCTTAGGATTGGCACATCATCATCAAAATGAACATATAGAACAGGTAATGGTCGGACTGTGGGCAGAGGATAAATTAACAAATTTAAAACAGTACCATTGCAAGCAAAATAGTGAGAAGAACTCAGAAGAGAGGATAACACAAGGAAGAGCCACCACTTGCTTTGCCCTCCTAGGATTTTGTCTTTTCACGTATTTTATTCTTTGTCCAGTATTCCTCCATTTTTTTCAAACTAGAAATTAGTGCTACCTCCGTACAAATAATGTTGTTACATAATATTATTACAGTTTGATTTTTTTATTAACTGATTAAATTTTTAAAATTCAATATTGTATGATATTTTTTAATATTTTTAAACCTTTTAAATTTACATGTATTAATATCTATAGTATATATAAAGGGAAAGTCCTCATTTGGTCTGGTGAAATTTTCCTTTGATTTCTTTTAAAAATTTTAAGAGAAAAAATTGAACAAAAAAAAGAAAAAGAAAAATAGCAGTAACCACTATTACATGAATTCTATCATTTTACAAAATTTAACCATCAACTCTAACTAACAGTCTACCAAAGATAGTTTTTAAAACCACACACAGTGTGTGGGCCTTGCCCACTTGTTAAATATAAAATTCACTTTTACTCAAACAATTTCATTAAAAAAATAAAGAATTATATATAAATTGTTTATTACAAAATTGATCAATTTAACCAAAAATTAAATTGTGATAAAATAAATAGTACAAAAAGAATTATAATTTTTTTTCTTACTATCTTTCCCTACTTATCTCTCTCACCCTCTCTCTTTCTATCTCTCTCACACTCGGAGACAGAGAGCACATCTGGACTCTGAAGGCATCCCCACATGCCCCCAATCAAGACAGCTGGACGAATGGGTTCCCCCCATTGCAATTGCTTCTTTAATTTGTCACGTAATTAAAGTAAAATTTCTATTGTGTCAACGCACATTTTTTTCATCACCACATTCAATTTTTTTTTGTCTTTAAATCAGATCCATTTTGACACCCCAATCAGTTAATATATGCATGTATGAATAAGATAATACCCATTTGGCAACTTAACATAAAAGCAAAGAAAACCTTAGGATAGAACAAGGTGGTTTTGTTAGAAACTTTCCCTTGATCATGCACACATGGAGATGGGGAGAGGGATGACATCTTAATTATTGCAGTTCTACAAGTGTAATCTCCACCTAACAATTTTTCATCCTGGTTTGCATCGAAATGAAGGATTTAAATTTACTATAAAAACCACATTTCAATTTTTTCAAGTATTTATGATCTTTCTTCTAAGTTGTTTTTCCCCTAAGATGCAAACTAGGTCCATTTTAAGCCCAAATATTAACTCAAACATCGCAGGTACTTTGTAATAAAACCAATACTAATTTGGTCGGCCAATCTTGTTTTTCCGGTGCAAACAAAAAAAAAAAGATAGGTGTCTGTCTCCCAAAAAATAATTGCATTTTAAAAAGCTCCCAAAAAATAATTGCATTTTAAAAAGCACCGTTATATTTAACCGTGCAAGAAATTGATGATTAAATATAATTTTACTATCTTAATTGGTGGTTTTGACGAGGTTTTGTAAATTATATCCCTATATGATTAAATGCAATTTTTTTTTTTTTCCCTTAGTTAGGCTCATAGTCAAATGCTTTTCCAAACCCTCAAACAATTGAGCTGGGCTGTACAAGTGAACTTTTATTGGACTTGTCCAATTTTTGCCATTTATTTGGCCCACAAAAAAAGGTGGTCCATCACATATTGTCAAAAGCCTACAATAAATGCCTCTGTTGTTTAGTAGTAGATCTCAACCCGCATTATTTTCAAATAACGGGACGTGAGCTGAACTTTATTTAGCCAGCTCAACACCGGCTCGGCTTATCTCGTAAACTGCTTGCTGCCACGTTGAATTGAGACCGTGGGGCCCGGCTTGTTCATTATGGTTGCCACACGTGATCACAATGCTACAATTCATACGTGGAACGCCTCCATTGGCAGTTCACTCTCAGCTCCCACATGGGAAAATCAAGAAACAGTTGACGAGGAGTGGGACCACCCGGATCCGATTAACCCACCTAAACCATCAATTAAATTCCAAATATTTGTCCGCTTCTAGCATCTTCCTAGAATGTTATCACCACTCGGTCCTAACATAATTCTTTTTTCTTTTTTTTTTTTCAATAATCTTTCCCGTACAAAGTCATCACCTCCTGATAGTGTAAAATTTTTTTATATTAACGGTGTAGATTGTTACTGACATTAAAGCACAGATATAATCAAAGGACGCAGATAGATAATCCCATGGACCAAATCAAAATGTTAGGATGACTAATGACAGCCTCTATTGTTAAATACCAGCATTATTGAGTCATCATGCCACATTGCCAACACCATGAAAATACGACTGCAATCAAGTGAGGTGAAAGATGAGCATGTCGGCACTACTGAAAGTGACTAGAGAGATGTAATGGCAACTATCAGGGGGTATTAAGAGCACATACCGACATTTTATCTCATAATATATTCACTGGATGCATGCATGTACAGTAAATTTGTCACATCCAATGGTGTCCGAAAACCAGATAGGCCAAATTCTCTTGTGGGATCCCTTTCAAAACCCAGTCACAATCCGAACATTTTCTAGAACTGGTAGTCCGGTCTGGCTATCTTGGAATACTCGAGCTTCCCGGCAAATGGTGATGATATTGGACCATAAGGTGTAGGCATAGGTGACAATTAATTATAAGCAAACTAGAAATATATATTGGCCCATAAGGTGTAGAAATCAATGACAATTACACTATAAGCAAACTAGAAACATCAAACATGAGAGCTCACACTCATAAGCATCCTAAAACATAGCCAGCCCCTTCAAAAACAAAAACATCCATAGCATCCTAGAGGAGGCACCCACTTTACTGACCCAAACCTCAAAGCAATATCGGGCTCCCCAAGACAGAAACGCAAAGCAACTAGCCTATTCCAAGCTCCAATCACGAGTTAAGCAAAACATTGTTATCCACAAGCAAGTTACTAGCTTAATGCACCCCCCAACCAACCGTGACATCACATAACTTGGATCCGATTCTTTCGATGGCACTAGCACCATTTCTGGCAATAAACTTGTTAACATAAATTTTCCATTAGCACCAAATTCTTTCCACATCACTAAAGGAAGACAAAACAGAAAGCAAGCCTATGTGCATTTAAGCAAAAAGGAAACCAGAAGTTTAGCTCTTAACTAGTCAGTAGTCAGCTCCTACAGATAGATGTTCATAATTCACTTCCCAACATTCTCCCTCTCAACATGGCTTCTGCTTTCCGCACCTGCTTCAGAGGTCCTATGATGATGACCTAGAATGAGCTAAAAGGTAAGTGTCAGCACCAGCAACAGATACTATTCAAGAATATTTTGTTAAGCTAAAACTTTTTATCACTAAGATCATCTTTGGGGGAGAAGGAAAAAAAATTATATCTCAAGGATTCAGCAAAGGTACAAGAACAAAAGCTCAAGTCTAAGCCTCAAGCTTGGCACCAGTATGCATTGATGGGGAAACGGTTTGAAGATCATTGATTACAGCGATAACAAAGTTAAGGCCTCCAGTGATTGGTGTTGATTTTTTGAATTTTGACAATAAACAAATGCCATATTCAGGACAAAAGAAAAAGACATGTTCAGAAGAATTATATCACAAGAAAGACAAGATTGACAATTACATTAAACTCGAAACAAAGAATTTACAAAACCACAGACAAGTTGAAGATATTTTGAGTCATCAAATTTGTAAAGTATATAAATTAAATAAACTTACATTTTCCACTGGCCCTTTTGCCCCTCGTATCAGGATTTCAGCACTGCACAGTAAATATTGAATCATGACTTGAAGTGCAAGAAGGTGATTCGCATGTGTGTGTGTGTGTGTGTGTGTGAGCGCGTGTGTGTGTGAAAGATAGAGAGAGAGTTACTTGCAGGATTCTTTGATTGACAAGATGGAAGATCCCTTCCTACCAATGATACATCCCATTTTTTCAGCCGGGACAGTAAGCACTGATAATATCTCCTGTTCTGGAGCATTGCCCTCTCTGAAACACTCTGTTAAGAGGAAAATACATCTTAAAATTCAGTCCTTCTATGCATTCACTAGAGTCCCAAAACTATTCTAACAATTGTTCCACAAGGTTTTGATCACATGAAACATTTGTCTCAACATAATTAGCATTAATTTATCTCCCCAAGAAAGAAACAAGAATACCAAATTCTTGTATTTTGAATGTCCCATAAATATACCACATCCCATGATTGTCCAAATCCTTACACATATGCATCACATAAAATGTATAGAAGATACATCAGGTCATTTTAAAGTGAAGTATAGGAATTGGCCTCCACAGTGATCATATTTCTGTTTAGATTGTATATTTACCACATACGTGTCCCATAAAAAGTATTGAACATAGATATGGTAATTTTACTGTGAAAGTATATCAATTGGCCTCCACAGCGATCATGTTTCTGTTTACGCTGTTTTCTTGCATGAGGCCTTTAAACAAAGAAAAGCCTTTAGCTCAGACACATGCTTCAAGTCACATCATGCAATCACTTGGATTGTGATAAAATACAGCATCAGCCACGTCTTTCTTTCAAACCACTGGTTGCCTCAGACTTTTCTTTCCAAAGTTAGATAGCCTATACAATCTAAGTAGCTATTAACCAAGGTAAAAAAATTAGAGATGGTAATGTACTGTGGTCTACTCATATAAACGGCAATGCATAACTGCAAATATCAAACATGAAAATGACCTCAGTGATGGGGAAACACCTGGAATTGAAGGGACAGGTGGCCAATCTGCCTGTTCATTGTCCTTGATGCAGAAACAGCGACAGTGGAGTGCTCCACGAACAGCAAGTCTCCATAAGGACTCTTAACAGTCAGTTTTTCCATCATCTTGTGGTAAATATAAGGGAGAAAACGGACATCATCTGCTGCTGCACGGATCATCAGCTCAGACAAGGGTCTATACGTCCAAAACCCGGGATCCTGAAATGAAGACATTCAGATATATATCACTGTAAGAAGAAAATATGCATATTGATGAGAACAAGTATCCCCAGTATTAAAAACAAAAAGAATCTAAAAGACGACATTCTGAAATATGAGGAATGAAAGCTGCACCATACATATTTTAAGCATCACAAATTCTTAATAGTGCTTGAATTCGTATCAGTTCTAGTTCCTTAACGCAGTGCGGATATATTATTTTCTCCTACTTCATTTCCTTTCTTGTGCAACTTGCATGCATATTTACAAAAGACAACCAAAATTACTTGGAAGAGTAAGTGTAAAACTTGTGGAGAGTCTTGCAAGCCAATCCTCAAAAGTATAACATCCTAAGGGCATCTAGTGTTTACTTAAAATAAGCTGAAACCTTATATACTTTATTAAGGAAAAAGCCATTCTAACATGTTCTCATTTGTTTTTAGCCACAGAAAACCTAACTATTGCGGAAAACACTTCTGGAGATGCTTTTCAGCTTCATTGCCAGCTAATTACTTTCAAAAATAATAAATCAAAGACACGCTTAGCCTTTCAGTAATTGAAATTTTTTTAAGCAGCTATACCCAAAAATAATAATAAATAAATAAATAAACTCTGAAGAAACAATTAAAAAAAATATGCCTGAGGAATTCAGCACAAACTTTTTAAGGGAAAGAAAGTTCACTAGATCCAATAACTATCAGAGCTGTTCTTTCATGGAATAAATGTTAATATAAACCTAGGAAAAGACGATATAATTATTTAGAATACTTAGAAATCAAGTGAAAAATTACTCTTTATTTCACCAAAATGTTAATGCATAAACTATTATTCAATTTCGTATAAAAGATTTCTATGATCACATTTAAGGAAAAAAAATCCTAATGTCAGCCTTTAGGGGATCCCACAAGTCCTGTGCATTGACCAGTGGCCAACATTTTGAGCAATTTTGAGTTTGCACTTTCATTTGTGGATTGAATGAGCAGCTCAATTAACAGATGTCCATTTGAGCTTCAAGAAAATTACATTGTTGCCAGTTATTTTGCATTTAAATACGAACAAGTGCACATGCATATGGGCTGTTGTGTGCTTTGTCAGAAAGAGCCACCGGATATTTTTCATCCTAAACCAGACATGTCAGCTTGGTAGAAAAGTTTCAAATTGAAACTTGACCTCTCTTAGAAGTGTACGGACTTCTTTCTTCTCAAAATATGATATGCCTGCAAAACATGTGTGCAAATCAGTAAAGGACATTTGATTTCAACCAGAAAACTAATGTATTTTTTTAAATCAAATTCTCAATCTTAACTAAGGTTTTTTTTTGAAGTGTGTTTAGATGGAAAGAAAAGGGTGGAAAACAAAGGATTTGGAGAGAGATTTGGGAATCATTTGTTTAGGAGTTTTTATTTCCTCTAAGGGAGAGGAAAGGGATTGGTGGGATTGTAGACCCCTCAATTTCTAGCACAATCTTTTCCTCCCGGAATGAAATGGAAGGAAAACTTGAGCTACCTTAAATTTAATTATAAATGTCATATTTGTCCTTCAAACATAATTAAAAAATATCAAAAAAGGGGAACTTTAGTAAAAGACTTAACATTAATGAAATCCAAACCCTCAAACAAGTTTGAGATAATTTCTTTTCTCTCCTCACTGAAGTTCTCCATTCTTTTCTTTTCCTTCCTAAACTCACAAACTAGGCCTTAGAGTTCCACAGTGACCTATCTACAAGAAAAAAGAAAAAAGAAAAAAGCATAAGTCCCAAAGTGACTCAACTAATGGCAACAAAACCCATGAAAGCATAGATATTCCCTCTCATATTCTCTTTCAGTCAACTAAGCTATAAAACAACATGGAAAGAAATTTTTTCCTCCAAAAACTTCTTTGGCTAACAAAGGTGCATATAAACCTCAGTGAACTCTGGTGAGATTGAGGAGATCTTTCCAACAAGTTCTAGCACCAAGACATTGCCGACAAAGCAGCCTCAGTGAATCAGAAGCTTATCTGGATTGAGGAAAATTTTTCAACAAGTTCTAGCACCTAGACATTTCCCCTCATTCTTCTTATCTTTTACCGCCATCTTGGGGTAAAAATGGACAAAAAGGAAAGTATTATGAGAAGATGTACATTTGAGGTGGGATAAGAACAAGAATAATACCAATCATTTTCGGACATGGTACATGAACTCTGTCAAAACCTTAAAAAAGAATTAAAGATTTTTGAAGATTTCTGGATATCACAAGGATGTCATACCACAATAGCGGTGATCTGCAAGGAGGCGCACAAAGGAGATGTTGTCATATGGTGATCTTTTCTGCCCCCGCTGTTCCTCTATTAGATAATATGCTAGCTGTACAGCCACATTCTGAAGGAATTAAAAGATCTTCAACGAGACACTGTGTCTATGAACATCTTCAGGACAAATAATCTGGCACATAAGGCGTTGGTAACAAGCTAATAGACATAGATTTTATGGTCAAAATGCACCTTCAAGGGGAGAAACATACAATATTTTTCTGACATGAGGAAGTGTAAAAAAGCAAGGGATGGCTTACATTATTAACGAAAAATGTTGTTGAACTTCTTCATTATCTAATTGAAAGACATTTATCTAAAAGCACATAATGCAGCACTCGAAATGCATTTAAAAACCTCCAAAATGACAATGTTGATCTCTCTGCTGAGGTTGATCATCAATGCTTAATATTCATCTATGAAATAGAAAATCCTAGTATAGCATCCACAACATTGTGCAATGAAGAATACCAGAAAATTTGGCACGAGATAGTTTGGAGGTCAGTACCTGGAACTCACCTGGGTATCCACAACATTGTGCAATTTGATATCAAACTGAAAGTATAATGCCTGAAATAGTACAGATGTTTGAGAAAAGTAAGAACACAGGATAATCAGTACATCAAACCACATCGGGAACTTTGTATCAAGTTCTAAAATAGACCTCACTGTCCCGTTTGCAGTCGTGAATAACTTTTGTGATGTAAGTAGACTGAAGGGCAGGTTTACAAGCATTTATTAGTTTTCTCCCACCCTGAATAGCATCAACCAAATAAATGGCATCTGGGAAAGCAAGCTGTTGAAAAGAGTACGTCAGAAGAAAACCACTCCACGACATAATAGAAGTTCGCATCATAACCTACAACTTAGTAATGTAGGGAAACCATGACATAAAGATTGATTAGATCTCACTGCTATTGGCAGGCTACAATTAGACTTATTAAAATATTAACTATAAAAAATGACTGAACATGGCTGCTGAAGTTCAATACAACTTGTGTTAAAAGAACCTAAAAATAGGGACATTAATCTCATTCAAAAGCATCACACATGTCAAAGTAACCATTTCTAAACTTCCAGTCAAGGGATATTAAACTTCTTTTAAGTCACACTATGTGCCTAACAGGAGATGCCCCTCCTAGCTGTGAATAATTACACCGAGACTTTGATATCACTTTTGATTACAGATGACAATTTTTTTTCTAATATATCACCATTTTTATCACTAAGTACGTCAATAATGTCAAAGCATCAAATTTACAAGCAATCCTTAAAAGTTCTTGGATGAGTGCTTTTATGTGGCTTTTGTTCTGCTACTTAAGACAAACACCACGATCTTGGCATATCCAAAAATAGTGTTGCAAGACAATTTGTTATAGAAAGGTAGCAAAAGAAGGAAGTGTACATTGTAATCTAGGAGAGAGGCAAAAATGATAGAAACAAGCTTGCAGATAAGAACTAAAAATCTTTGAATGGCAAAAAACGTATTGATAGTAATATGCATCATGAAAATTCACAAACATGAGAGTGTCAAGTTTTCTTAAAGCAACAATAGCAAAACAAGCAGAATACCTGCATAATGCAAAGAGTTCCATGTCGACAGAGGTCAACACCCTCACAATCAAATCCAATAACAAATTGGCTTTTAGAGGGAGGGATGGAGAAATTCCATTGGAAGCTGAGATTCATGGGTTCTTATATTAATTGGTACTGGGGACAGAACGAAATCATTATCCATTTATTGCTACCTGGTAATAACCAAACCAGTGTTACTTAATACGCCCCTACGCCCTCTGATTTCTGTATTGATACGTTCATACCGGAATGCAATACATTCACATACCAAATTTCAATAACTGAAGAGACAACAAATATACCTAAAATTTTAATACAACTAAAACTATAGTATAACTAAAATTCTAATATAATCATGTAATGATTTATTTGTCAACGCAATAACTTTACCAACAATCAAGTATATACCCAAAATTTCTAGTACAACTACACAGCTGCCACACCATGGACAGACAAATGCATACCAACTAAGCCTATCTCCACGTATTACAGATTATAAAAACCACCATACCCCATACCCGTACTCGTGTCGCACACCATAGCGAACCGCGTATTGTGTAACACTAAACCAAACCTTCTTACATTGAAATTGTAACAACACCACCAAATTGATCAAATAAATGCCTCAAAAACCATCAAATAAATCTCACACATTAAAAAGAACATGAAATCAGAAATAAGGGCAAAATCTGTAACACATTTTTTTCTAATCAAATGTTCAATAACACGAAGGAAAATGATTGAGCATCTTTGAAGTAAAATTTTCAATCTTGAACCTCGAACAACAGAAATTCAACAACAGATTTTGAAATAAAAGCCAAGGCAAAGAGGAAAGAATCATAAGCAGCAATGCAATAGGTAACAAAGCTTATAAAACCCTTAAGCACCAAAAAAAGGGTAAAACCGCAGGCCAATAGTCACTCTATAACTCAACAGAACATGGAAAGCAAACCCAGTATTAAAAAAAAATACCCCCCAAAAAAAAATACAGAACCCACTTTCAAAGACAGCTATTACTAATGAAATTTACAAAAATCCATCCACATTTCACAATGAGCACCGAGAACCAAAACCCCCCACACTTCAGAAACAACAATGGCTGGCTCGGACTAGCAAAGCTAAATGTCGACAAAATTCACAAACCCATCAAGAATTTCACAGTAAAAACTAAATAATTACTACTATTAAGCCCCGAAAATTAAGTAAATAGCAAAAAAAATAAAATAAACCCACCAGGGTCGGATGGGAAAGGGATATATGTTTGAAGAAACGCCATATGCTCACAACCATCCGCCTGAAACCACCAAAAATAAATAAA
Organism: Cinchona pubescens; assembly: GCA_025175665.1. Classification (NCBI taxonomy): domain Eukaryota; kingdom Viridiplantae; phylum Streptophyta; class Magnoliopsida; order Gentianales; family Rubiaceae; genus Cinchona; species Cinchona pubescens. Next base: position 1,473,684 of record JANKKI010000066.1, read on the forward strand.
CAAATCAATAAAACAGTAATAATATTGGTGGTAATTAGAAAGGGGTTTTGAGAAATTACGGTGAGATATTTGCAGTGAGAAAGTTGTGAGTTCAGACAATTGCCCCTTTTGTGGATTTTTTTCTAAAACCCATTTTTTTTCTCTCTCTCATTCTTGGGTTTAGGCCACCTGTAAAGATTTCTGCAGCCTTGGCAGGGCAGGAGATACGCGTGAATTCAATTCAACTCACCATCGGACAATTTCTGGATACAAATATGTCCGTTTGGGGAATGCGGATGTCATGTGGTGGACAGGAGCACTTACCAAATTCCCCACCCCATGTGCAAGTCCAATAGTCGCTAGTCCAAAATCAAGTCTAAGCTAAGCCCACAGGCTATCGCATGTTCGCTAAGAACCTATGTTTGCTCGAAAGGGCCATCTTCCTAGGAGGAGTAGGCCCATGATCCTTTGTCATCGTTTGGCCTTAAAATTACTACTACTATTTTAAGAAAAATTCTTTGTTAGATTTCACTGTTTTTCAATCATTTCAACTATTATCATACCTATTTTGCATCGAGTGAGTAGCCAAAATTTTACACCTATTTTAAGGGGGGAAAAAATGCTTTCACAATTAGCCTCTTGAAAACAAACAAAACCTTAAGAATTCAAAATCATATCTTTTTCATAACAAATTGATGCATGTTTCTACATAGATCATGGGATATATAAACTAGTTAGCAAAATTCTTATGTGCAAAATAATAAAAAAGGTAGTAGAATTTTACCTATTTTTTCTCGTAAATACTATTCTTCAACTTTTAATGCTTGTAAAATTTTTAGTATTTGCAAATGAAAAAATAATCTTAATAATCTCTCACATTTCACATTTATATTTTTTTAATCTCTCACATTTAAAATGATACATTTTAGTCTCTCATAAATTCAAAATGCATCATTTTGGTCTTTCGACATAATTTCGAGTATATTTGGTTTAAAATACTCACATGCGTATAAAATGTAACATATTCAAGTGTAAAATTAACAATACATAACTTTAAATAATAAATTGTCCTGGAAAATGAGGATTGGAGTTGTTTGATTATACTTGGCGAAGGAAAAGTCGCGAATGAAGGGAATGGGGTGGTGATGGTAGGTGAGAAATTTAGATAGTGGTGATGGAGGTTTTAGGTAACGCCGTTTAATATTTAAAATTTGTGTGTTGCCAATTTTGTTTATAGAAAATATAACATTCGATACATATGTGAGTATTTTAAACTAAAATATGCTGATAATTGTGTCAATGGCTGTCAACATCAAAATGGTACCTATTGAATTTGTAAGAGACTAAAATGTATTATTTTAAATATGAAAAATTAAAAAAATACAAATGTGAAATGTGAGAGACTAATAGTATTGTTTTCCCTTTGCATAACTATTATCAAGCATAGTTTAAAAACTCGAAAAAACTCGGTCGAGCTATACCGAATTGATTCGACTCGATAGAATTATAGGTGACTCAGATAAAAAAATTGATGAACAATGAATTTTATCGAGTTTTAGATTAAATTCGATAAATTCACCGAGTAATCAAGAATATTTATCCGAATCGAGTTTATTTAACATTAAAAAATAGATAAAATTTGTATAAAACTTTTATAAAACTTAAATTTTATGAATTCATAATGAATAATATTTAAAAAAAATCACATATGAAACTTAAAATTTTAAATATTTAACTTAATTACAGCATATTTTTATTCTTAATAGATACAATAATAAATACATATCACTTATAGTTTCAAATTTATTATTTTTACTACACTCAATAAAATTCAATTGAGTTTTCGAATATATTCGACTTTCGAGTTTTTAAAGATTGTTATCAAGTTGTTGTTTGGTAAGAGTTTGGAATAATGCATTGAATGGCTAGTGGTAATGCAGAATTGGCAATGGCAGATGAAAAGAATTGGACGAGTACAAGGAAAATGGGTCCCATTCAAACTAACAATATTTATATAAAAAAAGGCAACAAAGGCCACCATATTGTATTGTTGTTATTAAATATACGGAAAAAGAATACAATCAGAAAAAATATCTAAAATTATATGTCAATAATTTTTTCACTTTAGTAATATTGGATAATTGTCACTTTGTCACCTTTAAAATTATTTTTCTTAAATTAAGGAGATATTTGGTTCGTATTTGAAAATCAAAATCGTAATGAAAATTATAAATTTCAGGTATAGATTTATATCATTCTGGTTTATTTATTTAATTTAAATAAGAAATGAGTTTCATTATATTGATAAATTAATAAATTTAATTGAACTTATATCGTAAGTGATAAATGAAAGTTGACATTTTCTAACACTTTCATTCTTATGAAATAATTTTCATAATAATTAACTAAATAACATCTATGAATATCATTCACTTTGATTCCATTCTTCCAGATAGTACTACATTGAGTAATTAATACTGCACTACTACAGTCTAATAATTTTCCATCAGGAAAGGTTACAAAATTGCGAGGGAAAACTAACCGCTGGTTAGGGGAAAGGCGAAAGTTGCATTTCTGTGAATACCATGTTTCAACAGATATTTTAGTCCCAATATTTAGTAGCACGTAGGAAGATGAAGAGGTTGTTAGAGAAGAGCACGAACAAATGTTTCGGCGACTGTTGCTGCATGAAAAAATGGGAGAGCAGAGAGAGAGAGAGACTGAGTCTCAGTCAAATAACCAATGATTTATCCCATAATGGTTATAGATGGCTTAACAACGCTAGTTTTCCCCGATATCCCGCTTTTGGGGTCCTACATTAACATTTCTTCTCCCACCTTTTTTTTTTTTTTGGCTATTTTTACTCTCTCTCAGTAGTGTCTCACCCCCTTTTTTATCTCTCTGTTGATGATGATGTTGATGTGATCTTTGTAGATTCTAAGGCCACCCTTTTCTCTTGCTGATTCTATCTATCTTTCTTGCCCACCTGTATTTTTTCCCCCCCACCCCTCTACTTTCTCTCTTTACCTCACAATTGAATGAATTTCTACTTGTAGTAGTAACATTTTTTCTTGAGTGCATTGGTTTCTTGATTGCTTGTTTGTGTTCTTCTTGGTTTTCATTTATTAGTGTAAAAGATTTGGTTTTACACTTAATTTACTAGGTAGCTAGGTGTCTCCTCACTTAACACATTTTCTTGTGTATTTTGCTCTGCCTTTCACTTCTTTGCTGGCAAGATTTTGAATCTTCCAAGTGGGCTTGTAGATTATCATGGATTCTTGTTGCAAGGTTTGATTTTTTGATTTTTCTTGCATGGGGTTTCCAAGTGCTATTTCATGGTGTTCTTTCTTGTTAGTTTTGATTTTTGATCAAAATATGTGTTCTTTTGAGGTGGGCTGATCAGGAAATGCATTCTTGAATTTTTCTTTTTTTTTTTTAAGTGAGAAATTTTGGATGGAGAAGATGAGATCATTTGATAGAGGAAGGTGTTGAAGAATAGAGAAACAGAAATAGGAAAAATGAGAGCTGGGAAAGATGAGAAGCAGATGGATCCTATGTTTCCAAAGCTACATATTAATGATGCAGATAGAGGAGGAGGACCAAGAGCGCCTCCAAGAAACAAAATGGCTGTGTGTGAACAATTTAATGTATCTTCTCAAAGGCTTTCCTCTGGATCAATGTCAATGCGGCCTCTTCCATCCTGCAATAGCTCTAACTTGGTACCTTCTGCATCACAGAATCTTGTGAATTAGGACTTTGAAACTGACAATTTTCTTGATTTCTAGCTTGAATTTCTTGTGAATTGTCTGTTTAGAAATACCTATGACATGCTGGAAATTTTATATGAGTTGTGCTACCAATAAATTTCTAAAGAGGTTGAATAAAGAATCTGCTATTTAACTTGAAATTTCTTAGCATACATTCCAATATAAGTAATATCATTTTCATCTACATTGGCAAATTGTCTTACTATTTTGCAGTTTTATTGATTTCTTTATCCGTAAAGTTTCCATCTTTTTCCTCAATATATATATGGTAATTACTGAGTTGGAACTTGTGAGTAAAGCAGTTCATTTCATCAGCTGCTATGTGGTATGTGTAGTATGTTTAGAAGGAAGATTAGCGAAGTTTTTGTTTATTATCTTTATAATATAGAACTGGTATCAGAATGGCCCCATGTTGCTAATTGTGCATTATCATATCTGCTTAAGCATTGTGAATTTGGCTCTTTCTTAAGCTACTTGTGGATTGTTATTGTCGTAAAATAACTTGTAAACCTAGTCCATTAACGCATTATCGAAGTAATATGTCACTTTCTACTATCTATAAATCACCTATGAACCATCTGGTGACGGGAAGTAATATGTTTTTGTTCTCTTGAAATGTCTATTATAACCAAACATTTCATGTGAAGAAGAACTTCCCAAGTATATTCATTATGCACCATTTTAACCTTCATCTTTGCTACCAGTAACACAATTTTATGTTCAAGCATACTACTTGTGGTTTGAATAGCTTGTGAAATACGAGTGAGTAAACTTCCTTACTTCTTCGCGATATTCTTCACCTGTTATAGGTTCATTGTCAAAAGAATGGTGGATTGTCATCGTTCTGCAGCTCACCTGAGTCAGGGCTATGAGAGAGTTCATTCTAATTCTTTTGCAGGGATAAATTTGAGTAATATGTATCCAGAATTTCAGATATTAAAGACTGGAGATTATCAAGCATTTAGAGGAAGAAGGCCTTTGAAAATGACAGCTGAGTTTAGATTGTTTCAGCCATATGGCTTCTACAACTCTATGAACTCGTCTGCTAAGAAGGTTGGAAATGAGGAAGACCCTGAACAAGAATTCCATATTTTGGCCAAAGAGAGAAACTTCTAAATCATGGCAGTGTTGAACTGTCTCTGGATACAGAAAAAGTCATTTCCTCAAGTTTGAGCTTTTCAGAGCAACATCAAACTTCTTCTGAAAAACAAAAGAAGGAGATAAGAAGAAATGATGTGAAGTCAAGAAGAAATGATGTGAAGTCAAGGGAGCATCCAAGGAATCAAGCTGAAGATAACTGTAAAGTGTCTGAGATTACTGATGACAATGCTGAAAGACTTCATCCTCATCCATCAACTGGCGAGATGGTTTTAGCAGATGCAGCTCCAAGTGCTTCTGTAGCCATATATAGAACTTGCGAGTCTGGTAATAGAGCAGTTGTAGCCATACATCATTCAAATAGAAGTAGCGTGGTCAATGATTTAAGCACATTACATGATACGTGTGCAGAAATGCATCAACAGAGCAGAAGTTTTCTAGTAGACACTGCAATAGATGATAACATATCAAGGAATCCTGAAGCTCAGCATGTGTATCATGTAGACACTTGAGGAAGAGAAGTTTTTCTGCAATGGAATCGCCATCTTGTTCCAGTTCACCAACTGGAGAAAATAACAGAAATTCAAATAGGCACGAGTTAGTCATTGAGTGTCCTAAAAGTAATGATTGTGCATCTTCAGGTGTAGGAGACGTTGAAAGAAATCTTGCCATCTCAGACAACTCAGTGGGGGATTCTAAATCAGGTTTGGACATATCTCCTGATGATGTGGTGGAAGTGATAGGTCCAAAGTTTTTCTGGAGTGTAAGAAGAACCATTGCTCAGTAAGTAGTATTCAACTTTGTGTTTAAATCTGCTATATATTGCTTGAGAACTTCAAATTCTGTCATTTTAGGAGGAGCTAATGCCTTGTCTGCAAGAGTCTGGATACCTTGATGCTTACATTGTTGCCATGTTCACATTCGTATTGCAGTCCTTAAATGAATGTTTCTTTATTTTAGAAAAAGAAAATCAATTACTTTATTGCTTTTCTCTTTCCATTTCTCCTTGCCCAGTCCATTTAAATTCATTAGATGCTCTTTCTTCTTTTCCAATTCAACCTAAATTTTTCTGTTCGGATATTTTCAGCCAACAAAGGATCTTCGGAGTGCAAATATTCGAGTTACATAGACTAATAAAGGTGAGCTGATGTTCTTTGATAGTTTACCTAGTTGAGGTGGTAATTATGTTATGAAATATGCAATCTTTAATATCTAATTTTTTTGTGATGTTTAAAATCTGAGTCTTTCTTGGGATCTTTAGAATCTAATTCATGGGAAAGGATTAACAACTAGATAATCTTATTACAGGTACAAAGATTGATAGCTGAATCACCAGAAATGTTATTTGAAGACAATGTAGTCTTCAATAAACCATCTGTCAACTTTTCTCTGGAAAAGAAGTTGCAGCTGGAGAAGTTTCCAGAACCACCAGCTCTATTTCTCAAGCCAAAAGTTGATTATCCGAAACCCAAACCTTGTTTGGATTATGCATCAGAGGATGCACAAGCAGAAAGCTGCCCATTCCTACCTATGATACTGAGAAAGGCCATGTTACTCCAAAGTCTGCTCTTAAACCATATCCAGGACCACTAACATCAACTTCTTTTGCCCTTGATGCTAGAATTGGACCTTGGTGTTTCAACACACCTCCTGGTAATCAGTGGTTAGTTCCTGTGAGGTCGCCTTCTGAAGGACTTATTTATAAGCCATATACAGGACCTTATCCACCAATTGCCGGCTATGTTGCACCATTTTATGGTGGTTGTGGCACAATGAGCTCAACTAGAAACAGAGACTGTGTGAATACAGCTTATGGTTTTCCAGCATCAAACCACCAGGATGTTGGTGTTAATTCTCGCCCTGTTGAATTTGGTCGGTCATGCTTTCAAACTTATGCCCTGCCTATGATGAACACATCTAACTCAAGTTCAGCTGTTGAGCAGATGAACCCTTTTGCCACAGTCCGCGACATCAACTACGTTGTTCCATATCGAAGTCCCTGTGATGAAATTACAAGCCAGAAAAGTGGGATCATGACTGATTGTAGCAGAAACAAGGGCAGTGATTTTCAAGGCAGTACTAACACTACTACTACTACTCATGATGATGAGAGGAAGCAAGGAGATGTGCTTTCTCTTTTTCCTACCACACCAACTGCTCAGATGTCACAAGCAGCTGTCAAGAATCACAATACTGAACAGCAAATACAAGTGATCAAGGTCGTGCCTCACAATCCCAAGTCTGCATCCGAATCTGCTGCTCGGATCTTCCGATCCATACAGGAAGAAAGAAAACAACACGCGTAGTTTCTACTTTATATACCTCGTGGCATATTAGTTAGTTAAACCACCTTTGTTAGAGCAATTTTGCTTGTATACTCGTTCTTTTTTTGTTTGTCATGGATTGTATCACAACGAAAAACATGTAAATTGATTTTTGTTTGTTAATCTTTTAGATCTTACGGTAATTACAACACAGATAAAATTACGGAAGAACAAGTTCTTCGTACGATATAGATGCTATGCATGCCTTATCATGATGTGATCAGTGATCACTATAAGCGCCAAAACATTTAGCCACTGTATCTTTCAATTTCTTTGTACTTGTACTCGTTACGATACTCACCCCAGTTTCACATTCCTTGAATGAACTTGCATATTTATGAAGAGATTCATTGATTTTTATCACAATCTTTAACTTTTTTTTTTTTTTTTAATTTAAAAATCAATATAACCATTGATTCAATCTGGAAGGGCAATAAGTGAATTAAAAAGCTAAAACCATATGCATGCTATCACAAGTTCACAACCATGACTTTTAGCGGTATAGATTGACAAGAAAGTTGCACCAGCCCTGATAATCTGTAAACTGGCCTCTCTTCTGTATCTACATTTCCTAACTAAACTATCAATTGTTACAAGACTTCATGAATCATGAATTACACTTCGAAGAACTAGAGAAATATAGTACTGCTTCACTTGATAGCAAATGGAGATGACGGCTTGATAGGCCTTCTGTCTTCACTCCTCTAAAGCATCAGAGGAAATTGTGTGCTTTGACATAATTATGGTGCCCCTCTAGAGATTATAATGCAAAAGAAGAGTACCAAAAGATGAAGCGCGAACTAGCTCCAAATATAGAAGTGGACCAATGTAATCACCAGGTGATTCAAGTAAGCTCCAGCAAGCAAACACATTCAACATGAGGAGTGTGAGGGAACATGTCCACCGGCTGTATGCTACTTAATCTGTAACAACCTCTTATATTTTGATCTGACTGCATAGTAAGATAGAAAACGGCTCAAATGACTGGAACTGTTATAATAACTTCAAAAGGTAGCATTACTTACCACACCATGACACAGATAATCGAGGTCACGAGCACATGTGGCAGGATTGCACGACACATAGATGATTCGTTTCGCCTTCAGCTTGAGCAGAAATTTAATCAATTTAATATGCATGCCCGGACGATTTGGGTCTGCAAGTTTTACACAAACCAAGAAATGTGAGAAATACTCATGGCTTGCTTCCTCATTGAAGCTAGGACTAAGAAATGAAACTACTGACTTTCTAGGAGAGTCTCAGCAGTGAATGCAATAGTTAGCTTGTAGCAAATCCAGTTTCATGTCGTAATTAAGGGCGCATGTTTTATACGAACACAGATATCAAGAGTTCTAATACCTCAGTGTAAAATAACCAAAAAAAAAATAATTAAAAAAGTACCAGCTTCTTCAGTGACGGGCTAACTAAAATACCAGAAAATTTTAATTAAGATGTTTAAATGAAACAAGTAGAGAAAATTCCACCACAGTATGTTGGTTTATAATGCTTTTATGTATTCTTGATTGATTAGATAGTTTGCTTACCATCCGATTTAGTGTATGGACTAGTAGACATCAAGGTCTAAATCACTGGAGAAATTGAAAGAGTAAGTAAAAAGCCAAGTAAATTTTAAAAGGAGAAGAGAGATACATGAAAAGGTAATATATAGACAGTCAACTTCCTTCACCATAAGCATCATCTAGGTCGATTCAACCTTGCAAAACTTCTAATTTTACTCCTTTTTTTTTACCAATGAGTTTGAGCTCAGGCCCAGCCATTTTTTTCCAACAATGGTTCTTATTTCAGTGCATAATTATACCTCCTAAATATGTAGGAAGTGAACCATGCATGAAATGAGAAGTTACCTGTAATGACAATGTCAGGCTTGGGAAAATCATTTCCAAATTTTTCATCAATTTTATTAAGATCCCCTTCAATGAATGTTGCATTGTGTATGCCATTCAGTTTGGCATTCTGACGTGCATCTAAGATGGCCTGAGGAACTACTTCATAACCATAAACAGACCCTACCCTGACCAAAATGAAATCAGAAGCAGTGATGTGAATAGTCAGATTGAAATCATGATACTTAGCCCTGGGAAGGACAAAGGATACTAACCTTTTTGCAAGGGTAAGCCCAATTGTTCCCGTACCACAGAAAAGGTCAAGAACAATTTCTGAACCATCTCCTCTGAGACAGGCGCAATATAACCTCTATTAATTTGTACAATACCTCTGCCTGAAATATTAAATTTATTGCATTTGTAATCTTACACACTACTAACAAGGATGAACAGAAAGGATATTGGGGTTGCAGGGGTAGAAACTTATAAATTTTTTTCTCTTCTGGATAAGCGAAAGATTGAATTTGTTCTGTAGTCCAAGCATACCTGGCGCGTATTTGTCTGAAAGAAAGAGTTTGCAGAAATCTGAAATGCAAGTCCTCTTAAAACTTCTGTGATGGTAGATTTGCCATACAAAGTGTATTCCTCCTCCCCAACTGTCTGTATTATAACAGAAGTATTTACATTGTTCATAATGCTTACCTGTTCAGCAACAGAATAATAACAAGATGAATGCATCCAAGAAATGCAAAGGTTCCTATGTCTATTATGTACTTGCAGAGAGATCCACTAAAAATATTTGCAAATGCGGTTTCAATTTGTAGACCTATAGCACCTCTAAACTGCAAAATCAAGGTCCGACAAAGCACTAAATAGCTTCAAACTGAAAAAAGAAAATGCTAGTGATCACGGGAAAATCATCTTGTGTTTCACAATATGTCCAGTTTCAATAGAGCAAACACACAAATCATTCATAATCAACTTCTACCACATCTTCTTTAAGCAGTTAATTTGGAAATTTCTCAGCAATACCAAGTCAGAAGGCAACATTAGAATCTTCTGCACTAACCACTTCAGGTATTACTGCAATTTTCTCAACAACCGAGTTCAACAACTCTGGCTTGCGGGAAGAAGTCACAAAATTGACCATCAGCTCAGGAAGACCATTTTCAACATTCCTGAAGCGAAAAGATAAGATCAAACAGTAGTATTTAGTTTGGGAAGCCAATTGACAGTAGTCTTAACACATTATAATAATGTGATAATGATATCTATGGTTCTAATTCCTCATTTACGGATTCTAACCATAACAAACATACATTACTTCTTACTATTAATGATGGAAAATCTTTCCATATGCTTTTGCATATTTTAGATTTTCACCACCTATATGCAAGAAAATTTCTACCTGTAGCATTACTTCGAAATTCAAGTGTCTTTTTGCAAATTTTTACGAGGTCAAAGGCTAACAAAAAAGTTAAACATCATCCAATAGGAATGGCAGAAATCAGTGTACCTTCCAGTTCTCAACATTAGATGCTTCAGAAAGCCAGCATGAGAGTGGACATCATAGGGCGAAAGGCCCAACCCTGGATCCCTCCAAATATCTTGCACGGCTGCAAGAACCTATAATCAGAAAGGCAATTTTAACTAGAAACAAACAAGCAAATCCAGGTATACAGGGAACAAATACAATTGTAATACAGGTTTAAAAAGAAAGATAGATGTAAATGCAATTATACTACTGCTACGCACAATCCAGAGAAGAAGGATGTTAATATATTCTACATAAATTTAAATACAAAAACATATAGCTGCAGAGCTGTCCACAATATCCAACATATGGATGCAAATTATCTTTTTCAAACCTCCAATGACATGTTTTAGCCAAAGAGAAGTTTCATATCTCCTTTATCTATTTCTTTTATTTGGTTCATTCCTGAGAAAATAAAAGCTAAGCCAACTCATTAATGATATGTTCCAAAACTGGAGGTACAAGTACTAAACACCAATGCCTATAATTACATGAACAAAAGGAACAGGAACATAAATCACAAATCTTGAAGATGATGTACAAAGTCACATGTATAGTAGTGAAAGTACAAAATTATAACCTTCACAAGAATAACAGGGTGCCTACTTGAGCATTCAACCAATTTTTTTTGGGTGATACATATATCAAGAAATAAAGTTAAGAAAAAAACGAAAGGAAACATAACTGAGCATATGAATCCTGTTAAATGTTTCTACGAGCGAGCAAGCAAGCAAGAAGTTCCAAGCATAAAAATCTCATACAACAAACAAACTACCTTGTTCGCTGGTTCACTTTGCAATAAGCACTTGTGCACATTTAATATCTTATCGAAAAAGCCAGGAGCATGAAGTCCCAAAGCATAGCCAACAGAGTCATCCAGTCCTTCTCCCAGAAATTTTGGAGGTAGCCAAGGTTTGGGCCCAAAGGAGAACTCCATCTGCATAAACACAGCAAGGGAAAAAATGAAAATCCTTCAAACAATCTTTTCATAAATGTCTTTCAGGACTAATATCAAAACATGCAAACTTTTTGCCAAGTTACAGGAATAAGATAATTACACTGAAACCAAAAAAGGCAAAATTGAAATTACTTTTTCTTTTTTTTTTTTGCATTAACTTTGGAACTTGAATATCCATGTTCTTTCATATTACGAAGTTAGCAGGCATAAAGAAGAATTCCACAGTCATTAGAAATGCAGCAATAAGTTTATACAAGGTTAAAATTGAATTTATATGTTTAATGTAAAATACAATGGTTTCTATCATATTGCAAGTGAGATTAATATACAACATGTGGAGATTCATTTGTGCAACAACAGCAATGACTGTCAGCAACTCAAAGTTCGCAAAACTATGATTTCAAATCAATGTGATTTCTTTCAATGACTGAAAGGCAAATTGAAACTTGCAAAAGTAATTCATAATGCAATCAAACTAAAACCAATAATTGTTCAATCACACACCTTATTCCTATAATGAAATTGGATATCACAGGGCACAATGGGCTTCATGATGCTGTTAAATTCAGGATCTTTATCAGAAAACTTGCCAACATGTACCACCAATTCACGAACTTGCTCCTCCTTGGCCCTGATCTGGCCTTCATATAACAAATTCTGAGTTTTACAACCTCCACAATGTGAGGCATATTCACAGGGAGCTTCCACATAATCCAAGTGAGGGGTCATCGTCTTCACTTTAGTCACCTAAACTCCTTGAAAACAAAAATAAATCATTACTTGCCCATGAATTTCATCAATACTCAATTGTAGAGAGAGAGAGCTTGCAAAAAACACACACAACTTTTACTTGCAAAGCCGGAAATTAGAAGAAACATGTAAGAGGAACCGAGAAAGAAACAGAGGGACAATAAGCCAAAATATTCTGTATAATTATTTCACACATACACAGACAATGAAAACACTTGGAAAAAATAAAAATAAAAGTTGCTTGTTATCCCAGCAATTAAAAAAAAAAATGTAAGGGGAAAATTTACAATAAATACATTTATTACCTCCTATCTCACCATTTATTTCAGCATACTATCCATCAGATTCATGACTATTCCATCAAACTATAAGCCCATAAACTAAAATGATTTCCTCCAATTATCTTATGCCAATTGCCAAAACCCAAAATCTTTCCTCTATTAAAGCAAACCCATAAAATTACTCCAGAAACATATAAACCAAATACTGATACTCCAGAAAATTGAAAAAAAAAAGGGGGTTGATTTAAGGAATAGAAATGCAAGAACCTCAGCATAATTATCTTTCTTTCGAGTAACACGACCAATGAATCGTTCGCCGGGGAGTGCGCGGTCGCACATGACGACGAAACCGGTGTCAGCAACTTTGCACACGCCTTTTCCTCCAATTTTAAAAGCTAGGGTTTCGCAAACCAGTTCCAATGTCTGACCTCGCTTCGGAAAATAAGAAACCTTATTATTTTTCTTATTATTCGTATCGTTCACTTTACTTTTGCCACCATTACTAGGTTTTGTAAGTGTTTCTCCGGCGGGTGAGATGATTTTAGTTTGCAATTGAGTGTTTTCGGAGTCTTCGGTTGGAAATAATGAAGAAGAGGGGAGTGAAGCGATAGTAGTGAGAGAGGAGGAGGACGACGGAAAATTAAGTATCTTTGTGCGGCGGAAGTTTTGAAGCCACGGTTGATAGTTTAGGCGACGGATTCCGCCGACAGAAAGTGGCGCCACCATTCTGTTGGAATTGCGGCCGCTGGGACTTGGGAGAGAATAAAAACGGAGGCGATGAACGATGGAACTGATTATTTGAGGATGTTGATGATATTGGGTATTTTGGGGATTTTAGTTTGTGCTTTTTTTTCTTTTTTCTTTTTTTGGAAATGTGCCGACTGTTATACTCGTAATAATATCAATTCTTTTTTTACCCAACTTTTTTTTGGTTTTTTAAAGGAGTTTTTTTTTTTTTTTTTCTATTATAAGGACATAATTCTCTTTTTATTTATTTTTGCTCCCCGATTCTTTCTTATGTAAGATATTATAACTCGAAGAGGATGAGAAATTATATCAAATTAGGCAATTAGCTAGAACCTTGTACTATTTCTTAGTCATTTATCAATTATTAACAATTTTTAAGAAATTTAATGAGAGTAAAGAAAAGGTAAGGGATTTGATTACAAAATAATAGATCTAGGTTGACCATAGTCATTTATCAATTATTAAATCATATGAATGTAATAATCTAAAACTATAACTTCCTAGTAATACATTCCATTAGACCTTTAATTAATATTTTCATTATAAGGAATTGTTAGTTATCATTTATTCTTAGTTTTTGACCTATCTATAAATTAAAATATCATGTAATTTCATCGTAGAGTACAAACTTGTATACATAGGACGGCTTTTAAATATTTGTTTGTTAGTAAAATTAGTAACTCATATAATTTGATAAAAAAATATTTAAATAAACTCGATTTTTTACTCCACTTGTAGATCATGTGGTCAAAATTAAATTTTAAAAAATCTTGCTTACATCAGCTGATGTCATAGATTTTTTAAAATTTAATTCACACTACAGATTCTATAAGTGAAGCAAAACACCGAGTGTCAATTTGACATACTTACACGTTCACAATTTTTGCTTCTAAGGCCTCATTATTTTTCATAATAAGGACATGACTGGTGAAATACTCAAACTTGCTACAATTCACCCTTGCTACGATCATGTAAATATATCATTCGAAGTGTTAAACACTAAAATTCACATTTAATCAAAAGTTATGTTACTCTAGTAATTAGTATTTGTCAAATCAAAAAAAAAAAAAAAGGTGTACTAATCTAGGCTAACTATATACATCTTATATGTCAAAAGCTCAACAGTTCAGCAGTAGCTCAAATCGAAATGTATAAAAACTATGAAAATTTTAGTAGATTAAGACTTAATATAATCAATAATTTTTAAGGAGTATATTCTATTTTTGATAAGAATATAGTAGAAGGATTTACAATATTTTGAGACATTCAAAATCTTAAATCCGTATGGTTATTTTGTTTATGTTCGGTTTAGATCCTTAATTTAAGAAAAAAGAATAACCAATTATATTAGTAAAATTATTTCATCTACATTGTCCTCAATTTAAAATAAATCCTATAATCAAAGTTGTTATATACGATTCACGATATAAATGCAATCGACATTTAAAATCAAGTATTAGAAGTTTAATTTTGTTTAAATTCATAATTATTATTTCCATTTTTCTAAAAAAACTCAACAACTAAATAATAGTATTCTCAAATTCATATTACTATAATAAGTTTCGTGCTCCAAAATCTCATTAAGTCTGTACGGTCCAAAAATAATGCGAACAGATCTCAAAGGTTCTAACTATAATTACACCAAACAAAACAAACCCAGTCCCACTCCCAAAAACAGACCGAAAGAAAAAAAAAAAAAAAAAAACTTGGGCCATATAGTGCCGAAAACTGGGGCATTACAAATTTACAATTGTCTTCTTCCCCAGTTCCACTCTCTTATTATTATTTTTTTTCACTGCAAATACACAGATTTATTAGCGTATTTGAGGTACTACAAACAACATTTGGTAAAGGTTACATCTTTCTTACAAGGCCTCCACCTTCAGAGAAAGATCATTATTCAAACAATATTGTCACTAGTAGTATTACAACAATTTGGATACGAAAATTATGCTCAAAAGCAAAAAAAGTGTGAAAGCAAGAATCAGTTGATTCTTTCACTTTCAAACGTATTTGATTCTTTCTTTCAAACGTATTTTGATTTTTTGACCAAAATACATCCCACATGACCAAAAACACACATCAAGATTTCTCAATCTTTGTTTGTGTCCTTCTTCCCTCGGCTCATGATATCTGTTGTTCCAAACTTGGCAAAATAAAAAATCTGCTGAAAATCTGACATTTTTTTTTGCTTTTTATTGTACTAGTTGAAGATTGTAGGTGGGGTCCGTGGGGACAATTAGCTGTGCTCGTGGAGGGTTGTTGCCTGTTTGAGAAGGAACAGTCCCATTTCTCCTATTTGGTTCTTGGTTGAGATTTCTCTATTCAGTGAGGAAATGTCCACGAGGTGAAAAAAAAAGAAAAGAAAAAGATGACCCTTTTCTCCAATTTGAATCTGTTATATAGTTTTTAAGATTGCTTGATTCTGAACCCACTTTTTCATTTGACAGGTGCTACTGTTATTGGAAGAAAAGGAATCTGAATCTCCCAAGCTTTGGGATTTTTGTGAACAGTATATTGTAGAGGGGAAGTTTTGAATTGTTGAAAAGTGAGCTAAGATGCAGTCTAGAGTTGGAAGTCATGGGACATTGGAAGAAGGGAAAGAATCGAAAGATCCTCTCACGAAAGTAGCTAATCAATCTAGGCCTTTACAGTTGAGATTACTTCAGTGTTTGTTGTTATTTTTAGGTGCCCCTAGCCATTGTGTTTTCGTTTTTTAGTATGTATATGATGCGGTATCTTGGAGGGCAGAATGTAATTGCTTCAGTTCCTGAAGCAAGAATTCTGGCCTGTGTCCAAGAACCAACTACATTAGAGAATTGGATTAAGCCTCCGTCGAGCTCATTTCATAGGATGAATGACTCTGAGCTGTTTTGGCGAGCATCGTTTGTTCCTCAAATTAAGACTTACCCTTTTAAAAGAGTTCCTAAAATTGCATTTATGTTCTTGACAAGAGGAGCTTTGTCAATGGCACCATTGTGGGAGAAGTTCTTGAATGGAAATGAAGGGCTTTATTCTATCTACGTTCACTCATTGCCCTTATATCAACCAGATTTTCCACCTTCATCAGTTTTCTATGGGAAGCAAATTCCTAGCCAGGTATGGTAACTCTTGCGATCTTCTTTTTATGATGCCATTATTAAGACACTATTCTTGACATTTGTAATTTGTTAGCTAGGCACTGAGACTTGGTTAGATTAGCTGGTATACCTGTTGAATTGCTTTACTGGATTGCAAGAATTTATACCCTTTCTGTATTCCATGTGTTGCTGAGGTAACACAGCATATTAGTCTGTTTAATCTGTCATTGCTGGAAAATTTTAACTTGGATGTATCTGCAAAAGGTGAAGAACAGGGAGAAGGAATATATATTCAGTCGGACAGACTTATATAGTCTGAGTTGGAGTTTCCGGGTGACAAGTTGTATTGGGCCCTCCTCCTAAAAGTATGAATTGTATTACATCATTCATAAGATGGATATACCACATTGTTCCTCTGATAATCCAATCCATTGAAGAGCTAGTCCTAGAATTTTGGCTGCGTATAGCGAGTTATGAAATATACCTATCAAGGGTATAAGCAAGATTCCAACTTGTTTACAGGACAAGAAAAGGAAATCAAAGACAAAGTTGGATGTAATGTAAGAAAAAGCCTTGTAGGCTATTTATGTTTTGCTATTGTATAAGCTTGGTCATGGCCTTTTGAACATAGTTTGGGTACACAGATACAGGGGATTCTCCTTGAAGGAATTGGAAGTAGTCTATTCCGCAATCAGGAATTTTAATGATCCTTTTTAATGTGTAGTTAATGATCTATATATGTAATTCTGTTTCAAATGGAAAGATAACTTTAGTTGCACCAGAAAGATCAGTACAGTACATATCTGGCAGGTGGAGAGACCTTGATACGCCAGGAACAGATTGAAAAAATAATGTAGTATGTAGATGCACCTTGAGGCTGTTGGAAAGATGTACGTGGTGCTTCAGAATCCTTCTCAAACTTTTAACTGGGCACTCTTTCTTTTATATATATATATATATTGGTTGGGGGGGGGGGGGTGAGTTAGATTTAGCCTTACTCATTGCATTATGGCCAGTGTATGTGCTAATCTGATTTCAGTCACCTGTATTTCTACCTTATTTTTAGGATTTTTAGTTCTCTCTGATATTGTGAATGGATTTATCGTATTTTGCTCATTGGAACAAGGGTGAGGGAGTTCAAAGGGGGCAGGAGAATAGGTGGGATGGTCAGATGAGGTGTTCTGGTGCCCTGAATCGAATTAAGGATGGCACTATTCATGCTTTTTAATAAAGTATATTCCAAAAAAATGTGTTGGTTCTAGCAATCAAAATGTGGGATTGATAAAGGATCTGCAATAAATTGTAGATCTTGCCACCTGCTTGTGGCTTTCCTTTGTACTTCTTCCGTGTATATTTGTCCTTCTTGTCTTCGAATTTTACTTATAAACCGGATATCAATTTGACATAGTGCTTATTCAATCTTGCATGATTTGAATGCCAATCCTAGCATGTGTTTAACGTGTAGCAGTTGCTAATTAGCTCCTCTAGTTTAGATTTCAAGTAAAATCTGGTTATAAGGTAATCTTTTCTTGCAGATGGTTGAATGGGGAAGAATGAGTATGTGTGATGCCGAAAGACGACTTCTTGCTAATGCCTTGCTTGACATCTCAAATGAGTATTTTGTCAGCAATCCTTCTGTCTGAAGCATGCATTCCTCTTCATAACTTTAGCATTGTTTATCGCTATATATCAAGATCCAGGTTCAGCTTTATGGAATCCTTTGATGAAGATAGCCCTTTTGGAAGAGGGCGATACAACGCAAATATGTCGCCAGAGGTCAACATCACAGAATGGCGTAAAGGATCCCAGTGGTTTGAAATCAATAGAAAGCTTGCTGTTGACATTGTTCAAGATAATATTTATCGCCCAAAGTTTGAGCAGTTCTGCCGACCTGCATGTTATGTGGATGAACACTATTTTCCAACCATGCTGAGTATCCAATTTCCTCATCTCTTGGCAAATAGGACTCTCACATGGGTGGACTGGTCCAGGGGTGGTGCTCACCCTGCTACATTTGGGAAGGCTGATATTACAGAGAAGTTCTTCAAGAGAATTCTTGATGGTAAAACGTGCATCTATAATAATCAGCCATCTACACTATGTTTCCTGTTTGCAAGAAAATTTGCTCCTAGATCATCACTTTGGAAGTTTTGTTAGAGCATTCATCTGAATTTTTTGGGTTTTGACAGAAGATGGCCTTCTAAGCTTCAGTGTTGTGTTACTACTATTGGAGGATCTAAATAATTCTCTTTTCTTCGCCAGATTCATACACAACTCCATGTAGTTATAGCATTTCAGATATATACATAATAGAAGTACATTTCATATATCTTCAGGGCCGAAACATATTATGGTCTGTTGAATGTAATGATATTGTATCATATCGTTTGAAATGCAATATCATATCGTTTGAAATGCAATCAAGTTGGCCCAAGTACTTCGAGTGCATTGTGCACCAGTTAATCTGATTCACTTTCAGAGATGATTCATATTGCTCGTTAGCTGCCTCCAGTTTTTGACTTTTTTCCCCTTTAACTGCAATTTTGCTTGCTGTTTCACCTCCAAGCTTTTGGTCCTTTTTCCTCTTTATTTCTCTTGAACATGCCAGCAAATTAAACACTATGAGTTGCAAGGAAGTGATAAATAAGATTTGGAGACTTCACTGGCTCATCTTCTGTGCCTGAAATGTGGTTTCACGTTGGACTCTGGACAAATTATTCTAACAATGAATGTCATATTCTACTGTAGCAGCGTAGCTTGTAAAATAGCAAGAAAGACCATCTTCTAGTGCAAGTAATTAGAAACAAGGAAAGAAATGTTCAGCTTCAGCAGACAAGCTGGTAGAATGTACATGGAAACAGGAAACAGCCTCAACCGTTGAATTCCTTTATGACCAGATAACTGAACTAGCTAGTAGTAATTCATTCTTGGAATATACAGTAGTATGGATACAGTAGAAACAATGAAAACTTAACAATTGCGTCCGCTATCTAAAAGCAAAAATTGACCAGTGCATAAAGTATTTACAATTAACTGAAATGAGAATACCATTCCGACAAGACCCATTGATACAGTGGGATTGAATTGTTGATAAAATACGATGATAGGTGGTTTACAATTCATCATGAAGGTTCTGATTCAGCATCAAAGGAACTTCTGAATTCCTTTCAAGAAGAAACCTAGTGGCCAATGATGCATGAAGAGCAGCACCAAAAGGAAGTCCATCCTCATTGATCTTGAAATATGGTGAGTGCAGTGATGTGGGTTTCGTAGCTTTTCCATCCTTCATTCCAAGAAAGAAGAAGTAACCAGGCATCACCTCTTGGAAATATGAGAAGTCCTCGGATCCCATCAATGGTTGCATCTCTTTGACATTGTGAGTTCCAACAATATCACCAGCAACTTTGAGGAAATGATTGTGCAAATCTTTATCATTAACAGTTGCAGGGTAGAAAGGCTTCTCATGGAAAAGAAAATCCACGGTAGCATTGCATCTCTGTACAGTGGCTTGCCCAACAATAACCTGCAAGGGAAAGTTGTTTCAATGTCTTGTGAATTTGAAAAGAAACCAAGCAACAAAATGGCATAAAAGTTGGTAATTTCATGATTGAAATCATAGTGCAGCCATAATGGACGATAAGAATAATACGCAATTGGTAACTTGCACGAAATAAGATGTGTAAACATCTACTTCCTCCTTGAGTACATAATCGAACATAGATATGCTTGATATTAGAATTTCTTTCACCAGGCTAACCTTGGGACAACAAACCACTCCTTTCACCGACATTATGGGCCAATGTGGTGGATAGCAGAAACATGTGTTTTTAAAAATATTTCGGAAAACGTTGCTATTCCAAATACAACTAAAACATGTACTTGGTATTTCCAAATTGTAGTACCTTATGAAACTAACTTTCGGACAAATCAACATATAAAAGTACTGAAGAAAATGTTGAGATGTGATTTGTTCTCCATTAAATATACATAGCTTAAGGTTTCTCCACCTTAGCAAGGAAGACAATGAGTTAATATACAGACAAGCCTCTAAACTGCCCTTCCAATGCAACGTAGCCGTGAAGCCATGCATTATCAGCCAATTTATGCAATTTCATGTCTCGAAGCTGAACCAATATGACAAAACTGATGTTATTAATGGTAAACTATTTAAGCCTAAAAACAACATCATCTAAAGTTCAAAGGCTACCTCCTCAATCCTCTGTCTGAGCTGCATAAAGCTCTCCTTAGAGAAGGCTCGAAAAGTGCCGCCAATGGTTACTGAATCAGGGATAACATTAAATGCCCCACCTCCTTGGAATTTACCAACTGTAATTACCTACATATGTGCATCCATGTTAAGGATCATGAGTATTAAGTGTTGAGTCAGATGTTCCAAATTAGAAGACAATAAAACATACATAACAAGAAAGACACTACCAACATTTATCTTGTACGATAATTCTAGAAGTATCATCTTACTATCACTTAGAATTTTCTCATCTCACAGAGTCACATTTAAATGCAAAAGACTCGAGTGCATTACAACATAGCAGGTGAACAAATAGAGTTTTTAATTTACCATCTTTTTGTGAAAGCATGACCTACTAAATACACAATCATAAATCAAAGTAGGGAGTTCACCCTTTCAATAACACTAGTAAAATGCATGTGCTCTGCACGCGTGGAAAGTATAACAAATCAAAACTAATATTTTCAACTTTTGTCAAAAGAATTTTATTTAACTGGAACTAAACTATCATATTTATGTGGGATTGAGTATATGAAATAAATGCAATCTAGATATTTCTTTATCTAAAAGTATTTAAGTAGTCATATTTGTTAACAAAGGAATATTAAAAACTAACTTCCTTTACAATGGCTCTTACTAAATGGTTGGATCTACAAACATGATAATTTATTCCATTGATCAAAATTTTTTTCATGACTGTGGCATAACAAAGCAAAAACTACAAAAGTAACCAAATCCAAAATTGACTTTGGACTCTTTCTCATTCATATAACTCAACTTGTTAAAAGAAAAGAAGAACATTACCCTAGGGAGTTATTATTGCTCATTGTCTAGGTGGCACTTTTCTATCGTATGTTGGTAAGTTTTTGCATCTTGGAATCTTTACATCTATTTATGTTTTTAACAAAGGAATATATGTTGGTTATTTAAATAATGTCTTTATTTTTCCAGAAGTCACGTTTTTAATTTTTTTTAAATGTAGATTTTATCTTTACTTTTCACCCTCATTGTTTTCATCTTTTTTTTTTTTTTTTTTCTTGTAACACCATAATGCATCTCTCTATTACACAGATATACCAATTTCAAAAGATAATGCATGTAAGATTTTTTAAATTGGTTTCAAGGTATTTGTTGGCTTAGAATGCTCTTGATAAGGAGTTGATAGAGCAGTATCTAATATAAGAACATAACTATTGAATGATAGTTTACCTTATTCTTTCTATATTGCAACTTTTGATATTTTCTTTCAAGAGTTCATCATTTTTTTTAACTTAAGTTGGGGATAGTTTTACCTTATTCAATTCTTTTTGTTTATGGCTTTTGATATTTGTTTTAAAAACACTTATTAACAGGGTATTCTCAAGACTGAAAACCCTAAATAAGCCATATGGAACGAATCATAAAATGTATACATGTATGGACGCCTAGATGACTTTGGTGTTGATTGTTTGCCTGGGTGCTATTATTTTCACAATTTGTCTCTATTTTATTTCTATAGTGTATTAACTCATACTAAATCTCTACCACATTTATCTATAAATCTAATTAATTATTTGCTTATCTTACTTTTCTTATAGTTTGAGATTTTTAAAATTTCAAAAGAAAAACTACCTTTTTTTTTTTTTTTTGCCTTCTACCCCACGTTCAGTACTCAGAATGAGTTAGAATATAATGACAATTCCACCTAATACACTTCTATCGAGAAAGGACAGGAATATACTCATTGTTTACCAATAAGTAAAATATATAATAGAAGTATTTTGTGATATAATTATATATATAATACTTTATTCTAGAAAAGTTTATAAATTACTCATCATATTACAAATAAAATATATTCCTAATAATATAAAATGTAAGTGTTATATAAGTAGTGTGAATGTCATATGTTTGTGAGACTTTACATTGGAGGGTTTTATGCGGCACACTTCAAACTTAACCTCTAGAGTAGTTCTTTAAAATAACATAGCAAGCTATTTAAATAATATCACACTAGAGTATCATTTAGGCAAAATTTAGGGTCCATAATATTGTTACCTAACGTAAAAGATTATATAAGCATGTTTCAAAAATTCATTTCTATCTGGAGTTATATGTTTTGCATATTCGTTTGGTATTCTTATCTGATTTAATCAATAATCTATCCATGTACAACTATTCAAACGAAGCAATATTGAATAAATTGGTTTAGTGACGTGAGCTGAATCTATTATAAATATCTCTTAATTGTGTGGAGTTAATTACTTGATTACTTGACTATTCATCTCAAGACTAATGTAATTTTGCACCTTTTAAGTATTAGGATCAAGATAGTTATTGTCTATTCTTCTGGTTATGGCAGTTTAATATCTAAATGTCCTTTTTTTTAATCACATATAATATTAATGGTTGCCTGTTGTTTCAAGATTAAACTTCCTTTGAGAAAACTCGTGTTAATTTTCAATATCAATGGGACCATTAATTACAAATCGGTATGTTTTAAATAAAAGTGGCAAGAAATAAAATATATATGAAGGGAAATAACTGTAATCACAATTACTGATGAGCTACTGCCTATTGAATAAAAATTGCTAGAGAATGTTCACATAATCTCAGGAAGCTGTACAGACTACCTATAGACTTAACAATTATTTCTAAAAGCAGCCTGTCACCCTCCAACTTAAGCTCCAGCCCATCTTCACCAGAGAAGAGTAGTGCCAAGGCCCTTGGAATGATTAGTGCATCTTGACTATCAAGAACTTTCTTATGGTAGTCATGGAACTTTTTGCCACGTTAATTAACAGCCATAAGGATTCTTATTACTCAGATTATGATATTTGTATTTACTGATGGTATTTTTTCTTTAGTTAAACTTCTAAAGAAATCAGATTACTTTTATATTTTAGACTCTCGGTCTCACATAATGACCAGCAGTGATTAGTTTTATAGGTTTCAAACGCAACTTGTAATGTCTTATTTTTCCATTATACTTCTTTGGTGCGTAGGATTCTAGTAAAGTAATTATATTACAATTAGGAATCAATAAATTAACATGTGAAATATTTACATATTTATCCATCATAGATACTTCTAATCATGGGTAAATTGGGTAGATCAAAAAAGGAAGAAACACCAAGAATGAAAAACACACTCATACTTTTATAACAGTATATTCCATTATACTTCTTTGGTGTGTAGGATTCTAGTAAAGTAATTATATTACAATTAGGAATCAATAAATTAACATGTGAAACATTTACATATTTATCCATCATAGATGCTTCTAATCATGGGTAAATTAGGTAGATCAAAAAAGGAAGAAACACCAAGAAGGAAAAACACACTCACACTTTTATAACACTATAGATATAGATATTTTCCATCAATTCATGACACAGGGCAAAAAGAACTATGTTCTATAATGGTGTGCTAGACTTGAAGATCTCTCAGTGACTAGATCAATAGATGCACAATCAAAATGGGAAAATCAAATGAGGATTGTGAAACCCGTAGAAAGACTTCAAGATACAAAGTCTTAATCATGATGACACACTGTTCCTTTAAATATACTATATACACCTCTGTGTGTGTGTGAGAGAGAGAGAGACAGAGGAGAGAGAGACAAGGACAGAGACAGAGAGAGAGAGAGAGAGAGAGAGAGAGATGTACCTGAGAGTCAAGAGGATCAGCTTCTCGGGAAACTAGATGTTGTAAACTCACAATCACATTAGATGCTGCTAATATAGGGTCTATAGAGTGTTGAGGAATCGCAGCATGACCACCTTTTCCGCTTATTACAGCTTCAAAAAAGCCATTCGCAGCCAACAAAGGACCAGGTCTACTTTCCACTTTACCCACAGGCAATCCAGGATTGACATGGAGACCAAAGATGGCTTTGACATTTTCTATGGCTCCTGCATCTATCATTTTCTTTGCCCCTCCACCTCCTTCCTCAGCTGGTTGGAATACAAAGAACAACAGTTCCCTGTCAAAACCAGGACTTTTCAGACAATTTCAACTGTTGGTAACAAAATAAGCAGGAAAAACATTTCTATGATGCACTTATAAGCAACAGATTCTCTATAATAGCTTTCTGGAAGTAAACTAAATTTGTCTGGAGGCTCTTCTTCTATGTAGAGCCAAATTATCATTGCAGTGGTCTGAAGAAAATTGAAACACATCACAACAAGCTTGAGGCTTTTAATCTAGTTTACTCAACACTGTCATCATCTTCATAATCTATATCCATCCATCCACTGACTAGTAAGAAGATAATTAAATGATAGTAAAGTTAGCTATAGAACAGGTTACAGAAAGAGAGCAATATGCTTCTAAGCAAAATATTCGCTAGGACTAAGACAAGTAGACAACTGAACAGTTGAAAAGCTTTTCTTGTCACATAAGACTCTTCCATGAATTTGTTCTTTACTACTAAAAGCTCAAGCCACAGGTTTGACGAAGCTCTGTCTGAAGTGGCCATAAGAATTTTATTATTGAACTGCACAATATAAAGTGCTGAGTGCTGACATTAAACCCCCAGCTTCCAGCAAAACCACTGAACTAATCCCTTCACCTTTAGCAGAAATTAAATTGCTTAATGCCACACCGTCACTACAGAAATCAAATTTCTTACTGAAAAATGAAAGGCATCAGCAAACATAGTCAACAGATGGATCCCCAACCAGTTCAGAGCAATGTGCCCTGGAAATACACATGCCTAACTTCAAAAGTTTCCCAGGTAGGTGCCTACGGAAAAATGCCTATATAATGAGCAAGCTGAAGCCTCATACCCGTTTACAAGGCCACCTTCATAAGACACACCATCTCGTATCTATGTGGAGACCCTTTTGCCTTACAGAAGCCTCACTAACCCTAGGAAGACTGGCAGATATCCTCATCAATTAGGACAGAAAATACATCCTTTTCAAGAACTCAATTTGCATATTATGATAACCTGAAGTTTAAGTGATTGATGAAAATATACCATCTTTTCTTTAGCAAGAGGATTAGATTATTCCCAACTAGTTTCCATTACCCCAAAAGTATATTGCAGTTTGTGTTTTCTGTCTGAGCACACATTATATCAACAGACTATCCTTGGAAAGAACACACAGAAACAATTATCAATGCCCATAATCAAGAGAAATTTCTTAAATTGTGCTTATTTTGAAAATCGTTCTTTTTTTATACTGATTTGAAATGGTACGTTATATGGAGGAACTCACATTCAACAAATGCGAGTTCAGTGAGTATGCGAGCTTTACGAAAAATAAAATTGTGAAAATTTAAATAAAAAAATAAAAAATTTGATAACAATGCTAGGTCAAAGCCATTTTTTTTTTACAAAAATTGACTGACCTCGCATTTAGTGAATTCGAGGTCAATGCAATTTTTAAAGTGCGAAGTCAATGCAATTTTTATAAAAAAAATTGAGAGGAAGAAAATAAGAGCTTTTCGATTCTGCCTAGTTCTGGAATAAATTTTATTTTATTTTTATTTTTTTTTTAAATTTTCACAATTTTTTTTTCCGTAGAACTCCAATTCAACAAATGCGAGCTCACTGAAATGCGAGTTCCCTGATGGTGGAAAAGTATAGAAAAAAAATAATTTTCAAAACAAGAACAATTTAAGAAATTTCTCAAATTGACAAACTGAAAAACTGCAAGCAACCAGGAACCGCAGGAAATCAAACCTTCAAACTCTGGCGATGCTCTTGAAGAATCCTTGCAGCACCAAGCAGCATTGCGACATGAGCATCATGCCCACAAGCATGCATCTTTCCAGGATTTTTACTCTTGTGCTCCCACTCAAGCATTTCCTATAAAATATCACAAACACCATCTCAGTTAATCACCCCTCCCCCCCAAAAAAAAAAAGACAAAAAGGCTCAACCTAGACTAATTCTCTTGCTTCAAAAAATCTAATCAGTCAATCAAAAAAGAGTTCTTTCAATATTCCACAAGCACAATTATATCAGCTCAAAAATCAACACTTTTTCTAAAGCAAGAAAAACAGATAAAGTAGGATAAAAAAACCTGCATGGGAAGTGCATCCATATCAGCCCTCAAGGCAACAAAAGGAGGCTCTCCTGAACCAACATATCCAACCACACCAGTAACAGCAAAAGGATGCTTATAAGGAATCCCCATCTTATCCAATTCTTCTCTAATAAACTTACTAGTTTCAAATTCTTCATAGCCCAGCTCAGGATTCTCATGTATCTTTCTCCTAACACCCACCATCCAATCAAATAACTCAGCTTTCTTGGCAAAATCAAGAAAATTTATAGGAATCTCCGAAGCTTCTTTTGAAGTCAAGCAACAAAAGGTTATTGGTGAAATCATTAACAGAGAACATATCAAGAAAACCCATCTGGAAAAACCCATTATTTTTCTCTTCTTTCTTTAATCTTTTCCCTTCTGCAACTTAGTTTTGAGACAAAGTCTTGGGCTTTCCGGTTACATTAATTATTGCAATTGCGTCGGTGGTCACAGACGACATCTAGGGTACGTGCCGAAGTGAAATTGTCACGTGTTTTTTCATGGGCTGGGATGCGCTGGTCCGGTCTGGGCTGCGGAGTTTGTAAACTATACGTAAAATAATCTTGGGTTGGGCTGGGAATGGGGCCATGGACCTGTAAAACCCAACCCCGCGTTTCATGCCAAACGTATAAAAACCCAATTGAACTGCAACGTTCCCCTGAGATTGATGTATCCGCCCTAATTTCTCAGTGGTTTTCTCCTCCCCAATTTCTCAGAAAGAACAAACTACAAAAGGTAGAATTTTTCAAGTTTTTTTTTATTCGTTTTTTCTTTCTTGATACTTCACTTGCAATTTTAAAGTGCTTTATTTATGATAGTAGATGGTTAAACAGTTGTAAGACTAATGTGCACAAATAAAAGAAAAAAAAAATTGGGTTCAATGGAAGTTTATTTATTGAGTGTATAATTTGGTTGAAATATCGGATTTATGTTAGAATATTAACTTGATTGAATAGGGGTGGAATCTAAGTTAGTTTATCTATTCTTGATGTGGATGTGTGCACAAAGTTGCATATTATACGGATGAACATCCCGCATTTTATTTTTTTTAAAAACTCTCATATGGCTATTAGTCAATTTTTGCAAAGAATGATGATTTTTCATACTCTTTTTGGACCTTAGGCAAAAGGTGGTGATTTCTTGTAATACTTCTGTATTTAAAACAGGTCGGTCTGATTGAGATGAAGTTTTTTCGGGATAGAATTTTGCAGCTAAAACTCGTGTATAGAGATCATGCTGTCAGGGGAAATTATAATAGGGGAAAGGAAGTTATTGGGCAACATCTCGTGGATGGAAATTTGCCTAGTTCACGGAAAAGAAAAAACTTGCATGCCGACAGCAAACAAAATAGGGTTAAAAAGAAGAAAAAGGTTGGAGAGATTAATGGGGTAGATGAAGGAATTGAATCCATGGATTGGTTTTCTGAACTGCCTGAACACATCATCCATCATATTCTTGCTCTCCTTCGATGTCCCAAAGATGTTGTACTAGAACTGGCGTACTATCAAAGAAGTGGAAAGACATATGGACTTCATTCAACACCTTCAGTTTTGACCAAAGGAATTTTCATGTAAAAGGAGCACCAAGAAAGAGCTGTAGAATTCAAGCAAGCCAAAACCGGGAAAATTTCTTAAGACATATTAGAAAATCCATGGAGACTAGAATTGAACCATTGCATTCTATACATAAGTTTAGGCTGCATATTACCTCGTTCACCCATAAGCTTGCTCCTAGTAGTTTGAACTCTTGGATTGATACTGCTGTCCGCAAACATGTCAAAGAGCTAGATATTCATGTGAAATTGGCAGGAGGCTATAGTTTGCCATCAGCAGTCTTCACTTCTAAGACAATAACTTCTTTGAAATTGTACGGCTGTAACTTGGATGGTTTAGGTGCTATACAGCTTCCTAAACTACGAGAGCTGTTTATAAAGGGAGTTCACGTGGAGGAGGCCACAATCCAGAATTTTGTTCACAGCTGCCCATTGATCTATTGAGGATTTTAGGATAATATACTGTGGAGGTTTGGAAAGATTGCATGTTTCATCTCTTTATAATCTAAACAGGATTGAAGTTGATGACTGCTTCGGGCTTAGGTGTGTTGAATTAGAGGTATTAAACCTAAAAACCTTTTGGTTTCGCAGAAACAAACGTAAACGTTGCAAAATTGACTTGGTAGGTGGTGAAAATCTGAAGACTTTGACTTTAAAGGACACTAAAATGACGGATGAATATTTACAAAATTTGATGTCTAAACTCCCAGCCCTTGAGAACTTGGTCCTTATGGAATGCTACAGGTTGGAGAGAATTACAATGTTAAGTCCAAAGCTTAAGAGATTGTCCTTAATCTGGTGCAAGAGATTAGAGGAAACCAATATTGATGCTCCCAATCTGCTTTCATTTGAATATAGGGTTGATAAGATGTGTTTTTCTAACATGAAGATTTCTAGGATGGAAGAAGTGAAGATTCATTTTGAGTCCTCAAAAAGACAGACCAATTTCCTCTTCAAATGCAGAAATTTCTGCAAAACTTTGAGCAGTCTAATGGTTTTAAATTTGTGGTGTCCACAAACCAGGTATATTTCTAGTTGCCTCTTTCCTGTCCTCTTTTATTCTTTGAAATCTCTCTCTCTCTCTCTCAATGGTTGTTTGTTGATTCCTTGTTTGGGTTCTACCTGTATGATGTTAGAAAAATGTTACAATTTATGACAAATTGGGAGGAATAAAGCTTCCAACATGTTCTGCTTACAAGATGGAGTTGACTAAATCATCATTGGTTTTCAGAGAGATAATCAATAGTGAATTGCGGACAAGTCATCCAAGTGACCTGCGTGTAGTATCTTGTTCCTCCAGTGAGTCCTTACAGGTAATTTGTTTTATTATTGAAACCGCACTAATAAAAGGATATCTGGAATAAGTCAAGGCATATTACATTTTCTTTCTTTCACCTGGAGACTCAGATGTCAAATAAACATTCCTTGTATCTATCTTTAGATCCTTTTATTTCTTTAGCTTCTGATTTTCGAATGTTGTTTCTAGAGTTTCATAATGACAAAGAACAATGTCATGACTTGTATGGCTGGAAGTTGGCAGGAAAACCACACATATTAATGTCATGCAGCCTTTTCATACCTGTGCTAATTCTTTTGTTTTGTATAATCTACATTCAGTTCATAAAAGAGATGATAATGACAAGGGAAGAGAACCCAAACTGCTGCCACTATTATTCACAAAAATGCTGGAGGCATTACCTTAAGGATGTTAAAATTGTGGAAACTGTAGATCACACAACTTTCACGTTCAAATGGTTACCCCTTTCTGGATAATATGCTGGCTACTGTTCTATCACTGGATTGTGAAGAGTCTGGAGGATTTTGTAAATCACAGGCATGTTTGGCGTTTTTTATTTGGGGGGGGTCGGGTCGGAGTTATTGCGGGTGGTGAGCACGGCAGATAGCAGCTAAATGGCATTTCCAGATTGATGAGTTCTGATCTAGGAATTCCCGTTGATAGGCATTTTTTTTAATTTCAGTTTGTGCTTAATTTATTGAAATGGAATGTTCTTCCAAAGTTGATGCTGATGTTGCTGTTCTTTAGCTTTTTATTTTGTTCCCCATTTTGCTCTAAATTGCACAATTCTCAAGTATGTTGAAGGGGGTGGGGGACTTTAGTAAAGGGCTCTATCTGTGGTCATCCTTACACTATTGTTTATTAGATTTCTTGGTAGCCCGGTATGTGTTGATTTATGCAAAATCTGAACAACTATAATGATTTGAAAACTGAAGTTGGTGTAGTGTTAGTAACATTTTACCATGTCCAAGAATATAAAAATACGATTCTCGTGTCCAAGTCTCCACGAGGAAAAAGATCAAATATGGAAAAAAGGGTGCAAAATGATTCATGGGTATCCTTTCTTCTTGATTCATGGTAGATCAAGCTACAATTTCCAGAACCTGGCAACCAATCGCTTGCGTTCAAAGAGCAATAGAAAGAACATCTAGGCCATACGGTATATCTTATTGAAGAAGGAACACCATTTGCTCTCCCGAATTAGGCGGCCTTTATATATGGAGGAGTGGCTGGTACTTGGATTCATTTGGCTTTCATTTTTCTCGGGTTCAAACAAGAGTTCTTCATAAAGTTCAAGAGACTAACTAGCTCTGTATCTTTCGCTCCAAAAGAGAGTGAAGAAGCAAAGAGTATAGCCACGAAAGCTACTGCTTAGGTACTGAAATACTGTCTGACAAGATGTTCAACTTGTTTAATGTTCTGAAATTAGACACAGCCCATATTTGTTGGGTAGAAAGACGTGCCAATTGCAACCCTGCCGGAATTTCTGAATTAAAGGGACTTGACTAACAAATATCAAAACTAATACCAAGTTACGAGCCACGAGGAAACTTGTTCTCAAGTAAAATCCACGCTATCTGTTTCCCCTGGTCAAGGCTCAAAAAGGCATTCATGCAGTTGCATCAATGTCATGACTAGTACAACATCACATGAAGGGCAAAAAACTTTAGATATTAAACTTGAACTGGGAACTGATGATTGAGACTCGATTTATATCCTCCATTGTTTTTTCTAATTGGCTCTCCTTGAAGAATGAGAAGATGTATCTGATTTCTCAGCAAGATAGTGCTCCAACATATCTTCCTCGTCATCTGTCACGCACAAAGGAAAAAGGTCAAGTCCTGATAGAAAAAGGAAAAAGAAAAGCTGCTCAAGCTAGACTTACCTTCAAAGTCATCGTCGTCAAAGTCGATATCTTCTTCTTCCTCATCGGATCCTTCATCAATTGAAACCACACCTTTCTGAAAGAGGATAAAAGAACGGCTAATCACATAATGACATTTTTCAGTAAATCTTTCAAACTACCATGCGCAAGACTTGTTGCAGTTGCCATCCAAAAGACAATTGACCTATGTATGCCAAAACTTCAAATCACTTCCTATGCACAACCTTTTATCACCAGATTCACAACATACCACATTGTGAATCTATATAATTATTTTGAGACAAAGATTAAAGTTCCACTGCTTCTCTGATTCATGGCTCTCAGTCATTATGAGAATTTCAAGGTCCCTGGATAAGTTGGAACAATAAAGGATGTCTCTCAAAGCAACTCTATCTTTCAATCTTTAATGCTGGCTATCATAGACCTAGAGACATTTAATGATTGCACTTGTCTGCAGTGATCACTTCCTCACAACATTATAACTGGACTTGAACAGATATTGCAATTGGCAATTCCTCTTTCACCTTAGTAATATGCATTTTTAACCAACTATGATTAAAAAGATATTCACAAATATACAGGAAAATGGTAAATATGCCCGATACTTCCTTGCCTCATGGTTCTGGGTTATAAATGATTAAAACTACGGCAGATAATGCTATAGTGGCTAAGCTTCTACAATGACAGTTACTTAAGCAGACAATCAAATAAAGAATAAAATGCAGGATAGAGAATTACCACAGAAGCTCTTCCACTTTCAAACCACTGTCTGCCCGTGAGCTTCTTTTCCTGTGGGTGCTGTAAGGGCTGAGTCAGGCATAAGCCTAAAATTTGATGCAATCTATCCATTAGATAAAAGAAGACAAAGCTAAAATGGTAACATGACCTAGATGTATCATGCGCCGTGGTTGCAAGATTACTACATTTATTATAATCAACATTGGTGGAAATTGGGGGTGTGATGGCTGCAAGGATTAAATCTGTCAAAAGTTAAGATTATCAAAATTCTTTGCTTCTCATATATGGTATAGATAAGCTTGTTCCACATCATATTTCTATGAGCACCTCTAGCGAAAATATGATTTTGGTCATCACATCTTTGGGCAGCTACATAATAATGAACTTAAGGAGCAGAATATTTTCAGGGTCAATGAATTTGACTAAGAAAGCTTTTGCAACGAGAAGATCACCCAAACAGAAAATTAATTTTCTTCCCTGTCGATTGGACTTCCAAATCTTGCAGAGACAGAAGCACTTGCCGAGAAGTGCTTTGTATTGGAAAGGTAATGAAATTCATGCAATGTTGTTTATGAATCTTACTTGGCTCTTTCTAGTGCTAATTCTGCTTCAAATCTTTCTCTCCATGCCAAAAACGTATCAATTGTTACTGGCTCTCCATGTGGCACAATTATCTGAATAATGATAAACACCCATTAAGATATAACTTATTAGGTGAAAAGCTGGCGTTGATTAGAAAATTAAATTTTGCAAATCCTGTATCAGGAGAAATACAAAATAAAAGATGCTAATACAATTTTCAACCCAAGGTCAAGGTAAAGCTCTTGGTCGCTGCTTATAAAATCTTACAGCATGCAAATAAATACATAAATCCAAAGATCTAGTAATTTTTCAGTTAATTATGGAAAACAACTAAAGCCTTGATGAAAATAATTAATCCAAGAAACACAAGAATCAACTTGAATGTTTTAAAGCAGTCTGTAAATTTTGGTGCTGTATTACAAATGTAATCATACAAGAAAACAATCATACCTCGTCTTTTGTCCCCTCATCTTCTGAATCCTTCAGCATTCTCAGCGTCACCATCTTGAGCAAATCTTTCAGATAGCCACTCCTTGGCTGATGTAACCAATGTGTAGATCATAGCCATTCCAAGATTCTCAGAAGCCTAAAACATAGTTGTTCACAAAAGAGGTAGGAGTAAAACAACCTTATTTTACACATTGAGAGAGACAAAATGCATCCTACTGGCTAAGATAAGGACATAGTTTGATACGGTAAGTGCTACATATCAGGTTTTACCACAGGGCAAGCAGAAGTGTATGTATGAGAGAGAGAGAGCTTGTAAAGTTCATTATGAATTACACAAGCCACCCTTGTTTTTCAACTGAAACATAAACTACAAAATTTTTTTATTTATTAAAAGAAAACAAATAGATTGATAAAATGAAACAGAAAGGGAAGTTGTTGATATATATCCCAAAGACCACGGGAAAGGACAGGGCATTATATTTACCTCTTGCTCAAGTTTTCGCTTCAGAGCAGTGAGATCTCCTGCTTGGATACACACTCCTCTTAAACTGAAAATTAGAAAATTCAAGGTTTTACAGGTATCAGTATTTGCAACATTCTCAAATGCATTTTCATGAAATTCTTGATTTCTAAATGCAGTTATACGAGTGACATCCCTAAGTATCCATGCCAAATATGTCACATGGAGGATAGCCCCCCTGTTTCAGGGAGCAAACATCAATTGCAGTTGGGAATCCTGCATAATTATCTTCGACAATCGAAGGAAGTCATTAGAAGTGAAATCATCATTGCAGGTTACAAAACAAATTCTCTATGCTTGAGCAACAAATGATCTAGTTGGCATTTGACTGGTCAATGTCAACCTAGAACTCCCACAGGACATGCATCATAGAAGTGGACTAAAATGCTTTTCAGATGGGCAATTCAGGGGAAACAGAAAAACTTGATGAGTCAAAAGTTCAGGAACTCAAGATAAGAAATTTAAATAAAAATTACATGCCATTAGTAATTGGGAATAGAGAAGACCATGTGAAAGTAAGTCTATATTGCAAGACTTCTGATGTAGTGAAGACAAAAATAATGTGGCCAATACCTTATCACATTCAAAAGCGGAGGTTCATCAGGATATTTTTCTGTGTGAGAGAAAATTAAACCCAGCCGAACTGCAATAAGAGTACAGCAGCAGTTGTTATCAGGAGAAATATGTACATGAACAATAATAACCAACACAGAGCTCTAAAAGAAAAGGTGGTGATTTATTGAACTGAAAAACCTGAAGGACTTGACTCGTCTGCCTCCTCATCCTGCACAAAACAAAACAAGGCCATAAATATATTTTACGGTATGCTATAATATACAGATCTCTTCCTATTCTGGCAACACCATACACAAGATATATGACAAATTACCAACTAAGCTATAAGTAAAGCTGTTCTTAGCTGGCGAAATGCTAGATTCTAATGTCTAAAATTATTACTTTTTCATACTCATATGACAAGTGTATTAAATACAATACATACCTGAGGAGATAGTGTGATTTGATAAGCACCGATTTGAAGTGTTTAACCCACTTTCACTTGAGTGAATTTCTGGTATAATGAATGACTAGAATCAGCCAGATGATAGGATATAAGAAATAAAATAAAATAGAAGAAGCAATTACAAGGAGGCACAATGCTGACAGACCTTTAAATTCATCCATAAGTATAGCTTCCAATGCTTCAATTTCCATATCCTGCTCCTGCACATAATCTGCATCAAATGCTTTAGTAAAGATTATTACCCAATATTGAAGAAATCCATTCCATTCTAGCAAAAAATGAATAAAAACTTGAAAAGCAAGATGTGGAATGATTACAAGATAATGGGAATACAAATGCTTTAGATCTAGCGTTTCTAATTCTCAGTAAGATGTCATTCTCCCGTGTCGAGAATGGAGAGATTTCCTGAATTGTGACAAACAGTAACTTATTTCGTTATTAACAGCATGAACATTCAACTATTGAAAGGGATGATGTCTTCAAGTGAAGACAATTATCTTTCATGTTACAACAAATGTGTCACACATATGACTCGTTTCTGGATCAAAACACTCTTCACAATCCTATGAGAAGCAAGATAACTAGTTACCCCATCAAGAAGATTTTTCCATCCTCTCATGCTGGATTTCCTAATCCATATGCACTTTAGATTTGGTTTCCTTTTCACTGCAATTGGTTCACCTTACATGATATTTGTTCGAATTCAGTAGGGGTTCACTCAAAGACTTCCTCTTTAATCCCTGTTCTCTTTAACCCTTCTTATTCCCTTCTCCATTCTACCGTTATGACTTACTATCTAATACTAGAATTTCGGGAAAAAAGAAAAGAGAGACAGAATCAGAGACAGATATAATGATGTTATTGCTGTACAAATAGGAAAAAAAAAAAAATACAACATCCCACAGAAGCTATAAATCCATAAATCATGACATAATCACACAAATTCACCACAAATTAGCCACTATTGGGTATCTGTCAATTCATAAATATGGTATCCAACTTCAGCAGATTTCTTACAATTCCAACCCAAACTCACATAGAAAAAGTTCAAAACTTTATACAAACAGGGAATAATGGAAACAAAAAAACTGATACCAATTGAAATCAATATCATGATAACAACAATCGAAATGCCTTAGTTTCAAGAACGATACGAAATAAAGATTATATTTTTGTCAAGTAAATTACCAGTCATGGCTGCTCTCTTCTTCCTCGATTGATACCCTTTTTGTCTGAACGATGGAAACTGCAGGACAGTTGCAGACTAGCAGAAACTCGCGCTGTAGTAGACCTAAAGAGCTCAATCAAAGAAAACACTGTACCCTTCAGTTCTTTGATATATGCACTCGCACAAAACTTTAACATACAAGTACAACAATTGAATCAATCACAACCGTTGATCATAATCATCAAGAATTGGATTTACTCGTAATCGCTTTGCCAGTTTACCACAGCCAAAAAAAGGGTTACTCTGGTAATTTAAAGACTTGAAAAGGAACCCACAATTGCGTATGTGGGTTATGACAGGTGTAGAATCCTTAACGTACTACCTGTCGTGCCTAATCTCAGCACCCCTTTTTTCCTTTCACTTGAAAAATAAATAAAATATTCATAATAATCCTCAAAATCCCACACACAAATTCACACTCACTCTCTCTTTTCTTTTATTTTCTCTCTCTTTGGTGGCTCTCTCTCTGTGTGGCTGTCTTGGCAAGAAAAAGATACCAAAAGGTACGTCCGATCCATTTTCTAGACACAACCCACTCTCTCTTTCACTTCATTCTTCATCATCAGCTGTTGTACAAACGCTCTTCTTTCTCTTTCTCTTTGGCTGGTGTTTTGTACTATTTCTGTAACTGAAAGCTAATAATCTTTGATGTCAATACCTTTTCTTGTGAAAAGAAAGTACGTTTGGAAGATATAAAGAATCTAGAAAATAAAAGGGGCAATGGAATTTCAGTTTTTTTTTTTTTTTTTTGAAATGAGGATTTTTTTTTTTTTTTTCAAATAAGGAAAAGTGTATAGGAAAAGTATCTTTTTTTTAAGGGGATTCTTCATTGGGTGTTGTTCTTTCCCAGATCTGTCTTTCTCCCCATAAACCCTTAACTCTTGGTTCTTTCAGCATTCTTTCCTTTTTGTGGTTTCTGATCCGGTATTCTTATTTTGGGCTGGGATTTTTGTTGAAAAATGTGATGGTTTTGGTGGGTTGTTGAATTGCATGTGATCTAATTAATTTTTTTAATGATTGTCAATTTTCTTGAAGGTAAAAGATAGGTGCATTATCATGGTGGAGGAAGGTTTCTGATGTTCTTGGAGGTTTAGGTGGGCCTAAAAATGGCAGGTTGAGATTGGCTTTTGGGTTTCTTTTTTTTTTGTGTTGGTTTTTTCCCCCTTCTCTTTTTTTGTGTTGTGAGAAATGGGAAGTGATGATGATACTAGCAACAAGGCCGTCGATGCGTCGGTGGGAGGGTTGGTTTGGGTTCGCAGGCGAAACGGGTCGTGGTGGCCGGGTCGGATTCTTGGTCCAGAAGAGCTGCCTGAAAACCACAATTCAGTAGCTGTTTGGTTTCTCCAAAATCAGGGACTCCTGTTAAGCTCCTTGGAAGAGAGGATGCTAGTGTGTAAGTTGCCTATTCTTTTTATCTTTGGGTCTAGTTACAGTAATCCCTTTTTAATCTAAATACTAATTCGGTTGTTGGTTTGTTATTCTTTTAGAACTTTTTAGAAAAAAAAAAAGCAAACTATTTTTGTTGCTGTGCTCTTTGGCTTTATGTTGTATGTTGTTGTTTCATTTTTCATCAAGCTGAAAGTTGTGTTAGATGCGGTGTTTCTCATATTACATGACATATCACACTGTTAATTTGCATTCTTTCCTATACACATGACATGATGCATAAGGGTCATTCTGCTGCCTAATTTTAAATATTCTGAACCTACCATAGATGTTTCCTTTTCTTTCTACTAATTTGTTCTTTAAGTTTAGTCTATTTACTCAAAACCCTTTTGTTGTTTTCAACTTTTAAGCTATATTGAATATGCGCGGAATTGAGTTACAACTGACTTTCAATTGTTCTAGGGACTGGTATAACTTGGAAAAATCAAAACGTGTGAAAGCTTTTCGTTGCGGGGAGTATGATGACTGTATTGAGAAAGCAAAGGCAGCAGCTAATTCTTCTAAGAAGGTAGTGAAGTATGCTCGAAGAGAAGATGCCATTCTCCATGCGCTTGAGCTTGAAAGTGCTCGCCTAGGGAATGATCACCCAGGTTTCTGCTCAACAATGGAGAAGAACGATGGGGAGCCACAAGATCCTGCGAAGTCGCCTGATTCTTTACATGGTCAAGAAGAGACTGAAGATTTGGGTCAGATGAGTAGTCCAGAAGATGATTCTGATTCTGAGCTGGCATTGTCTCGTTCTGGTGTGTCATTTGAGGAGCCAGATCATATAAGTGCTAGAAAAGAGGAATCTGCAGAGAGGAGGCAGCGGAGAACGCCAAATGATTCAGAGGATGATGGAACAGAAGGCATTAAGCGCATGAGAGGACTTGAGGATCTGGGGATGGGTGTGGTATCATCATTGAAAAGGAAGAGATCCCAGGTAGCACATGTTCATGAGTTCCTGAAAAGGAGAAACCGTCGCCGGCCATTAACCAAGGTTTTGGAGAGTACCATGATGGTTTCTGTACCTGTCTTATGTGAACAACTTGGCAGTCCAACTGGATCATATCTCGCTGGAGCATCTGACAGCAAAGTTTCTGGATTAGAGTCTAATGAATCAAAGAGAAGTTTATCAATTGCCAATAATAACAACTCAGATAGTACTGGAGTTTCATGTGAGAATGGAACATCATTTAATGCTTCTGAACATGCTTGTGATGCTTCCCTTGTCAAACATAAACAGAAGGAAAATGAAATTTCCAGCATGTTGGGGTATCCGGAGAATGGCTCTTCTGACAGTTTATTTGATGTGCCTCTTATTGCGGAAGAAAAGCACCCCGAAGGTATGTTTCATCAGAAAATGATTTAGACATTGATTGCTTCAAGCATTTCTGTCTTAGACCTCATGCAGGTGTATAAGAATTCTCAGGCAGAAAATGAGTGTGGTGTAGACCTGCATTATATATTGAAGTGTCCTTGATTGAGTAATTGGCAGTATGTTCTGTTTTGATCATAGACACTGTGTGATAACATACTACTAATAGTTTGTGGATTGGTTTGCTTTTAGATTCTTTTTGAACATATGGAGAATCATGACTAAAAATTTGATGTATGATACTTCTCTAATTCTTTATACATGCCTTGGCATATGATGCTGAATACTTGTCATAGATGAAAAGAAAATGAAGATGAAATTCTAATTCTGAAAACATTTACCTGTAACTCCTTCGAAAGACATATCAAAACGATGTTAACTTTGTTTGGCAACTGCTAATTTGATTCCGGCACTTCAATTTTAAGGTTCTACAATGGAACTTTGATCAACATATTTTCAATCCTTGAGCAGTTTCTGTTTATTTTTGCTGTTGTACAGATTGTTTTTTTTTAGCATGTAACCTTTGCTTTTCCTAGTCTAGCAGGTCTACAAAACTAGTAGACTGCTTTGTTTTTCCCTGTTTTGTGTAAAACTTCCTGAGCATCAATACAAAAGCAAGCCAATTTTACATTAAAAAAAAAAAAACTTTAAGGTTCTACTGTGATTAAGGGTTTTTCCTTTCTCTCAAATTGTGGTACCTGCTATGGCTTCCTGTGTGGAAAGTTATTGTTGGTGCTTGCATATCCTGTCATTTTATGTGGTGAAGCTTATCTTGTTTCAAGCGTGTGAACATAGTGTTAATTTACTAGGACTTGGGAATATGATTCTGGTTTGTTTATGTCTTAGTCCTTTTATTATTCCTTTTATTAATATTTCTTAATTATCTGTCTCTAATGTGATTTAATACTGCCTTGCACTTTTATGTGCTTTGCCAACTCCTGAAAGGATACATTATGATGTTATGCGCTGATATTGTATTTTTATCCTGTCATCTGCTATAGCTTGTGCATTTCAAAAGCCTCAAATAGGTGTTGGAAGACTGTCTAGTTCAAGCAGTCAAATTGAAACTGTGTCCTTGGGAAATGAGGAGCTTAATGAGTCCGGTTCTACTAGTTCGGGAACTGCTGATGTGAGTAATCTCAATAAGATGATAGAGAAAGGTGCTTCAGATTGGCAGTTAAAGGGGAAGAGAAACTCCAGACACACAAGCAAAAGTAAAAGGAAGGATTCAAGATGCATGGATGTAGATGAGGAATCTGATGCATATTTGAGAGCTATGGATCGGGATGTATTTTCTCTTGGTTCTGGTCGAAAAGTTAATTGCAGTTCTACTGGTGGGTGCCTTGCTTTTGATAATTCATATCGGGGAAAGTCCAGAACAGTTTCTGATATTCAACTAGATGAGTTTGCAGGCTGGACTTCTCACAATGAATCTCATGCCAGAGATCTAACAGCTGAATTGCCTCAGAGGTCACTACCCTTGCGTCTATCTCGTTTTGTCTTAAATCCAAAGTACAACTCATCTGATTTTTCTCTTAGGCACCACATCACCAATTCTTCCTTATATGATGTTAATGTGGAAGTCAAAGCCAGTTACCGACCTCATCATGTTCCATATATTTCTCTCATGAGCAAATTGAATGGTCGGCCAATCATAGGCCACCCACTTACTGTAGATGTCTTGGAGGATGGCTTTTGTGATGATCTAGTGAGCTGCTCTGACTGCTATAGCAGCAGCTATGAGTTGGATGATGATCTAGGTGAAGATACATTTGCTTTGCGAAGTTTTGGTATGGTTTATGAAAGAAGGCCAAATTCAGGTGGAAGGATGACCAAGCAAGCACTGCAGTCACCCTCAAAATCGCCAAAATCAAGGAAGAATGGCCTCTTGTCAAAAAAGATCCGCAAATTGTCTTCACTCACCGGGCATAAGCACAGTGATGAAGCCAAGAAACCGGTAATGGAGAAGCTCAAGGGCCCTGCTGTAGCTTGTGTCCCTTTGAGAGTAGTGTTCAGCAGGATTAATGCTGCTTTGATCAGCTCAATGCGATCAACACAGTAGCTTCGTCTTCTTCCACCAAGCAATGCGTGAAGAAGCTTGCTGGATCATAGCATTTGCAGTAGCTGGAAAGTTATATTCTGGTTTATAGGAATTTTGAATTAGGAATTTATTATCAGTATATGGTCATTTCCGGCACTGTACATCCTGCCCTGGAAGTAGAGATCTTTTTGTATAATAATTCTGGAAAATTGCAGTGTGGTAGGCCTTGTAGGCTTGGAGTTAAGGTATTCTGGTTTTGGGCTGCTTTTCAGTGTATATAATGTAACATTAGTTGGGGTATAAAGATTGTGATCTGATGTTAGGTTTGGATGATCTTATGTCAGGTCTAGTTCTTGATTTAGACTGATTTTACAGGGATAATGACTGAAATGTTTTAAGAGTATCCCAGGCATTGACAGAAATAGTAATTTATTTGCAGCTCATGTTTTTGTTAATTTCTCATGCCTGATTCTTGCTTATATTGTGGAAATACAAGTTGTTACATATTTTGGGGTTGATATGGCGATCTTTTTGGCAGTTGGAAAAATTTTATTACAGGAAGGTCATAGCAATAGCAAGTGGTATCTTCAAACTAATGAGATTTTACTATTTAAAATTGTGAACTTAAAAATAAAATGAATTGGTAGGTCATTACTTAAAAATATTAGAATTTCGTTGGTTTGAGACAATCACACGACACTTAGTAGCACCTTTTCGTAATAAAGTTTCCATAATAAAGTTTCCCCCCGGTCTAGTAGCCAGATTCAAATTTTTGGTACCACAGAGGAATCTAGTATCCCTTTTAGAAGTTATAAATTTTCATGTTAAATATCCATTAAGACGTTTTTGTACTTCTGTACTATTATCAAAGACTACAATCTTTTCTTCTGAATACCAGTAAATCTTTGGATGTTTCAGGTTATGATTTATTTGTACTCCCTCCTGTATTTCACTATTGCCCTTTTGGGGTTGCTTTTAGTGGTTTTCTCCACTAGTTTTTTCTTAATTATTTTCCTACTCTTTTATAGGCACTTTTACAAACTCACTTTTGGAGAAGTACTTTGCATGACATTTTGAAATGCTAAGGACCCCGTGTATCTTTTCTTAATTAAAAACTTTCCAAATTATGTCCTTATAATAAAAATAACAATTTTTTTTAGATAATCATTCTTTTGGTTTTAAAAATTTGTACACTATAAGCTTTTAAAGCACATTATGTTATACTATACAATCATTTAAAGTATAAGGGAATAGTTTCTTAAAAGGGACTACAAAATTTTTCTAAAATTAATATCATACATGAATTTGGAGTTTGAAATCTCAAAATTGATATTTGCTTGATATATTAAATGGATCCTAGCTGAACATCAAGTTCATAGTTCATACACTAGAAGAATAGATGGATGAAGAATTTGATGCAAAAAATAGAAAATCATAAATTTATATTTGATAATTGTACAATTAATCGCACAAGTGGTGTTTTACGATCAAGTTTGAAATTCCATTTTCATAATTATTTGAATGGTCTAGAATGAATAAAGTTATTATTTCTTCAAATGCTTAACTAGAAACTTAATGTACTACTAGGGGGGAAAAAAAAAAGGTTTTTCCGTTAAAAAAAAAAAAAAAAAATCCACCACTCTCTACTTATCCTTTCTCTAATTTTTCCCCCTTCAATTAAATAGAGAGAAAAAAAGGACTTAAACCAACATGAACAGAAAATTAGATGGGCAATTTCGTCAAGCAAGTCGGTAATATAGTACTTCCACCTCTGCTAGGGTTTTAAACACTACTATATAAAGCAAATTGAACTCTCTCTCCCGACTGCCACACTTCACTCGTAGCCGACGCAGCAAAACCCTAGAATTCTTCGGTGTCTTCTCCGGTAATCCACCTGAATATCTATATTCGTATGTAAATTAATGTAAATTCTGCTTTTTTGATTTTTTTTTTTTTTTTGTGGGTTTTGATTAGGTTTAGGGTGTACAAATGGCGACAGTACCAGGGCAACTGATATGGGAGATCGTGAAGAAGAACAACTGTTTTCTTTGGTGAAGGAGTTCGGTAACGGCAAAGCCAGCGTGAAGTTCAGCAAGGAACCCAATAATCTTTTCAACCTCCACTCCTACAAGCATTCTGGTTTGTCCAATTAATCTTAATCCTTTTATTTTTCGTAATAATTTTTATTTAAATTGTTTTTTTGGGTTGTGGTCAGTTAAAATTGATGTTTTTAGATCTCGGTTTTATTTTGTTTGCTTGAAATGCAGGGATTGTTAGAGTAATTTTGATGTATCCTTCGCGAAAATCTGTGTATTTTGTGTTTTGTTAATATGCTCCAAAGAATTATGTTGCTTTTTTTTTTTTTTTTTAATTTGTAAGCTTGATTGCGTGTTTATTTGTTTATTATCTTCAATATAATTGGGAATGCAGGTGATTATATATAGGAAACATGTAGGATTATGTTATTTGTTTGGCCCTTTGTTTTGGGTTTTTGGTGTGAAGTTGTAATCTTGGTTTTATCCTTAATTTGTTTTTAGTCTTAGTTTTCTTGATAGCTGTCTCATATACTCTGTTGGGGTAAGTGGGATTGTTATTGAAGATTGTCCGATTGGTTCTAATTTGTTTCTTTCAGGATTGGCGAACAAGAAAACTGTTACCATTCAACCAGCAGGCAAAGACCAGTCTGTGTTGCTTGCCACAACAAAGACCAAGAAACAGGGCAAGCCTGCAGCATTGCTTCACAAATCTTTCATGAAGAAAGAGTTCAGCCGCATGGCCAAGGCTGTTTCAAACCAGGTAATAAACAAGTAGAAAGCCAAATTTATTTTATCCTTGTTTTTACTATTGTGGGCCAATAGATACAAAGACGAGTAGTTTGCTTAAATAATATCTGATAAATCAAGCAAAATCTGTCTCCACAGACTTTTTTCTTTCAATTTCCTACTTCTAATTTTGGATTTGGATTGTGGTTTGTCAACATTTAGAGGATTATTTCTTACTTTGAGATCTGGTTTGTCTTATCTACTGAAGGAAACTCAAAACCTCTGCTTTCAGCTTAGCATCAAATTGTTTTCTCAATATGCGAGTTCTTTGTGGCACTAATCCTAGATTAGAGTGTTGAACATATGGCTTATTGGAAACAATTTAGTACTTGAATTTTGTGCATTCAGATATCTCTTTCTAGCTAAATGGTTTCGATATGGACTTGTGCTGAACACTGTATCCTGGAGTGACATAAACTGAACATAACCTTGGTCCTGTGTCAATTTGTATTCCTTTGTTGTTTGTTTTTTGGTTCTGCAAGTACTTTGGGCCGCAAGATAAAGATCTTTGTTATACTTTTCTGGATATGTGTATGATATTTTTAATCAATTGCCGTAGCTCTCAGTGATGTGTGGTGGACATGTTACTTTGTTACTTATCAAGATGCAGAGGAGTTACACTGGTTTCTTGAACATAAGTAGCCGCCCGGAGTTTTATTTAACTTGCATTGGTCAAAATTCTGTTCACGCCATGCTTGAATCATTATGTTGATGAAATCGTGATTTACCTTTTCTTTGACCCCCTGGACGCTATCTACTACGAAGCAATAGCCTTTTTTTTTTTTTTTTGGTTATCATTCAGTTAAGTCCAGTTATTGAGTTCCTATTTGCTAGGATGAGTTATATACCATATCCTTGTAATTTTCTCAGCTGATGATGTTTTTCACTTAATGCAGGTTGCAGATAACTACTACAGGCCTGATCTGAAGAAGGCTGCCCTTGCAAGGTTGAGTGTTGTACACAGGAGCCTCAAGGTTGCCAAGTCAGGTGTGAAGAAGAGGAATAGACAAGCATGAGGCACGGAATTGTGAGTTTGAAAGTGAAGCAGTGAAGATTTGTGTTTTGCTTGTTTAGCTTTTTGGGATTTTTTTAAATGCTGGGCCCTTTGGGCTCTAGAGTTACCAAACTTATTTTGTATTGACTTTTATTTTTTCTCTTGAATTATACTTCGGATTAACTAGTTATGTATGTGTACTTGGTTTGTGGACTAGATTTTTGTTTCTGAACTGGTGTACCCGATCCCAGTGAGAGATGAAATTAAATGACGAATTTAAATCAATAGTTTACAGTTTATAGGCTAGAATGTAATGTTGGCATAGAAG
Source organism: Cinchona pubescens (assembly GCA_025175665.1). Lineage (NCBI taxonomy): Eukaryota > Viridiplantae > Streptophyta > Magnoliopsida > Gentianales > Rubiaceae > Cinchona > Cinchona pubescens. The sequence goes on from JANKKI010000066.1 coordinate 1,518,576, forward strand.
AGCAAGCTTTTACCTATAAACGTTGAAAATGCTGGGATGTGAGCATAGTTTGCGTACATCACGTCGAGATGACGATTGCTTACGCTAAAATGGTAATTGAACGCTAAATTATAATAAGTGATTTTAAGATTAATTAGTTAAAAATAAGTTTTATGTTACAGTTTAAAACGAGAGAAGGATTAGTTGCAAAATGCACCCTGAACTATTTTCAATTAATATAGGGTTTCTTCAAACTATTATATATATTTATTTTTTATTTAATTTTTAATAAGATTTGGTCTGAATTAATAAATTTATATTCGGTCTATTTACGTATATACACTTAAATTTATATGTAAAAAAACGCTGGATCGAATTTGCGTCCCGATCTGATCCGTTGAGAGGCCTAGTCTAGTCTGTTGAAACAAATAAATTTCCTCAATATTTAGACGAAGAGGGGTAGTTGGGGGAGCAAGCGGCATATAAGCAATTGGATCATCAACAACAAATATACACGGTAGCATACACGGCTTGGCCCCTCAAAAACACGCTGAGTCCATTGGGCTGATTCCCATTTCTTAACCCATCTAATAAATCTCACAATCTGATTGGACAAAACTCAAGTCAGAAAACTTTTTCCCAATCACAGCGGATTCTAACTCTTAAAAGCGCGTGGCATGTACAGTTTCCTGGAACAAACCTTCTTCCTAAGTTCGAAATAACCCTAAAAACTCCATAAATACATACAAAATTCATCCAATTTTTTTTATCATAATTTTCGTCCTTCATCTGAATTTTTTATCTGAAAAAAAAAAGAAAAAAATGGGAAATACGGAGAAATTGATGAATCAGATCATGGAGCTGAAATTCACGGCGAAGAGTCTTCAACGGCAGGCGAGAATTTGCGAAAAAGACGAAAAATCGGAAAAATTGAAGGTTAAGAAAGCAATCGAGATACAAAGGAAACATGGACGGCGCCAGAATCTACGCCGAGAACGCCATCCGGAAGCGTAGCGAGCAGATGAATTATCTCCGTCTGGCTTCTCGGCTCGACGCCGTGGTCGCTCGGCTTGATACCCAAGCCAAGATGACTACGATTAGCAAATCGATGGGGAATATTGTCAAATCTCTCGAGTCGAGTCTTAATACCGGAAATCTGCAGAAGATGTCGGAGACGATGGATCAATTCGAGAGGCAGTTTGTCAATATGGAAGTTCAGGCAGAGTTTATGGAGAATTCTATGGCCGGAAGTACGTCGCTGTCAACGCCGGAAGGTGAAGTCAACAGCTTGATGCAGCAGGTGGCGGATGATTATGGACTTGAGGTCTCTGTTGGACTGCCGCAGCCGGCTGCTCATGCCATACCCACGAATAATGCTGAGAAGGTCGATGAGGATGATCTCTCCAGGCGTCTTGCCGAGCTTAAGGCTCGTGGGTAAAACTAGTTAAGAATTGAATACTGAAATTATTGGGGAATTTTATTGTTTATTGTGCTATGTCATATATGAATGATAATTGGAAGGAGGACTTTGTGAAATTGTTGCTATCTTTCCCCTGTTGTGTAAATTTAACTACTACTGTTACTTCTACTTCCTTACTATCCTAAACTTTTTTATGAGTAATGAGTAGTAAATTTCTTACCTTTTGCACCGGTTCTATATTGGGTTTAGTGTTTATGTGCGTGGATTTGTTGTTGAATGCTATGATCATGTGCTGGAGTGGCTAATGATGGTGATCTTGTTGGAGTAACTTCATTATTTATGTAACACGGTCTTCTTCTTTTTTTACTTCTTTGGTAGGTACTTTTGAAGAAGCAGCTTCTGTTGTGTGTTTAAACTTGTCTAGGTTCAGAATTTATATGCATGAAACTTGCTTGTCCTCATATATGTATCGACGTGTATGATTTTTTTTTTTTTGAAATGATGTTGTTTAGTTTGACCAGGGCATTGAAACATGATGGATCCCTTGAGATAGACATAGACATGTAGTGAGGATGGCATTTGGCTTCGTATGCTGTTAGTCTTAGTTGCTTGCTAGAAAATTTATCTTTCTTTCTTCGACAGTAGGTAGGAGAGGGGGGGATTGGGACTTGTGATGATGGAATATGGAGACTTGATGTCAATGGCAGCTGGAAGTACTGCTTCTGGAGCTTACCTGTTGTATAACCTATGGAAGAATTTGGGTATTAATGCATCTTCACACTCAGATCAGTTGGTTTCTTGTGGCAGATATCATGTAGTGTTGTCGGGCATTCTTAGTTTATATATCAGGGATGTGGTTTTGGTTTTCCAGCTCAGATGCATTTTCTGGTTTTTATTATTTGTGATGCTTCTCTACAACCTATAGTTCAATGATGTAGGTAATTCTACAAATGCTTGTACTTCCCTATTGTGGATTAAGTTGCTATTTGCAGTTCTATTGGAACTAGACATCTCAAAAGAACATTTTTCTGCCTTTTCTGCATTCTATATGACTTAGTCTTAGGTGTCAATTTCCCCCCAGCACCCTTGCATGGAGATAAAGGGGAGAAAGTGCAGACAATGTTGTGCAAACTAAGTATATGGTCACAGGCTTTTGTTGCTCAACCTCAGAGATTTCTAAAAGCAGTTATAGGATTTGGACTAATGTGTGAACTATGATTTATATGTATAGGTGGATTTCGTCCATTCTAAACACTAATAAACATTTGGGTGCTTTAATTCTTCTCAGCCTATTGGTAAAATGTTTAGCTCTATACTTTATTGTACTTTTGAATGTAGATTAATGCCGCTGGAGAATGTTGCCCTTATGTCTCTGCAAATTCATATATCTCCGGTGAAATAGTTGTTATTGCTAATTCAGTTCGGGTACAAAAAATCTTGTTCTTCTAAATCAATGAATTGCTTTGAGGCATGGTAGATTCTTATTACCCGAAAATTAACTTTTACTGCTCTTGTTCTTGGCTTAACTTGTAAGTGAATTTTTTTTTTCTTTTCTTCTACTAGATGTGTTTGGGTGATTTGCTTGTTTGATTAAATCTCTATGGGTAGGATTGAGAATACAATTTATGATGCAGTATGTAGCTTTGCTTCACAGTGGTGATCTCATTTATTTCATCATATGCCTAGCGTGTACTAGGCTACTAAAGCTAGGAGTACTGTTCTATGAATCACCACAAATTTCTTAGCAACTTTAAAACCCTTTCGAAAACTACAGACGAAAAAAACACAAAAGGAACTTTTGGGCCTCTTTAGTCCTTGTTTCATTGGGTATCCTAATATACTACTATTATCTATAATCACATCTATAGTCACAACGGACCACAAGGATCGCGTAGGTGAGAATCATAGTAGAATCCACATAAGTGCTTAGGTGGGTTAATAAGCGGGTTATGTTTTTTACATGGGCGTATGTGCGGTGGCGTTGGTTATGGCTCAAGAAGTTTAGAAACATTTTGAAGACTTGGAAAAGGTTATGTCGTTAAGTTAGTTCTGACGTTGTAAATTAGATTATTAAGGATGTAATCTCATTGAATTTTATCAAATTATCTGACCTCAAGTAGATAAAAGCCCTCGACAGGATGATGAATTATATTTTAGTTCTAGCTCTTAGAAGCAAGTTTGCATCTTTGGCACGATACGGTAGCATCCAGGAACAAGAATAATAGACTATTTAATAAAAATAAAAATAAAACCGCTAATCAGAATGCAGAAACTTCAAACTTCGTCATGCTTGGGCACAGCTGACAAAAAGAGTGAAACTGTCATAACAGGGGAAGGAAAGTTCTAGCGAAAGTTGCAGTAAAAAAGGTTTCAAAACAGATCACAAAATTGTTGTTACTAAAAAAACAAAAGAACCGGCCAGATCACAAAATTGTTGCACAGAGAAGACAGAAAAAAAAACCAAAAGAAGAACCGGCCAGATAACAAAATTGTTACAGAGAGAGAAGACAGAAAATGGCATATAACACCTATACACATCCAAACTGGGGATAAATAATCTGCATTCTACCCTTTCCCCTTAGGGCTTCAAAGCCTGTAAATTGCATTTGGGTTTATGTTATCTGCAAAGTCGAGTCAAATTAAGGATTATTCACCTCAGCAATCCCACCTTCACGTCTATTGGCTTCTATAAATGAATTTCTTTTCCTCTCTAGGACATGAGAGAGCACCTTTGAGCCAGATGCACTCCAAAGAACATTTATAAAATTTCATCTACAAAAAGATCCAGCAATCAAAAACAGGTGTATTGATGTTGGAGCCTCCTCAACTAAAAGGGGAAACAGAATTTTCAAAATGCCGTCAAAGCAACAAAGGTTCTTAATCCTTCAAATCCTTTACGTATGGAGCAGCAAATTCTTCAATCATTCCCTTCAAATGCTGCTTACCCAAAGAGTATAAGAAAAGTTATTGGAACATAAGTGCTGAGACAACAGGACAGAGTAGAAGCAACAAATTAAAATTCGTAATGTTTGGATAATCACCTCCAGTTCTTCATGAAGCACAACGAATATTTTCTAGTCATCCGTTTAAATCTCTGTGTTGTAGTTATCCAAATGAGAGACGGTAAGTAATTGAAACAGATGAAAGATAGAGAAATCCCATAAAATGATTATCGATTAGTCTGATATATTAGCATAAAAAAAACTGCTATGCATGTGAAGTTAAATTATGACCAACAAATCCCAGAATATTACAACCCAAAGAGGTTGAGATAGCTCTTAACACACAATGGCCCAACCTCCCTAGATAAAAATTGAAAACACAGATATCAGATATATTTTGAAGGACATTGGATACAGTGAGATAAGTAATGAGGAGACCACGAGATAATTCTTGACCAGACCTGGATTCACCATATTTTCTTCTTAGCTAGTAAGATGTTTTCCCATTTTCTGATAACCATCAATATAAATAAAACATCACAAAATTGACTTCTGCAAATATATCATCAAACAATTTCTGCTTTGGTCCGACATACACAGAAAAGTAAGAAAATTAATATTAAAACATATCAGAAACAAGACTTTTTTTTTTTTTTTTTGGTCATTGTTTGAACAAGCATACTCAACATTGCCCAAAATTTTCTGAATCCTTACAATCTCTTCCTTTTTCTTTTTTTTTTCAAGTGGGGGGGTTGGGGATGTGGAGGTGATCTAATAGGATGGATGCCAAAAGAAATTGAAAACTATAAGACTTAAAAGAGAATCATAACATGGAACTTCAGTTGAGCTGGGCTTCAAGCCAAAATGCCAATGCATAGTCTAAAGAATATCTTGGTTATTCTAAAAAAGACCCAGGGAGGCTTAGAGTTAGACATACGTGCCGAGCCTTCAGGGAATTTTGAACATTCTTATGTCATAAAAATTGAATTTTGCAACAGTTCTACAGTAGTTCTTTTGTGAAATAGATTGGTATTACTCTTTAGCAAGGCAGAATAACCAACAAATAATCAGCATAACAACGAAGAATTAAATTAGAAACTTACCTCTCCGCAGCAGCGAAATGATTCTTTCATTTGCCGCTCAACGATCATAATATCTCTCCAGATCTTTGCCTTTCGAAGCCTCAAGCTCCCTTCCAAACTTAAGGAACTCTTCCCTAAACATGCAAATAACAATCTGCATTAGAATGCTAAATTTGGAACCAACAACCAGTTAACTGGTGGTTACATTCAGTTTAACTCGTGAAAGTGACCAAATGGTTGAAAGTACCTGTAAGACTCTAAGATCTTGTTTAATGAACAATAAATTCCATACTTCTCTTGAAACTCCTCCACGTATTCTTTATACCTAAAAGAATGATAAGGCACAGCAGAATTCAAAATGTTAAGGTTTTCAGAAAAACTGATACCCAAAATAGAAAACAACATTCATCACTGCCAGAAAAACAAGAAACCTCACCGAATGCCATCTTTTATTGGTTCCTTAAGCTCTGGTTCATCTTTTTCATACTTGGAATATGGAAAACTATTCTCCTCTGAAGAAGATTCTCTCCTCCTTTGACACCCATCACTGCTCCCAGTTAAAGATCTGTATCCTGTTTCTTATCATTCAATTCTGGAACTGCACTAAACTTTTGCCTTCTGCTTTCCTTTCTGGAAGGAGGAGCAGACCCTTGTTTTGCATCATGTTCTTGTGATGCAGTAGCTGATCCTTTACTTGGAAAGTTTCTGTGAACTTCTGAGGTGGAGTCTATTCTTCCAACCTCATGATGTCTATTTCTGCCACTCAACTCCACTACTCTGTTATGCTGGGTTCCAGCATCAGTACAATCAACTCTAGATTGGTGCTGCATTTGATGAGATTGCTCAGCTCTCTGATGAGGTCTTGAAAGATCTTCAGCAGAATGTTCAGGGACCCCCCTGTTGGGTATGCCCTCTGAAATGCCAGGGACTGGAATATTAGTATTTAGTGAAGAAGGTTTCCTAGAGTCTGCAGTCATCTTACTGGCTAGTTTTGCTTTGCTTGGATCTGAGTTCCAGTTTTCCGAACTCAATGTCTTGTTCTCTAATTGTTTAAAGAAGCTTTTTCTGCTTCAAGTTCCTTATTAAATCCTGGTGTTTCCTCGGGCAAGGGTTCACGAAGTTCACCCAACTCCAAGTCTGAGAGCTCTCTCTGAAGTAAATTCGGCCGTCCATTTACAACAGATCTATCCCTGGAATTTGTATTTTCCTCTTTCGGGGAATAACCAACATGGGAGTTCAGAACTGATCCAAACTCCTTCAGATTTCCAAATGCTTCATGTTTTCTCTGACTGGAGTCAACAGGAGTTTTGTATTTCTCTCCAAAATCTTCCTTGGAGACTTTGACTGGTCCCTTATAATTAACAGAACCATAGTCATCCTGCATTTCTCTGTTAAATTTGTCTTTCTGCATTGGAACATCATCATTCATTTGATGCAATCTCTCAGGGTGCCTAACACCACGGCCCGTGTACTCGGAATGTTTACCTAGCTTCTCTACTGAAGTAGAAGTTTTTGCATGTGCACTAGGATCAACAAATCTTTGAATAGGTTGTTGAGAGTCTAACATAGATGCCTTTCGTTGAACTTGTTTGAAAGTTAACTTTTTGTGATCCAAAGCTGGGATTAGCCTCCCTCCTCATCCTGTTGGCCATTTGATTATTAGGCCCCTTATGAAGGTCTTCAAAAGGTCTATTAGGAGATGAATTCTGATGAATATCCTCAAAAAGAGCTGTCCTAGACCCAGACACTTGTGGTTGATGTGAGTTTTCAGATTTCAATCTTTTACTGCAGTCAGGCTTATCATCAACATGCTTTTCATCTGAAACCCTCTTATATTTGCCTCTAGATGCCTTCTCAGAGCTATTAGACTGTCCATGGTTTAATCCATTTTTGGCCACATTACCTGTTTCTCTATAAGTCTTCCTTATATGGTCTTGTCTTTCTTGATCCTCATGACGATAGTACAAAGAAGGCGTGGTCTCTTCAACAGGTTTTTGACCTTCTTTATTAGGAACTGATTCACAAGCAGTAGCCAATCCACCAACAGACTGATCCTCAGGCAAATCCTTATCTATCTTATCAATTACATCAAATACATTACCATCTTGCTTTTCATCTGTCCCAATATGAGCAGGATCACCATCTGAAGTTCTCCAGAGAAGCGGGGATTTAGAAGAACCAAGCCCAGAAGCTTGCAATCTATGCTTTGTCTGGTTGTCATCATCACTTGTCATGATGTCCACTTCCTCATCAGATGCCTCTTTGCTGTTGGTAGAGGCATCACTTTCACTGTCACTACTACTTCCGCTCCCACTTCCCGCTGGGCTTCTACTTTGACTCTTACTATGGCTTCCACCACCACTGCTGTCACTTTCACTATCACTATCACTATCACTATCACTTACACCACCACCAGAGCTACCTACTGGCCCAGAGACTCTTTTCTCCCCAAAAAGATCTGTTGAATGATATAGTACACCACCTTTTGTTAGCGAAGTAGGTGCTTCCTCATATTTAGAATCCAACTCTGCTTGTTCTTCTAGTTCATTGGTATCAGATATCATTGGAAAGCTCGTGTCCAGTGGAGCAGATTGTTGGTCATCATTGGCAGGTGATGGATGACGATTATCTTCAGGGGAACTGAAGAAGAAAAAGCAACATGCAAAAACTATGAAAAAATATCTGGACCTAAAAATCCATGCATCATAAAAGTTCAGAAAATTATGAAATAGGGAAGTGCTCCAAGACAGCTCATCTGAATCACATTTAAGGCAGATTTGATAATTAGTCAGACAAAGCAATATCTGAGTTACATTTAAGACTGATTTGATAATTAATCTATCAAAAAAGTTAATGTGAATTTCTGATTTCATGGAAAGGTACAGACATACCATTTCCAAGAAATATCAAAGCATGTCATGTCCATTCCTTTTCCCCCTACTGAGATTGGGCATGGGGGAACGGCAGGGATAGTGGGTCGGGACAGGGATTCATATCTGCTACCACTAAATTGCAAAGATTAAATGCATAGACTACAAAGACACAATGGAACAAGATCACATCTATCCTTGTACACAATCTCCCCATAATGAGTTTGAAGAGCACCAAAGAGGCACAAGTAGAAAGGGCATCCAATTCTATGTGCATGAAAGACCAAATCAGATGTGTTGTGTTTATGTTGATCTGTTTACATGTAAACATAGGGACACAGAGATTAATATAAAGCTTGCTTGATCTGAAAGAAAAGCTTGACAGTGGAATCTGATATCCCATCTCCTCCTCAACAGAAGAATCTAAGGTTTTTCAGGCGGAAGGATCTTACAAAGGAAGGGATATTGGACAGCGTTAAAAGCTTTTTCGTATGGGAAATCTCTTCCTACCGGGAATTTAAGAAGTTTTTTTGTACAGCAAACAAATAAGTAATAAAAGATCTGAATCCATTCAAAAAATTGACTGGCGTTTTTTTAGCTATGCATTTCACGCCTCATATGTATCCAGCTTTCAACAGCATAGAACACATTATGAGAGATGTTGAAGGGGGCTGGTTGCTCAACACAGACCTTAGACACCAACTAATGAAGTCCCCCATTCTTTTACTGATGTGTTTGGTATAGTAATCATGAAAAATACACCCTTGAAGTAAGATATGAAGGATGTTACTATTAAGTTCTATTTTAGAATGTAAACAACAATTAACTCCTATGGAACTTTTTCAAAACCAAAAAGTCTTACTTTTGACAAATAATTTAACAGTCATAAGCACTTCACTAAAAGGTTTAATCACTATTGAAAGAATAAAGGGTCAGAAGGGGAAAAGGTTTAATTAACATGCTAAGAAATGATTTCGATATACTTTTTAAAAGTAGGATTTATTAGTCATAGAAAATTGTAAGCCAAAGAAGCATGTGTACAGTTGATGCAGATTTAGCTGGTACCTTTGACCCTCGGACAAAGGTTTCTTGAAGCTTTCTATCTCAACTCCTGGTTTTAAGAAATATCTGCCTGGAGCTTGAAATGTGGCAATCTGCAAAGCATTCACAAAAATAAGGGATTATATGCGTTAACATATACATTATCTTATCAGGGATTTCAACAACTTACTTTTTATCAGAATAGGCTCAATCTGCCTCGCTGAATTTGGAATTGCATCTCCAATTGCTTTCTCTATGGCCTAATAAATCAAAAGAAATAGTAAAATAAGCTAACACATCAACAAAATGTCACTTACTGAATTCCATAAACTTAAAATTTCTATTGAAGGGAACCTTTACAAAAGTGATAAATATATCACAACAAATAACTTGAATAAATTACCTAGATAAAATAATAAAAGGAAAAAGAAAGCATTAAGGCAACCAGACTATACAAGTGAAGCCGGTTTTGCAGATTACCTTGAAGCTCATTCCTTTGGAAGGACTCTCCTTAAGAAGAGAAATCAGCATCCTCTGCAAATCTATGGGTTGAACCCCTATTGTTCCCTTTTTTTCTGGTTTTCCTCTGTCAGCACTTGTAATTACCTTGCCTGTAGTATCTTTCTCAGAGCTGACGGCTTTACTGATAGCTTGACCAGACACTATGTCTTCAACATTTGCATGTCCCTTCATTAGATCCTTTGCCACTTCTAAACGGAGATCCTAGAGGACCTGATTGCGCAGGCGGAGGAGGTGAAATTGGAGGCCTGCCCTTTGAAGGTGGTGTTGTAGTCAAAACAGATTTTTGAACAGATTTAGGAGGGCCTCCTATAGTTATTAATGGAAAACCATAATAGCAGAGCAAAAAAGAAAAAGTTATTGACAATATATCTGATGACAGCCTATCTCGACTGTTGCATATAAAAAATACAAAGAAACATACAAAAGAAAGCAAGTCAACAAAAGATCCAGTGGACCTCAATCTTCCTACCATGAGGTGGTTCGGCTTTCCGCTTCTTGAAAGGAGGAGCTCCTTTCATTCTCCATGGATTACCTGGAGAAGATGATGATATAATTTTTTGGTAAAGAAGAAAATAGACTTGATGAAGAATGAGGTCAGCATTCCTGATAATATTAGTTTCAAAAAAAAGAAAAGAAAAGAAAAAAAAAGATCCTCCTTTTGGACCATTTTTATAAGCACTCAAAAAACGCTATAATTTGAACCCCAAGGGCAGTTTACATGTTAAAGGAACCAGTTGTAAACTTGGAGGTTTGCGATAGATTCCCTCTCCCCTTACATTTCTGGAAAAAAAAAAAAAATACAAAATCCTGGATCTCGGGTGGATTTGTTCCTCTATTCTAAATAGCAATAAAATGTTGACCCAAGTTGCAAGAACTTGCATCTATTCATACTGGTTAACATGATAAGTTCATCAATCTACATGATCTCTGAGTTTATCAAGTTCAATGGACAATTGTCCTCTTTTCCAGTAAAGATATTCATATAGAGGTCTTCAATCCAATAATTTAATTGGACTAATAAATAACATAAATACTCCGTTGGGAATTGAAATGGTTTGAAACTCAGACAATTGCAAAACAATGATAATCAAATTATCTCAAGAACATAATTCACATCCAGCCATGGGAAAATAATTTGACCAGACACTGAATTAGCCAAAATTGAATTGCTCTTTTACTTTTTCAGTTCTATTCGTGCCAATGATCTACATCTCTTTGCCATACCTGCAATAGTAATATTTTCTTAACTATACGTATTTCACATGAAGTTCTAAATATTTCATCATTTTCCCCAACCTTGTTCTATAATGTTAGAAAAAAAGAGGCATAAGTCAAGATGCACAATTCCTCTCCATCTTCAGAAACTACTTCCAAATCTTCCAATTGATTCTAGAACAATAGGAAGACAATTCTCATTACTTTGAATTTCTAAAAGGTAAGCGAAACAAAGTGATGTATGCTAACTCTGTATGAAATCAAACGTATAATTGAAGATTTCATCAGACAAAGCAAGCCCTAATGCTACAATAAAGTTGCTCCATCAACAAATATAATACAGCCTCTCTGCTTATAGAGGCAAGAATGTGACCTATCTCCTCCCGTCCCATGCAGTGCAGGTGACCTTGTGCACAGTATATATTTGGTTTTCACGTGTAAACAAAATAACCAACAGTTTGAGAAGCACTTTAAGTTGAGCAACATGACTGACAAAATCAACTTCATGTAGTTATACTTGCCACAAACATTTAGAAAATACTTGGAGATTAGTAGGCATTTTCCCTTTTTTTTTTTTTCCTTTCCATATTTTTCTTCACAAGTTACATGCAATGTACACATAGTATGTCAACTTTACATGGCAGACAATTATGAAACATCTTTCAATCATAAATGCAGAGTCGATGATGCTTTTATCTCAAATTTTCCAAATCCTTAAGGTTGCTAATGCCTATGAGAATGTAAACAAAAATAATGTCTATGCATGTAAACTCCAACTGTAAATGGGCCAAAAGGACAATGCAGACACATATTCTAGAGCTCATGTCTCAAAACCAAATAGGTCTTACAACAGATAGTAGCATATTCATACATTTGTACAAGGTAGACCATAAAGCATGAATGCAAAACTTACTCTCAGCAGCCGCCAATGCCTTCATTTGACTCTTCACAGTTGGATTTCCAGGGTCTAGGACAATTGATCTGCCATCAGGACCGAATAATAAAAAGCAAGAGGACAAAAGACAAATTAGTCACAACCAACAACATACACTAACAAACAAATTCTCAAAAAACACTGCATACCTGCGCAATTTAAGTTTGTGCTCGGCTTCCTCTGAAAGCATTTTAACATGATTTTTAGTTGATTCGTCCAAAACCCGCTGCACGGTCAGCTTTCGCCAAGCACATCCTGATTCTACAAGTAAGCCATTTCCATCTTCACCACTTTGACGCTCTTCATATATATCGCAAAGGTCTCCTGTGTCTTGTGGCCACGTAAATCTGAAGTCCTTACCACCCACCTTAATAACCTGATGGAGGAAAAGGACTACTTGAATCAACTATGGATAACCACATGACAAGTTGAAACCAGATGAAAATCAATATTTATAGAAGATCAAACGTAATCTTTAGCTGACATTACTTGGAAATAAGAAAAAGAACAGAAAAGTCAAAAGCGAAACTTTCGTATATGGCAGGCAGCACCAGTTATAAGTTCTCATTTTCTACCTGAACTATAAACTTAATATTGTCAAAATTTCTTGTTCAAAATCATCTAGCCCAACCTTCCACAGTTCCAAATCTAAGTTAGTCCTCAGTGGCATAGGGAGTTAGTTGCATATGTATATAGCTTGATAGCCTTACCTAATCCATCTAATAAACACTAGCCTTTTCTTCATTATTTTGACAAGTATCACCAACATGGTCCTCTATCCATTTCAATTTATAGTACGACAAGTCAATTTGAACGTGCTCATATTACTAATTTGTCATTCTTAGAAGCTAAACTCTATAAGCACAAGGAATCTTACATATAAAGTTCTTTTCCATCTTCTGCAGTACACAACCAGCTGGAGGAGATACCATCTGAAGAAACTTGACAAAACTAAAATTACACACATCTGTTCCTTTCCCCCATCTTCTTCTTTGTTTCTGTGCAATCAACTTGACCATTTCCAACTAAATATAATATCTAAACAAACTTCAAACAGACATTTGCATAACCAGAATTGCGTGTGTTATCTAATTATCACTTTTCCTTACTACTTTCAAAATTTCCCCACTTAACATGAACTTCAATCTCTTATAAAAGCATAGTCATTCAAAACAAAAGACAACCAAAGAGTTTTCAGATGTATGCAACAAGTAATGCTCACCGTTATTCACTATAACCTGCATCTCTAATATTTAACCGAACTCAAAATGCAAACTTTTCTAGGATAGAAAAACTCAATGTCCCAACCATACCGGAAAAATAATAAATTTACTTCAAATTTAGAATGCAATAAACTAAAACCAATAACACAATCCCAGACCCATGAAAATCATGAACTTTCACTGCAAAAAATCATTGAACAAAGAAAAGACAGATGAAGAGTCTAAAATTGAATCAAGAAACTCACATTTCCCGCAGGATTATTAGCATTGGCATCAAATTTGATCCGTGCCACACTTCCTTGGGACTCCACTCGCTTGATCTCCTCCACCAAGTTGGGCGCCAGCCGAATTAATCATACCAAAATTCAAAGGATTCCCAGTAACAGGTCTGAACGACTCCTGTCTCTTATACACATCTAGATGTGTATAAGAGACACCAACCGAGGCAGAGGCAGTTCGGTTGCGCGGAGCAGCCCCGGCACCGCCCGTGGATAACCGCCCACTAGGGGCCGCGGCAGAGGATGGGCGTTGGAGAGGTGAAGGATGTAAAGTGGAGTGAATATTTCTCTTGAACCCGCCGCCTCGGCCGAGCTTCCCGGAGCCCCCGTACATTATTTTCGGATTCAAATATATTATACCCTTTAGGTCTTGAAAATTATTTCTCTACTGCAATTAACTTGAATTAAAGAAATTGAACCTGGACGGAGGGAGGGAGGGGTAGCCGATGTAAATTTTATTTTCATTAATTTTTTTTTTCCTTCCCCTAATTATTTTTTATCCCTCCCTCGTATATTATTTTTTAATTTTTAGTCCTCCGTTACTAAATTAGTGAATTAATCTAATTATCTTAAGTGGTGATTTCTTTCTTATGCTAACGACGTCGTAATATATAACTAATGTAATCATTCCTGATTAATTAACTTAATCCTAATTCCTGTATACCTCTCTCTCTATATATATATACGTATAACCCTTCCTCCTCTGCAAGAAAACCCAAAAAGCTCGCATCAGAGAATAATCGAATCATCTCGCATCAATCGACGCTTTCCGATCAATTCGCACTCCGAAGCTCTCATGTCGACGTTGACAGGTTCGACGGATTTCAATTTGATTTAGTTTTTTTTTTGGTTAATGGTTAATATATGAGATAATTTTCGAGCTTATTATGCAATTTCATTCCTTTTGATTGAAAGAATTAATATGAAAAACTTACTTTAGGGTTTCCCTATTTGTTTAAGTGAAGGTTATGCAACTTCTTGATTAGAGCGTAAGCAAAGATTAACTACTTTCTAGAATTCTTTTTCTTTGCTGGGAAATATATTTAAATGCAGCTCGATTGGCCTCTGTGACCTGTAATTAGAATAAGAGTGTAACTAATCCGATGGCTGTTTAAGATTTGGAGTCGGTGATTGGCGGACACATTTGTTTGAGTTCCTTTTATGCGGCCTCTGCTGAGGGTTCTCTAGTGTGTTCTTTAAGTAAGGGATAGGTTCAATTTTGTCTTAGGGAAGACCGCTGGCCCTTCCTGCTTAGGGATAGAGAAAGGGAGGTGAGGGATGGTTTCTTGAAGCCAACATGAGCTCAGGAAAATTTCAGCACGTTGTGTTTTTTCTTACATTTTTATGCATGTACACGTGATTTTTTGGGATGAAGAGTATAAATATTTCATTGCTGGTTCACTTCAATAGTATGTCAAAGACAATTGCTGTGCCTGCATTGATTGGACAATTTAATGAACCAGATTTTGATTCTATAGTAATGGTTCATTGGATTGAATTGTGTTTACTTTTTCAGTGAGTGTGAAGTGGCAGAAGGAGGCATTTCCTGGAGTTGAAATCGACACTAGTCAGTCTCCATATGTTTTCAATTCATGCCAGTTGTATGACCTAACTGGAGTACCACCTGAAAGGCAAAAGATTGTGGTAAAAGGTGGTTTGCTAAAGGTAATGTAAAAGATTTCTGTGATACAAATGAAGTGATTATTAATGCATTACTTGATTGAATTTATAGCTTTTTCAACCAAAAGAAAGGCTTGAAAGGAAAATAATTTTGTTGTTATTAACTTACATGAGTTTTCTGGTTGGGGTTTATATAGGATGATGCGGATTGGTCCAAAGTAGGAGTAAAGGAGGTAAATATCTTGTTTGTTTACTTTTTTCCTTCTTCTTCTGGTGTCGATGATTTTTCACATGATTGCAGAAACATTTCAATTGTTAAATATTTTTAAATCTCTTTTTGGCCTAGGGCCAAAGGTTGATGATGATGGGGAGTGCTGATGAGATTGTCAGGGCTCCTGAAAAAGGTCCTGTTTTTGTAGAAGACTTGCCAGAAGAAGCTCAAGTTATCAATGTAGTAAGTTTCTTAACCCTTGGTTCTTCAGTTAACTTTATAGATGATGTTTAGTTTTGCTCAGAAAATTATGCAATTTGAAAAACAAAAAGAACTCATTAACTTGTCAATAGATGATGCTTTCAAATGCTTCTTATTTTGCTACCTGACAAATGTCATTGCTTTTGCTTCAGGGTGATTCTGCTGGTTTATTTAATCTAGGAAACACCTGCTACATGAACTCCACAGTGCAGTGCTTACGTTCTGTTCCCGAGTTGAAGTCTGCTTTAATAAAGTTGGTTTACTTCTTTTCTGGATTTCACTTTGTGTAGAGTGATTTTAGATATCATGAATCCGCATTCCTCTATTACTCAGATATCATGCTTGGTGCATTCTTTCTGGTTAGGTATCCACCGACTGGTGCCAACAATAGCCTGGACCAGTCTTCTCATCTCTTAACAGTTGCTACACGAGATTTATTTAGCGAGCTTGATAAGAATGTCAAACCAGTTTCTCCAATGCAATTTTGGATGGTATGTTATGTATCCTTTTATATGCTAAAAACTACTGTCTCCTTGTTGAATAATTATATAAGGGTTTTCTGTTTTCCATCTTAATGGACTTCTTTGTTCCATATCTTTATCTCTTGTAGGGGGCCCAGTCTTTGTTTATAATAGTTTTCCAGTCAATATGCATCTTATGCTAACGTATTTGTTCCATGGTGGAAGTTTAAGGGATAACCACATGTCTGCTCCATTTATTGAACAAATTGATGTTTAATACCTTAAAACAAGGATACAAATCAATGTTTAGTACCTTAAAGTGAGGATAAAATTGATGCAGCTCCCAAACCCATATTTATCTTCATAGCGTTGCTATAAAGTTGGGATGCCTTAGTTCTGCTTTACTATATCCATTTATGGAGTGCGAAGAATTCAATGGGAAGTGATGAGGTGAAAAAGGTTCTTTGTGCTGCTGCAAGAGATTATGTAGACAGCTTCACTAAACAAACCGTAGCTTCTTTATTAGAAGTTAAAAGAAAATAGCAGAATTGAATTCTCTGATGTCATTATAAGCATTTGGTTTCTTTTGCCATTTAGATGATATATTGCTCTTGCATGTGAAACGCTGGTTTATACCAAAAACAGAGTCATGGTTCACTGATTCAAAAAGTTGTGGGCTTTGTGCTTCCCTATAGTTTGATCGTCCTAATGTAGAGTCTTATCATATTATTTGTAATTCAGTATCGTGTAGGAACCCTGCTTCTTTATAGAGACTAGAAGTACCTTTGGCATAGCTTTAATCCCCAAAGAAAGGATAATTTGGTTACTCAGTCTCAATATGAGAAATCTACTTGGTGATGTTTTTCCAAATGCAAACTCGCCCATGAATAATAGATGACGCGAAGAACAGGACATTTGATTTCATTGCATGAACCAAACAACCAATATTAGTATGAAACTTCCAAAAAGAGACGTACTTGTTCATTTCATTCATTTGCAATTCATCTGTGGAGATGAATAATTTCATGAATATATCCTTGTTATCAGCATTGACAAGCAAGGTTAAGAATGTAGTCTGCTCAATTGAACTTTCTACTTCACAGGTATTGCGGAAAAAGTATCCTCAATTTGGCCAGCTTAACAATGGAGCCTTTATGCAACAGGTTTTACAGTACTCATCATACTGATCTGCCTATTTATTACATCAATTTATTTATCCCATAAAGAGGGTAAATGTTTCTTTTTCCCTGGGTGGGTTGTGGGGTTGTGGGTAGCTTTGAGACTGCCTGCCCATAAGTGAGTGAGCTTGCTTGACAATGCATGCTTGGCTCAGTGTCAAAACATGACTAGCACTTGGGTGGCTATGATGCTGTCTTGCTGATTATTATCTTTATACGATGACAGGATGCTGAAGAATGTTGGACACAACTTCTATACACCCTTTCTCAGTCTCTCAAATCATCAAGTTCCAGGTAGTCCTCTTCTTTCTGCTTATAAAAGCTTGTTCACTTTTGGTTGGGTTTCTGAAATTCTGTTGAGTATCTGTTCTAAGTTGTGACGGCTTTTGACTCTTGAAACATGTCTTTATGGTTTCTTATAGCAAACTGATTTATAGTCATCCTCATTTTTCCTCCCTCATCTTACTTGTAGTGAAGAGCCAGATCCTGTGAAGGCACTCTTTGGTATTGAGTTTGTCAGCAGGTATTTGTTGCAATTGATTTTTTGTTGCCTTTATGAGGAAAAAAACATTTTCAATTTTAGGTTTGGGTAGAGAATTTCTTGTGTTGTGTAATTCAGCAGGTTGGTAGATAAAAAACTGACTTGGGAAGAAATTCTGTAAAATTTATTGGTATTATTATTATTTTATTTTTTTATTTGGTTCATATCTCAGTACTTCAATAGCTGGATGAATAACGCAAGTGGTAACCACTAAGTGATGACCATTATTTGACCCTATTAGATCTGATTCAGTTATTTAACTTTTGTTTTTCTGTCAATTTTTATCAGTGATTTTTATCAACTGCAATCTGCAGGGGACTTGAATAGCAAACTAGGCTCTTTTCTCAATGTGATTTTGCTAGTTCACAAGTGACCATTTTTTCAAATTTCAATTGTAAGTGTGAAAATACAGGAAATGAGTTGGGGATTTGGATTACAATCTCGATGAGAAAATTTTTCTTGTATTCTACTTTGCATGATTTTCCCAGTTGCTTTTTTGTTGACATGCAATTCAATGTCCCACATGTATCTGTGTTGCTTTGAGGTGTTCCTTGTAATATGTTATTCATTGTATATTTTGCATTAATGTGAATCCAGGGTTCATTGCGCAGAAAGTGGTGAAGAAAGTACAGAGAGAGAATCAGTTTATTCACTTAAATGCCACATTTCGCAAGAGGTGAACCATTTGCATGAGGGCTTAAAATGTGTAAGTTCCATTTATTGACCATTCTTAGTTTAAAGATTCTGTTGAAAGAATCTTCTCTTTCATTTCCCTTTCTACTTCTTGTTTTTTACCCTTTTTAGATTTTAGATTTTGTTGCTTTTTGGAGGGGGGATTTGGGGGTCCATCCCCCGGGGAGGAGGGGGACTTTGAACTCTGATTGGAAACATAAACACAAAAATGGCTGGAGATTGATAAGTGTAGTTGAAAGGTGCACATGCTAAGTGCCACAAGCTGGCTTTTCTGTTTTATGCCCCCTCCTTTTTTTAGTCCTCTTTTTCCATTTTTCTTCCCTGCAGTAGATTAATATTTGACATGGCTATATAGAATTTTACTTTTCCCGCTGTTTTTGTGGAAAATGAAAATGGAAGAGCAAAGACTGATGCTATTAAGGAGAAACATCGCTCTTTTAGTGAATTTGTTACCAAGATACGGCTCCTAAAACACCTATTTGTATTAGAAACATTGCCTTTGTTCCATTTACAGGATTTCATGTAAATCCACTTATTTTCACTGATTTATCCATCCAGGGTTTGAAATCAGAATTAGAAAAGGCTTCTCCTGCTTTGGGACGCAGTGCAATTTATGTAAAAGATTCATGCATTAATGAGTTGCCAAGGTATGCTCTGGCCAATCTAGATGTGTATAGTTCAATCTCCTCCTGTTTGCTTAGAGTCACTGATGGATTTTCTGATTCCCATTGTGAGACCATGCATAATAATTTTTGTTAGTCAAGTGGCTAAAAGTTGCCAACAAGGTCCTATTTTCTCCGAATTGACTCACTTTAGACTGAATGTGCCCCTATATACTTCATTTCCTTGGAGGCCACACGTAGCTATTTTTCTAGGTGCTTCATTGTTTTATTTCAAAGAACTGTTATCTTTTGAGCATCTGTTTACCATGTTCTCATGTTACTAGATTGCCTTGTAGTTTCTTTCTCTTTTTGTACTTATATTATTCCTTTGTTGCTTAGATATTTGACCATTCAATTTGTACGATTTTTCTGGAAGAGGGGATCAAATCAGAAGGCAAAGATTTTGCGGGTAATTTTTCGTTCAGTTTACTCTTTCCCCCTGTACCAAGACTGTGATGGAGTTCTCATTATGAATGGTGTTATGACTGCCTTCTGGTTCATGAAGTTCTAATGAACCAGCTGCCTAATATTGATTTAGATAGTGGCTGTTTGAAGGATTAATGATCTGTGATTTTTTAACTGTTAACGACTAATGCTTCTTATCTCAACTTTTTCATAATTTGGAATTCACAAATTTATAATATGTGCAGAAAGTGAACTATCCATTGGAGTTGGATGTTTTTGATTTGTGTTCAGATGATCTGCGGAAGAGATTGGAAGCTCCTCGTCGAGTATACTCTTTGCCCTCTTTGTGGATTAGTTATGAAACGTGTCTTCTGCTGCAGTGCATTTTCCCTACCCCCTTTCTTTTCCATAATTATTAGTAAAAGCAAGTTCTTGATCAGATATTAATTGTGGACATCCAACTTTTAGATCCTAAGAGATGAAGAAGGTAAAAAGTTTGGTCTGAAAACGGGTGAGAAGAGCTCTGGTTCAGACAAGGATGTCAAGATGACCGACGTCGAGGTTAGCCTGAAATCCATATGAACAAACAAAACCATTCTAGAGTGACAGAAGAAGTTTGTCACTAACTGGTGCTTTCTTTAGTCTACATGATGCTCACAGGATTGTATAAATAATATCTAATTATGCATGAATGCTTATATATTAATTTGTGTTTGTAGGAATCATCAAATGGTAGTGGTGAATCATTGAAAGATTCATCTCATGAAGGTAAAGTCAAAAATGTTTTGGTCCTTTTCTAGTCATTGAGTTATTCTGTTGTTCCAAGCAAAATTTGGTCACCTTCATTAAGTAAATGGACTAGTGGTTTTCTAGATGACATCGAAAGAAAAGGCATTAGTTTATGGCTAGCTTCCAGGTGATTAGTGTTGAATAAGATTTTAATTCCATTGTAATTTATTTCATTCGATGATCATCTTTTTTTGGGGTTCTGTCTCCTTCCATAAACACTATAAGAAGTAATGTACTACCCACATATTGATGACTGTTGTAACATACTATTATAATGAGAGCATATGAAATCAAATTTAAAAGTAACATATATAATGAGAGAATAAAGTGCTATAAGTTGTGGTAGTTAATATAGGAATTAGCCCTGTTAGTGAATGGAATATGAAGATTCATGGCCACATCCTATGTGATATGTAGCTTTCTTGCATTGGGCTTACGTTAGTGCCTTTTAGGTGGCCTTCCTGGTAAAGAATTACATTTAACTGGAATCTATGACTTGGTTGCGGTGCTGACACATAAAGGTAGAAGCGCAGACTCTGGGCATTATGTCGCATGGGTGAAGCAAGAAAATGGTCAGTCCTCTGGCAGTATTTTATTTGTTTACTTGTTCATGGGGTTGAGTTCATAAATCTTGTTTTCCTGACCGTAGGGAAATGGATCCAATTTGATGATGATAATCCAATTCCCCAAAGGGAGGAAGATATTACAAAACTTTCAGGAGGGGGTAAGGACTACCATAGCCTTGCCTAAAAAATTAGTAGTTGCAATGATTATCTGGCATAGATCAGTTGGAAAACTATCATGTTACACACTGCATCACACCCAGTTGGTTATTGAGACAAAAGTTTCTCTACCACTGGATAACTTGGAACAAATTGTAAAACCTTAAATCTTGCAGTCATGTTAACTTCAAAGATTTTTTTTGATAAGTCTCCCTTGATTGCATCCATTCTTGTCTTTATTTCTGTGATTTAAATCTTTCCTTTTCTTGCAGGTGATTGGCATATGTCTTATATTTGCATCTAGATGTGTATCACATGGTGTCCATGTAATTTTTCAGTCTTGTCTTTCATTGTATTTGATTATTGGTTAAACTATATCACAGGGATCATCTTATTTCAAGAAGTATGATAAGCATCTTAAAATTTTCCAATGTGTTATTTTTTTCACTATCAATTAGAATCATGTCGAACGTGTACACTAAATCTTTATGCAATTTTTGATGAATGAGTCGCATAATGTGTCATCTCCTGATAATTGTTCTGGATATTGTTTCTATTTTTTCTCATCGAAATAGATTATGTACCTTCTCTTCCATTTTTTATTTTAATTCCTATAAGCTTACGAAAGGTAACGGGTACGGGAATCCTTTAAAACAGAAATTTAAAACAGAAAACTGAAAGCAAAAAGGGCATCTCAATAGAATCGATCCAATCGATATTTTTCCAATTGTGGATAAACAAAGCAACCTTTCGTCATTAATCTTCGAAGGTGCAGGTGAATTTCATATGAATTTTTATGTCCACAAGTAGTTCTTGATACTCCCTTTCTTTGGTATACTTAATCCTAGTGAATTTTTGAAGTCAAAATTACGACACGAGCTGCCCTGTTAAAATCCCCAATGGATCTAGGAACGACCTCCTGTGTTGTGTATTTTTCTTTTTTTTTTTGTTGGCGTCAATTTTTTTTCCTCCCATCATTGGAAGACTGGTAACTTTTAGCATTGTCTGATTAATCAAGTATATGATGCAGTTGACACAAACAACCCCCCATCAAACAAACACTTGGGACAACTTTTTTTTTTTAATTAGAACGATATTGTACACCTGAAATAAAATGATTCGATGCGTTATATGATAGTTTCTGATAACCTTTTATTTTATTTTTTAGATGAGAGCAAAACGACAAATATTAATTGAACAGTGGCTGGGATAAGAGAGATGAAATGGGGGGGCCATTTAACCACAAGTAGTTAGCTATGACCAATATATTGTGGAGGATTCCATTTAAAGGTCCACTCAAGGAACAAGTAGTTAGTTTAAAATGAAATTTTAGCCCCGATAATGGGTGTGGTCCATATAAATGCACATTATGGGTTGAGGGCCTTTGTGGCCCACGTAGAGCTTTTCATAATTCAAGTCGCTGAAAAGGTCTAAGCTCTCTAAACTGACATATCTACTTGATTTATTTTGGAAGCATTCTAAAATATAGCTGGGTTGAGATTAAGAGTTTTAATCTAGTGATGAAAATTTCTTTTTCGAATATGATCACAATTATAAATAACTTTGGCGTATGGCTGAGTTATACATCAAGAAAATTAATTATTAAATTTACTACTTAGATTGTCTTCGTAATACCAAGTTTAAGATAGTTATACTATTAATTAACCAAGAAAATGAATTACCCAACATCATTTTCATTCTTCTTTAAAACTAATACAGCATTGAGAAATGAATATAACTTCATAACCAAGGATCTTACTTTTTCCCGTATTAGGACAGGTTCAATCTTGAGAAGTTTTATCTCGATCAAATCCAGCAGTTTGTTACTTGACTAATGAAAACTCCTCATTTGGAGTAGTCTATATTCTTAAAAAAAAAATAAGAGAATCGTCTTATTAAAAAAAATAAACCCCCCACTCTAAATGAATGACCTCCCATTAATTAAAGAACAAATGAATGACCTCTTATTAATTAAAGAACAACTACTGATCCTCACCAAAATAAAAATTTCCATCAATCTCCATTACATCGTTATTCTTCACCAATCATCCTCTGCTTGCTTTAAAAAGAAAATGATAGAACACCTAATTATCACTCTCAAGCATCATCCAACACGTTTTAGGGCACTAGTCTTCTTTGCTAAAAACCTAGTACACAATGATGTACAATCCATCATCAGAGGACAGTCCATGATGAAAGATAAAAAGAGACCATTGCGTGATTTTGAACCTATGATTTTGTTGATGGTCTATGCAAGAAGAGATCAAAAGACATTATGAGCCTAAAAAAAATGGATTTTAAGCCGGCAATCTGCCAATGGTAATGGACAAATTTGTTCTTTTTGAAGGAGTAAATTGCACCAATTCGTGACAATATCGAAGGCATTTAATATCAAAGGCATTTAAAAATGTTTTTATCAAGAAATTTCTCCCATAAATCACTGAGATACTTGGAATTACTTATTAATCTTGAAGAGATTTTTCATATTTTTCAGGGGCAATATATAATACTCTTGTGAGTATCTTTTTACACTCTTTTTAGGTATTTTTCACGATGTCTTGTGAGTTCCACGTGGGAAGAGAATTCCCAAGTTCCTACCCAAGCGACCCTTGAGATTCGTCTTACAAAGAAAGGACTATGAATGGGCATGGAATATAATAACACCAAGACTTTCACTCCAAAGTCAAATTTTCTTTGTTACTTAATTTGCTTTTCCCTAGGTAAAATGTTCTGGAAGTATATAAAAATTGAATATTATAACCAAATCAGATCAAAGTAGATTAAAAATTAAATGAACCAAACAAATCCGGCCAAAAAGAACCAACAAAGCTAAGATTTTACTATATTGTATACTAATAAGTAAAGATTTAAGTATACTTGATTTTTTATCTCATTTGTAAATTTTGTGGTGTGAATTAAATGTTATGGAATTTATGACATAAACTGATGTAAGTAAGATTCTATAAAATTTAATCTTGACCGCAGGATCTACAGGTAACGTCAAAGACCGGATTTATATAAGTTTTTTCCATACTAATAAACAAACTAGAAAAGGAAAAGTTCAACTTAGTCTACCCATTTGAAGACAATTGAACTCATTCATGAACTTGGGATCTCCAATATCGTCCACCCACTCCATCACATAATTATCCTATAAAATAAACGTATGTATTACAAAAACGAAGAAGATACTAAAAGGAGATTTTTGCAACTTGTATTAACGCCCACCACTAATGCTATACATTTATCTAGTGGGAGAAATCTTTGAAACAGTTCTGAGATTATTAGAAAATCCTATTTTAATCCACAAGATTTTCATAAACGTGTCACGTTTATCACTATACTTGCCAAAAGAGAGTAGGCATTGACTCAAGTGATGAAATTACTCCTCTCATGCCAGATTAGAACCCTAATGCAATCTCCTATTCCTTTAGTCTAAACTAGTGAAATAATGTACTAGACAAAAATAGTACTTGATAATTATTTATGAGTTTGTTAATGGGAGCAAAATTATGATTTTAATATCACCCTCTATTTAAACAGTTCTTATTTACGATATTTTTAAAATGTTATTAAAATAATTATTTTAACAAATTTTTTCAATATATACGAGGCAAAAAAAAATTATTAAAAGACGTATTATAAAATATTATTTTAAGAATAATAAAAAAATATTTTGCTTTTCCAAACGGGGCTAATTTTTTAAAATCAAATCAATGCACTACAACCATCAATGCAATCACATACATGACATTTACACTGTTTCATTGCATTGATAAGACTAATGTGCAATTTTTTCCATTTAGTATTAGACCTTTTTTTTTTTTTTTTTTGATAGGATTAGACCATTTATTAGTTCTTATTTTTGACAAGTCAACAAGGGACCATTACAGCAGTTTGCATTGCCTATTTGTTTATGTTCAAATATTTAAGTAGATTCGATTTTTTATTTCACTTGTAAATCTTGTAATATGGATTAAATTTTAAACAATCTATGACATCGGTAAACAAGATTTTTTAAAATTTAATTCTCACAATAAAATTTACAAATAAAATTAAAAATCAGATTTACCTAAATATTTTTCATTCTTATATTATATAATAGGCGTGTTTACACAATAAACAGCCAAAAAAAACAATCATATGTATATACATATATCAAGAATGACAACCCCGGAAGACCCTTTTTTTCAGTATTCAAGAATAAACAAAATTACAGTGTGATTCATTTACCAAATCAAATCCAAAGTAAAACATCACATCAGACTATTGAAAGACTCTCATATGTAATCATCCCCTTCGACCATAGCAATTTGTCTCATGCCAAACTCTAAATATACATACTATTACCTAAAACTAGTAGAGGTATAGATATAAATGATATGACAATTAATTATACTTTAAAATGACAAAGTTATAACCCCATTACAGAATTCATTCATTTCCCATACTCTTTTTTTTTTTTTTAAAAAAGGCTAAGCCAACACTCAAAAGTTCATGGCCAAGTCCTTCATCAGCATTCATTACATTCCAAAATGTACTCATAACAACATATATATATATATATATCTATGCTCAAAATTATCACAATTAGTAAAACTATTAAATAAGGCAAGAGAAATACTAGATACTAGTAGATACCAACTCCCACTGTCACTCCCACAATTGAATTTGCTTAAAATAAGGGGCACATAAGAAATTTCATTTTGAATTTA
Source organism: Cinchona pubescens (assembly GCA_025175665.1). NCBI lineage: Eukaryota > Viridiplantae > Streptophyta > Magnoliopsida > Gentianales > Rubiaceae > Cinchona > Cinchona pubescens. Next base: position 1,544,340 of record JANKKI010000066.1, read on the forward strand.
ATGAAAATTCGAACCTGGTGTGTAAATAGCAAGATCAGGCCAACCATTGCCGCCACCATTCCAACAACTTGAAGAATCTCCATTACTCTGACCACTTGATAAAAACCCATCACAATTATTACTCCCATTATTATGCAAACCCATTTGCTGGTCCGGGTCCGGGTCCTCACCAAGGTGACCCGAACCCTGACCCGGAATCTGATTCGAGTCATGATCACCAAACCCATATAACTGCAAATTTGACCCGTTTGGATTCAGCCCCTCTATAAAATTCCCAAATTGCCCCCCATTCGACGACAAAAGTGAGCTGAAACTCCCACTGCCCACATCAATCATCATTCGACGGCCCTGATCAAAACCCGGCTGAACCGCCACAGCCACCCCATATGACTCTGTTTTTGGCAGCGGAATGGAAGGAGATGATGCTGAGGCTGCAGCCACGGCTGAGGATGGAGAGGTAGGCGGCGGGGTTGTTGAGGTGGAGGAAGGGAGATCGTTTGGTTTTGGACGAGGAGGAGGGGCGTTTAGTATTCTTCCGGGAACCACCACCGACGGGGATGTTCCTGAGAGCGCCGCCTTTAGTCCAATATCTCCGGCAGTTCTTGCAGAAGTGGCGGGGCTGGGAAAGATTGTAGTTGTTGTAGTAACAGAATTTTGTATTAGCAGAGTCGCATCTGGGGCATTTCAGGTGTTCTTGCTCCGGGAATTGTGGTTTGATCTGTGAATATATTGACGGGTCTTGCATTTTTCTCTTCACACAAATATAAAAAAAGATTCAATCTTTCAAGTTTGTTTGATATTCTATTGAAAGAGTTTGATAGTTGTAGTAAAGATATGATCTGTTTAGCTGCAGAAAGTGGACAAAAAGATTGAATTTTGAGGCCAAACTTGTGGTTCTTGGATTTTGCCTTGTATGAAGGGTAAAGGGTTTGGAGATTGAAGATCCAAAGTGGGTTTTCGTCTTTCTCTGGTGGGATTGAAGTTGATTGTTTGGTTATTATAATGTTATGAGGTATAGTCGGCTTTTGGGGGTTGAGAAGTGGCGAAAAAGAGCAGAACTTCAAAAAAAGATTAAAAAAAAAGGTCAGATATTTATTTCTCCAGAAATATTTTGAGCCATCAATAAAAATTGTATCTTGAACCAGAAAGCAAAATTCAGGTGGGATTGTGTCATGAAAATTTAGAAGAAAGAGCGAGTTAATTAAAATAGATACTACAAAATAATATTAGTAGTAGAAGACAAGAAGAGATATTTTTTAATTTGAATTGAATTGAATTGAATCGGGTGATGTGAATGGAAGTATGGAAAGTCCGCGTGAGAGTGACGACTAACAATAGCGATCATATATACAAAGAGAAGATAACTTCCAATCTCATTTTCGGCCCTCTCTCTCACACACACTTGACACACTGTGTTTAGTAGTTTGTAGAGTGTAGTCCCACAGTAGCACTACTACCAGTACCACCTACGCTCTTTCTCAAACTCTCAAGTCTCTACATCAGAGAGCATCTTGACAGTCAAATACCTGATGTCAAGATTGGATTGGCTAAAGCCTGGCCCTTATTATTATGAAGAGTGCTATGTTACTCCCATTAAATGAAGTCCTATTCTTAATACAACAAAATATTTGCTAATCTAAGTAGTAATAATTATTAAAAAATCCAATCATCTCCTTAAAAAATTATCTTATTATAATTTTACACATGTAACATAATTATTTATAATTTAAAAAACAATCATATTATTACTATTAATAATTTGTAATTTAAAAAACTTGTATAAAAAATTTTGACAAGTTTTAAAATATAATAATATTATTCTTATGAAATATCCCTAAATATATATTTCTTCATTCTTGGCTTCTCTAAGAAGCATAGCCGGACTTGTGGAGCACAATAGTCAAAACAATTTGGATTATTTTAATTGAATAAACGGTCCTTAAAAAGTAGTAATTGATTGCCATTATTAAGGTTTTTACAATTAAACTAAGAGACCGGACGTCAATTTGTGGTTAGCTAAGCTACCTTTGTTCTAATTAATTTGAGAATCTGTTAAGAAAATTCTCGTTAACTTTTTCTTTGTTTTTTGACCACAAGTTCTCATTTACTTTAATCATGATGTTTGATGATTAAAAAAAACATAAGGTTTGGAAAAGACAATTATGAACTTTTATTCGTGTATTATGAACCTAATCCTTGAAAATAGAATGCATTTAATGGGTAAAGGCAAAATTAAATTGGATCTAATCCTTTTATTATATCACACTGAGCAACAATTTTTATTTAAGTATTAGTGTGATTGTAAGTGATTAATTTTACTTTAATAGTCAACTGTTGCGTGTTAAAATAGTTAAATGGAATGTCTTGGTCACATTAAATATTGTGATGTGACTCTTTAACGATTTAAATAAAATCTAAATGTAACTTAATAATAAAAAGCCCCTGTAATTACGTGATTAACAGTCCTTTTGGCTTGGCTCCAAGCTGATTAGCAAGGCAACGAAACTAATTATAATAATATGATACTTTAGTTGTATTTTCACTCTCAATTACTTTCTCTATTTTAAAATAACTGTCACCTTTAGGGGTGGTAATTTCAGAAACGACACGAAATTAACAAGTTTAAACATGACCCAAATTTAATTGGGTTACTAACGGGTCGACCCGTTAATGACCCGAATTTAAACGGGTTATGTCGTGTCAACCAGCATATTGACCCGATAACCCGTTATCTTAACGGGTAACCCGACACGACCCGTTTAACCCGTTAAGATATCGAATAACTCGAATGACCCGTTAATTAATTGGAGTATTTATGAAAATTTGACACAATAATACACTCTTTAATGGCATATTGTGTCATTCGGGTCGATGGATTTTGTATTAATGTAAAAAGGTTAACGGGTTAATGGATCGTGTCGGTCAAACCGTTAAGTAACTTTTGTATTATTGTAAAAAGTATAACAGATTAACCGTTCGTGTTTGGTCTACCCGTTAATAAACGAGTCATAACATGATACGACACGTATGCTTAATGCCTTGGTCGTGTTTGGATTAAAGTTTTCTGACACAAACCCGATAAGAACTCGACATGATCCATTAACACCCCTGGATGCATATAGATTAAGGAAAACTATTAAATTCTATCAATTTTATAAAAAGATAGTTTAAAGTGAATAAACTATCTTTTTACATTAATATTTCAACTACATAATTCTTTCTTAATTAATGTGAAACTAAGAGTATATAATGTAGTACAAGACAAATTATCTTTTAACGGATAGTTATTTTAAAATAAAAAGAGTAATACAGTGCTTAATTAAGAATTATGAGCCGTCACTTTCTGAAGCCAAGCTAGTGATTAGCAGCCTAGCCAATTGTAATATATTGCGTGGGAACGAAGCAGAGTTATTAGCAATGAAGACGAGAGAGGAACATCATGCATTAGGATTGATGAGTTTCATCGCTGCCGTTAATCATTTGGTGAGGAAGCATAATAACCGTCCATTTGTGCCTTAAAAACGCGGAATCGTAACTTTGGGTACATCCGTCACCTAAGCGCCAATCTCACCCGCAACACGTGGCTGAACCCCATGATAGTGTGTAAGCACTTTCCGGGAAGAGTTTTGGAGTGACAGCAATGTGTCGTCAATAGACTGTGAAAGCCAGACAAAGTTAAGTTGAACCAACGGCGTACCTATGTTGGGCTTTTTTATTTTTTCTGTTTTTGGTAATTCAACAGTCTCCTCTTCTTCTTTTTTATTTATTTTTTATTTTTTATTTCAGTAAAAATATATATATATATATAAATGGCTCCGTTTAGGCGATTATTATTTCAAAAAATATTATACAATTTTTTAAAATGTAATGTATGTGAAATTATGTGATGATTAAAAATATTATATAAAAAATAATGAAAAACAACAATCCAAACATAGCTAATTTTTTTTTTTTGGTGGTAAAAAAAATTATAATAAGGATAAGTTACCATCACTTTAAAGCCAAGGTATATTATAGGGTGAATACAAGAATAGTATTTTAAGGAGACAAATTATTTAATAATAAAAATATAATTGTAAAAGTTAATTTATATTTATAAGGGACAAAATGTAAATTTTATATGAATACAATAAAACTTTTAAAAGTAAAAAAAATACTAAAATCTCAAGGAGGATCGTGTTACTTGCTGTCTCTTACCTATGTCTCTAATAAATTACCAATTCGCTTTAAAAAAAATTAAAATTAAAAACAGTAAGAATAGAACTAGTCCTTAATTGGAAATGTAGACAATGGAGTCTGAATCGGGACCCAAAAAGGAAGTGGGGAGGAATTGTGAAGGCGGCTAAAGGAGGGAGGAGGAGAGCGGTAAGAAAATGAAAAGATAAAGAGTGATTGGACAAATGGGGTTGTCAAATCCTGTCCTGTCGCGTCGAGTGCGAACCCGCGTGCAACACGACTCTTCTTTCCCTAGAGAACACTAGTTCCCTCAATTCTTCTACCGTTTCCATCATCATTATTGTTCATTTTGCTGACCTTAGGAACACAATCAATTTAAGCAAGTTCATTGCTTGGACAATTTTTCAAAAATTGTTCTAAATGTGTTTAAGATATAATTATTGGAGTATAGATTTATGACTAGCCATTTTATGAACATCAACTTCTAAGTCCTTCTTTACCCCAACTTCGACACAACCCAGCGTGGGGACCAACAATATCTCTTCAGTTTCGATACTCGAAAGTGAGTCCCTCTTTCCAAATTAGTTGCTACTTGGTCCACCCATTCAAGCAAAGCAAGCTTCAGCAGTTATTGGGCCATGAAGCGAGCCTAAAACTCATGGGCAGAATGAACCTTCCACGAGCCCAGTTCATTAAATCAAAAACTTTTCATATCGCCTGCTCCGACGACCCCAATTACGGATTTAAGGGAGGCGGGCCCCCAAGATTTTAATATTTCCAATTTTTACCCTCAAAATTTTGAAAAGTTTATTTTTTCCTTCCTTCAAATTTTGAAGGAAATAGAAGTTAGATCCTATGTCTATTAAGTTTTCCTGATTTTGCGTCTTTTTCGTGTGTGGAGAACGAGTTTTATTTTTAATTTTGGGCCTCTAACATGGTTAAACATTAGCAAAATGGTTGTACACAATTCTCATTAAATACAGTCGGGGAATTTGTCAGATTTAAAGACTCCTGTGTCTCATACCAGCCAATAACGGGAAATTATCTCAAGGCAACATCTTCAATTTTCATCCCAAGTCCAATTTACCTCAAATCTAAATCCAGGAGGCCACTGACTAGTAAATCTAAAACCAAGCTGAATGTAGGCTGAGCAGTATTTCATTTTGCCTGCAAATTGACCAAATTGACAAGGCCTCGGGAGACCAACATTTTACATGTACACAACTTATCGGAACACATTTACAATTATATGACTTGCTGGAGCACATTTTCAGGCAAAGGAACTTAAAACACCTTCCCTTTGGGAGGAGGGGAAAAAAAAACCTATGACATGCGTTCCCTTCTCAGTTCTCAACTATAGGAATGACACAACTGGACGGTTAAAACATGGAATCAAGACTGACCACCAGTGTTTCCTTTAAAACGAGTCACTAAGCAAATTGATATACCCATAGGGTCAAACTGCAAAGAAAAGCAGTCAACTATCAGCCCCAAAAGGCAGCAGCCAAAATGTAAACGGGTTAAATGCTGCAATTTGGTGGTTAAAATTTCTTCTGTAAGATGCATGTAAAAATACAAATGATCTTGAATTTCTCTTACACAAAAAAAAAAAAAAAAAAAAAAAATAGTTAACTAGTTAATGTAAAACAAAAGCAAGCTAAACCATCCTACAAAAAATAATGCTAATGAAGCGAAAATATTCTTAGGGCCCCACAAGTTAGCAGCAGCTCCTTCCCTGCAAGATTTTGAGTAAAACTACATTTACCTTGAAACTAGTAGCAATATAGCAGATCCTTTAGTTTTTACTTGTAGGAGAGCTACAATCACAAACTTTCCTGACTTCAACCCAACACAACAATAACAGAACTGCATCTTTTCCTTTGGAGAGAGGGAAACAAATTGAAGTATAGGGCGAAGCAGAATATGGGTAGATGAAGTTGAAAGAAAGGTAGCTGATTTTCTAAGGACAACGACAAGTCACTATTCTGTGATCCTACAATTTCCTGTTCTGTTCCGACATTAGAAGCATGTGCTACAGGTTATAATGCACTTGGAGGTAGAGCCTCAGTCCGAGAAGCCTTCTTGAACAGCAACCCAAAATTATTACCATGCAACAATCAACATAATCCCCTTACAGCTGACTACTTACGCATAATACATGTACAAGCTGTTTGCAGCGGCACAGGCAATTGAGTTTTCAGTTGGGTGCCATGCCAGGTGGAGCAACTTTGTCGTGAAATCATAAGAGTTACCATTTGCATCAACTCCTGGACTTTCGGAACCTGAAATGGGCATCCCAGTCATTACAAAACTAAAAGTAACCAAAGTGGACAGGCTACCTAAAATGACAAATTATTAGGGAGGTAACATGATATACTTTTTCCCAAAAAAGCAACTACCTCTTCTTACAACACAGAGTTAAACTGCTGCTCAGGGATCTTGAAGGCCTTGAAGGGGTCTGGACTTGTCTCCTAAACAAAAACATACCATTTTTTTTTCATGGTTGGTGTTTACAGATGCAAATTGAACATAAATCAGGTGTAGCAAGTTTCCATGAATTGCAGTAAAGGTACCTCATTGGATTTTTGCTTGCTTCAAGAGTAGTTGCTTCAGTACTACCCGTGGTGCAACCGAAAACACGAAAAAGATTGCTGGAATCATAAAAACATCCAATCAGATTCTACAACCACACAATTTCTTACCGTCCTTAGAATATAACAAGAAGTAGGAAATAGCTTAATACATGCCTGTAAGAACCAGTTGCTACTCGTAGACCGTCACCACTCAGGCAACACTCAAATTTATCAAAGATGGAGTCATTTTCATATAAATCACACAGCTACATATTAACAATTGCAAATTAATCAGTTCAATTACAGAACAATGTGCTACAAATTTCTAACAAAGATCAATCCATGTAGAAAGTTTCACCTTAGGTCTTAGATACTCGTGAACCTGTAAGGTTGCAACAGGACCAGAATCCATATTAATGTCCCATAACTGAACAAACCAAGTAAAATTTCAGTGAGAAACCAAATTTAAATAGCCCTAAAGTTCTAAATCAGTCTTTCCTGTACCTGTGATGCAAAGATGATATGCAATATTTACTACTTGAAGTTGCATCATCATAACATTCTCATTACAAATTACCAAGTGGCTAAAAGCATGACATCTCATTAAGAAAGAGAAGATATAAAGCAGAGGTACATGTTCATTGTAGTTTCCCTAGTGAAGGAAAGCCATCACTTGGCATTTCATATACAGACAGGAAAAGGCAAAGGACAGTTTTTGATGGAAATATATATTTTAAGACCACCATTAACCCCACAACAGCCAAGCAGAAAGTGTGGTCAGCATCATGCCTTGGCTGTCCCGAAACAGCGACCTGAACACTCAGCAAGACCAATGATCACAAATCCATCAAGATGTTCTACTTTCCCAGCATCCACCCAATCAATGTTAGGATCTGTGAACACATATTCCTATACTTGTAATAAAATCATACATGCATGAGCATAATCCTATTTCCTGGAACTCACATAGACCGGGACATTAGCAGAGAGTGACACATGACCTTGACTATTTATAAGCACGCGCATAAAATTATTCTACTATGTATTGTTTTGATATAAGATGAAAGGAGGGGACACAACTGAAAAAACAAACCTTAAGGGTCATGTAATCACGGCTCAGTATATATCTACCATCCTTCGCAAATTTAATATCTGAAATTGAAGCTATTATCTCAGTGAAAAATGATCTTGAACCAGGTGCCTCCTGTTCCTCAAACCTGTGTACAAAATCAAATATCTTGAGATGAAATTTAGAGCCACCAAATACATGCCTCAGAATTTAAATCAACAATGCCTTTTTTTTAAAACAAGAATGACTTGTATCAACAAGATGTCAGCCAACTTTTGAATTCACAAATTGTGTCAAATGTTTGAACTTCCATATGGACATAGAAAACAAAATTGACTTCATAAGTCGGATAAAATCGAACCCCTTGAGCACTTACAATTTAGAATGTGAATCACACAAAGCTGACTGCCGCAAATCAATCAGACGAATAGATCCCTTTGAACTACTATATCCTAACATGTTACAGTGGGTAGGATGAAACTCTGCTGAAGTTATAACCTCTGGAATGAAAATATAGCATGTCAACACCTGAGCATTGTTGATAGTAGAATATATGCTAACAATTATACAATGAGCATTTCAAGACAAGGGTAAACTGGAAGTAGGACACATAACATTAATCAAAACATTTAGTTTTCAATGGATACGACTACTATTACATAGAGATGGACCTGAACATCACACTAGAATAAGCAAAAGCAGCAACAAACAAGAACATACACTCCTTTTCATACATCCACACATAATTGATGCATTCAACTAAAGTGAAATTTTAGGAAATATAGGATATGGATAGCACAAAGACAAAAGTTAAGTGAGGTTATGGTTCAAACACAGGAATTTACATGAATTCCGAAAGAAAAGAATCAAAATATGTGTCCTGATGATTGATCTTTCCCATAAGATCTCATAAATTAAGTGAATAACTTTGTTCATCTCCAAAAAGATATTAAGGACGCTGGCAAGCCAATTAGTAAGGAATTGCTGAGCTGACTTGAAGTTAACCAAGTGACTGAAATTAATGGTTTCTCAGAAAATGCTGAACCAGATTTCTCAAACAAAGTCGGTTCTCAGGAAAGCATTTTAAATCAATTCTATAAGTATTGAGAGAACACTTGAACAACAATGGCTATAACAATACAAAAATGATATCAATGTGTAGCATCACCTTAATAACGTATAATGTAGCAATATTTACTTCATAAAAGCAAAGGTGCTAGGAAATAAAACAAATGGAGGAAGAATTAGGGAGATTGAATAACACTAGCTATTCAAATCAAAACGCAAAGATTTACCAGTTAGATCCTCCATATTTGCTGGCTTCACATCAACTATGTTGAAACTTTGATTACTTATTTCCAAGTTCCAAAGGTTTATCCGCAAGTCATCAGCTGATATAAATGTTTCACCATCGCTAGAGAAAGAGAGAGAGGATAGAATAAGAATTACAAATAAAAGATGCTGAAAGTTTCTAAGCATCCAATTACCAGAAGACAAAGAAGAATGGCCACTAATGATAGTAGCAACTGACACGATAGACACCTACAATGCTCAATCACAACGTATTAAGAGCAGACTTTACATTGTTTTTAAAGAATTACATTTCACTAAATATCAAGTGTCGAAGCTACACAACACAAGTCAATTGTCATCACTTCTCTGTCAAAAAAGATATGTCCAGTATCATACCATATATAAAGCATGAGAAGCCTTTTGGTATGCGTCATCTTATGAATTTCCTATTACACCGCTCCATTGGAGGATAAAAATATGTAACTATATTTGAATAACTGATTATACCATATTAAACCCCCACTACTAATTACTTACAACTTCTTTCTATTTTTTATTTGTATTAATTTTTAAAAACCACATACATAAGTGTGTGCCTCAACCTCGAGTCAATATTACGCAAGACAATACAGTGTGACAAATTCTACCATTTAAGCATCATTTTAACTAATACTTCAGCTTAATCCAACATAATGCCTATTTCTTGCATGCGTTCATCTGCAAGTATCCCAGCATCCCAGCCACTGGGGATGGACCAACAACAACTACATGCAAGCCAGATGGCAGGATTCTAATGAAAGAGAAATTTCAAAAGAGAAAGTATGCATGGAACCAAAAATTTGGAACCAAAAATTGCAAAAGCTCTTGCTTCATCGTACTATCATCTTGAACATCATTAGCCAAGAGGTCTTATCAATCCCACAAATAATGTGCTTCAGCGTCACGCAATCATTCTAGGCAGAACAATAGTTGATACGTGGTTAAGAGAGATAAAAAGATTAAATAGCACATGGATACACCATTTGGCTATCAAAAGAACACAAATTTTTACCTGTTATTTGAGATTGAATTAATGTGATAGTCATGAGCATGAGCATAAACTCTTCTGCATCTTGCCACAAGGCTGGTTTCAGTGCTTGTAACCTGTATCATATGACCAAAAAGTACTTAGGGAGGAGATACTACATCAGACAACACTAAAATTTAATGAAGAGAACTAATATTGGCTGTACAAGAACTGAAGGTTGCATTCAAGTGTGAGTTAAGGATTTCACATTGCACTATCAAAGTATAGGCTGCCTGATTGTAATTGCCTTTTTCCTAAGGTTGAGTAAAAGTCCAAGAATATGTAAGGTTTGCGTGGTGCTTATACATGTATTACATGTTAAACAAGAATGTGAATCTTCAGTATCACGAAATGTCAACTTCAGTGAAGCAGAGTGGCCAACTTCAAGGATGGCTTTAATGAATAATCAAGCAAATTGTCCAAGTAATTTCAATAGAATCCAAATTTGCAGAATATGTAAGCTTTGAAGAAGTACAACTACCACAGGCAAACGTAGTGATGGAATGCCTCCAGGTGGAAATGTCACGTCATTGCTCAAGCAACTGTACGATCTATCAGGGTAGCCTCCATTTGCAAGATATGGCTTAGGACTGGAAGAAACACTCGAACTAGAAGCACTGCAATTTCCAACAGCCTTGGATGGGTCAATATTCATCTCAGAAATTTTCTTGACTTTCTTCTCTTGGACCTGTTATATTCAACAACAGAACTAAACTCAGCACATATTTGTAATATCCAGTATAAGAGAACCGCAAATGGTATTGATGGTTTCATTTATGCCACAAAAAATATACCATGTGCATGAACTGGCAGGGAGTTTCATTTAAATTGTCAAATCAAGTGATGGATTCAGATAATATACCTTCCAAAACTTGATGGTTTTATCATTAGTGGACAGAAGAAAGAGGGCACCATTAGCTGTTTGGCACCACCGAATCTTGTTGATTCTATTTTCTTCAATCTCCAAACTCTTGAGATAGTCAAACTGAACAGAAGGGATGTGAAGACATTAGAGTTAATAAACAGCATTGGCCCTTTTTGCAATTTTTAAGCAGAGTATGATAAGTGCTGGAAAAGGGAGTCTGGCAGTAAAGTATCCAACAATGTACATCAGAATCTCACCCCAGAATCTAATGTCTAAAAAAATCTGCCTAATAACAGCATTTTATTAGTGAAAGACCCTTTTTGTTTAAGGGGAAGTCACCATGCTCTTTGTACACTTTAACACAAACAAGAAACCTTTCTCAAAATTTGGTAGTTCTGATATTTAGCAAAAGTAATTAGAAAAGGAAATGATAAAGCGTGCCTCGGGTTCATGACTCTGAAACTCTGTCTTGTAACGGAACTCTGGATGCCGACTCACTGGATAATCCATCCTCTCTAAATCTCTTCGACTTCCACCATGCTATGAGTTCAAATAGCAAAAGAGAGAGAGAGAGATGATTAATCAAGAAGACCATTTCCATTTTTCAGAATTTCCATTTTTCACTTGCCTGTGCAACAAATATTTTCTAAAATGTACTAGGATGGAAATATTCTGAACATAAACACACCTCCTTTGTGTCGGTCCTCTCAAATAACACCACTCTGCCCCCACGGTCACCAGTAGCAAGATGATCTCCCATTTTATCGAACTCGATTGCTGAGATAATATCAACTACAAAATTAAGCTTACAAACAAAAGATAAGAGATCACCGCCCAAAGATTGTCAGATATCATACTTCACAGGAGGATCATGGATCCACTTCACCCCGGTTCTCCAAACATCAAAAGCTTAGATATTCCACCGTATTTTTGCACATTATGGATGACAAGGTAGGGCCATAGGAAGATAGAGGAGCAAGATAAAGAAGCTTTAGTGTCTAAAATAAAAAGAATCAATATGTCAGACACGTATCATCTAGAAATGGTGAGCACAGGATCTCCAGTTAGTAAAAGTCCGACAGTATTGCAATTTTCACTACTTAACCATGAACAAAATTCAAACCAATATTTTACACCAATCTCTCAACATCAATTCAGGTATGATCTAAATTTTTTGCAACTGCCCACATATATTCATAATGCAGACTGCTAGAATACTTTTGCAATTTTCCACAGGTTGAACAAGCCATTCAGTATAAATCAGATATGCCAAGCTTCAAGCCTACCTAATCCATAGCTTTCTAAGAAAAGACTTTACCACTTAGCAATACTCTGTCTGGTAAAACTCAAGCAGAAAATTATTCAGCGAATAAAAGCACCCACTTTATCATAAAACCTCAATACAACGTGCAAAACATTACAACAGAAATTATTCTACAATGTATAATGCACAAACAAACATAAACATTTGGTTCCTGTACTATGTTCTAGCTTTCACATGCAGAATACCACTTGTCACTTCAAGGCATTCATTCATGTGAAGATTTTCAAATATTTAGAAACATTTCTTGGTATCTAAGATGAAAGTACCCAAAATAATAAAAAAAAAAGAAAAGAGGTAAGCCGACTCCTCATGAATGCTTTGAGGAGTCAACAAAAAATGATGCACACTATATAATTATTTACTACGCACTCCAATGATTCCCCGTTCTCATTGCAAAGGAAAGTTTACTTTGCATCTCAACCAAAAGCATGCAAAAATGAAAATTAAAAAAAAAAAAAAAAAATACAGTTTTATGTATTATCCCATTTTGAGTTCAATTCCAAACACCGCCACCATAAAATGCTATTAACGACCATGAATGAGAACATGACTAGTAAACTTTTACACTTTAGTAAACGTATATAATTAGTGCACATTAAGTGTAAAAAGAAAACCAGTAGAGTTCGTTTTTCAAGCAGAGCCTTGTTGAAATATCAAAATGAAAATCTAAGCATCAGTTCGATCATCATTATAAAGACCTGGACTAGTAGATTTCCAAACATTTTTAAAAATGTCATCGATGTTATGTTCACAATAGGTAAACTACTTATCCAAATGAAAGATGATGAGAAGAGTACGTTCAACAAACTAGACATTTAGGGTAATTCTCCACCTCAAGAGTTTACCTTTTGCTGAATAACAAGAACATGTTAACACCAAAATTCTCTAGACATCAGTGACCTCCAGATATCACTCACCTACAAGTCTTAACTCAAGATATGCATGTACTTAGTCTAATAAAAAGCATGAACAGCATAAGTCCAATCATCAACCATTATTTCCATATAATCTGTCGGATAGGTACCAGCAAGAGAAACGTGTTTAGTGCAGTTATCCAAAACCATGGGCTGAACACCAACCAATAAATTCAGCGACTCTAGAGGATTGACTTATTTTGCTTTTTAAAAAAAGGTAAGCCAGATCAGCCTTCGCTTTATGTCTCCCTTTCTGCGTAACATAAACTTAAATATACCGCATCTGCTACACTTGGCTCACTCCAAGAGGATTTGGGGGATTCGTAAGCCAAAGCCAAAAACACGTGTCATCTCGCGCCTCTTCCTTATTTTAGGCAATAGAGAAAACTACCTTCTTTGACATTCTTAGGCCAAATCAGCCAAGACAAAAATGGTTTTCTCAACCAACTCTTGGAAGCCGCAAGTTATCTTATGCCACATCGCAAAATCTGAACCATCTTTTGACCCAAGATTATTGCAATTGCGGAAAGCTTTGTCGTCTAACAGTCATTACCTTTCCATCCAAGTTTTCCTGAATGGCCGACCAAACTGTCCATGACGGTTGGCATCATAATCTAGGAATATTTACACAAAATCTGATATGGATTACTGCATGCAAGCGACTAAAGATTAATGTAATCCAGAGAAACAAGGAAACTAGCAGCCAACCAAGGTAACCGAACACAACATTGATGCTTGCAACAAAGTAAGAAAATGAGGTCTCAGTAATGCTCCCACAGAGAACATAATATCGATTTACATTTTTTTTTTTTTTTTTTTTTTTAAAAGCCTATTCAAACATCACTAAGAAGGTCAAAGATCCAGACTACACAAACAACTGCACGCATTCAGAAAATAAATTATATGATTTATAAACTTACACTAGACTTGATTGACTTCACTCCCACACTGTTCATGTCCCAATTAAGTACAATTAAAGTTCACATGCATACAACTTGAAACAATCCACAATAGGCATCCGCCAATCCCCGATAAATCAACTAACTTTTCAAGAATTAACGATCCCAAAACAGATTAAAAAACACTTATAAAAACCCTAATCGCTAAATACAGACTAAAAAATCTATGGATCCAAAGAGTGAGGGAGTGAGATACACTCCAAAAATATTAATTAAATGCAACAATACCTTCCTGGACTTCTTCGCCGGCCGTGCGTTCACCGAAAACCTGTGAGAATTTCCACTCGAGCGGCGGTGGTGGCCCCGCCGAAGGAGCTGCCGCAACCTCTCCACCATCTCCACCGTTCATTTTTTTGACCCAAGAAACCCAGAAAAATCGAACTACACCACCGCCAGATCAAATCGCCGCAATTGAAAATCGCCAAAGAAAAAAAAAAAAATCACTTCATAAAAAATAAAAATTATAAATTATAAAGAAGATGATCGCTTCTAGGTTTTTGAGGATCACAGCTTCATGTAAAATGTTGAATGGATTCAGATTCAATTATCCCCAAAGTCCAATTCCAAATAATACTGCATAGAAATCCTTCGGACACACAGATTTATTAGAAAAAAAATACACTGAAATTTCCCCCTCTCTCTCTACTTTCTCTCTCTAGAGGAGAAAATCGGGAATAGCGAACCGCTTAGGTGAAACAGTGTATACTCCCCCTCTTCACCATTTTATATTTTCTCGAGTCATGCTAAAGTCACATGTTGGTGATATGATGAAGTAATCTTGTCCCCCCAACAACAGAAATAATGCAATTATCCAGCAGGAGTGGTTTATTTGCAAAGTTTCTAGCAAAAGAAAAAGGAAAGTTTCTGAATTATGTGAAATGTTAATATGAGTATGATAAATATATTTAAAGCTTAACAAGTTTTTAACTTAAAAATATGCAAAATGTAAATTTATATCCAAAATAATAAAATTTAATATATTTAAATTTCAAATTCAACTCGGTTAAAAGTTATTTGAATTCAATTCAAAAACTTAACAAAACAAAATTAAACACATCTACAAATATATTAAATTAATAAATCAAACTTAAAAATTAGAATATTTATTTTTTAAACTCGTTTGCTTTATTATTTTGTGTCATATTATATAAAATTGACATGAGAGTGAAGGCAGTTGAATTTGGTGATTGGTGTGGTGGGTGATGTGGGAAGCATGACGGTAGGTTAAAATAGAAGAAAATTATTAGGAAAGTACTAGTTCTAAAGATTATCGGGGACTTTGTTGAAGGGGACACGGGGTGAGGTCGACTGAAATGACGTAAATGTCCTTCGTCTTTTTATCTTCACCTTTTAGAAAAAAAATTATAATTTGTAAATTTTATTTGTCGGGTCGGGGTAGAGGACAAAGTAAGAGGTTGAAAAGTGGATTTAGGAGATGAGAGGGCCCGTTGTTTTTATTTTTATTTTTATTTTTATTTTTTCTCAAGAACGTGTAGAAGCTGAATAAAAATTGTCGTCATTATCCAACGAGAATTATCACATTAGAGTGCGTTATTCGGGCATCGATTTTGATGATCAGAAGAAAGCACAAATGACAAATGTTCATCAACTGGAAATTTATGTAAACGAGGTTAAGGATTTTCATTTGATTTTTTACTTCCAGGAGGCAGAAACCTTAATTTTGGTTTGGTCGATCAAAAGATAATTGTATCGAAGAAGTTATGACTAACAATTATGGGGTATGGTCCAGTTATGTTCTATGTGAGAATGATGGCTAAATTGTCATCCAAAACAATTTTAGATTTTAGGGCCTCTAGTAATAGTATACATTACACATGTACTTCATCGTTTGCAATTGGTTGGCAAATATATTAAAATAATAAAAATAGGTAAGTTATTTTTTTTTTCAATATCAGAATAGATCATTGATTCAAATAAAAAATTGAACGAAATAATTACTGAGTCGAACTTTGAATTATGTGATCGTTTTGCTTAACATCTAACCTAATTCTTGTTAACGTTTTTTTTTTTTTGTTGGCAGTAGTTTTGGATTTTAGACAATGATTGTAGTATTAACTATTAAGTTGCTCGCATCATTATCAGCTTAAAATGTTTAAGTTGATTACTACTTCTTCATCAAAATCTAAGGTGCCATAGTTGGGACATTACAATCATCCCAAATCAAGAGCAAAGACGCCATAATCTGAGTCTAATCCCATGACTAGAAGTAAGGAATCTCATGGGCTGGATTTGGATAGGGCACTCTATTCAATTGGGCCTAGTAAGGACCCCACAATTAAGTCTTTACAAACACAATTGGACCCTTATCCACACTGAATTCGTTTCAGCAAGTGAAATATTAATGAAATTTTGCTCATTGTTTCTCTCAATTGTGAACTTTCAGATTTGATACTTTATTTGACTCTCATAGTACAGATTCTCTCTTTAATTACTGTATGATGTTGGGTTATTCTATAGAGAAGGCTTTATAAAAGGCCCAATCCAGTTACCATTTTGTACTACAGGCTATACGGGTATTTACAAAAACGAAAATGTCCACTTGTGTGATCCTCGTGATATCGGCCCAATGGGAGAATCAAAGGAAGGTACGCTTTCTTGGGCTAGTGTCACCGGCCTTTTGCTTTTGCACAATCGCAAATATGGACTTAGCAACTAAATTTGGGGGGGAAAGAAAAGATTTAGGGTGCATTCGGTTAGATTGAAATAGTTTCAGAAAAATATTTTTCACAAATTTTTTTGGTGTCAAATATTGAAATATATTTTTGGATGTAAAATATTTTTAAAAATAACTTGCGAAATTTATTTTTCAGATAATTCAAAAGTAATATTAAATCTCAAATATTTACTTTTATAATTTTATTTTCTAAACTTATTATCGTTTCAATTCTTGTTCACTCATTTTTCTCTTAGTTGTGAGTCCCACAATTATGTATATTTTACTACTACATTATACTATCATTTAATTTTGAATAAAATCAATATTTTATTAACCACAATTACTTGTAAGGTATTTATTACTATTGTTATAAAATTTTTTAACTTGTATTCATAAAATTAAAGATGAAACTGTTAAAAATTTTTATTTCAAAATATTTTCATTTTATCAACCGAACATTGAAAAATTTTATGAAAAATATATTTTTTCATATAAAATATTTTATCCAAAAAAAAAACATTTTTAATCCAATCGAGCACACCCTTAAAGACAAAGGGTTGATAAAACAAATTAAAACCACTACCACCACTGCACCTAATTTTTTCTACTATTGCCGTTTAAAGAACAATAAATAAATCTATCCATTAAAGAACATTCTATATAAACAAATTGGGTAAGATAGAGAGACATCAGGAAGCAACGATTTGGTGAACACTGAAAATTCCACAAGCAACGATCCATCATCATCTCTAATTCTCTATGTTTGTGGCGCAAATTATTCATTGAAAAATCCATTTGGACAGCGTAAATATAAAACCTTTTCTCACTAATTTTTTATTTATGTCAAATAATTTACTACAATAATTATTTTAAATAATAACTTACTAAACATAACCAAAAAATTTTTTGGCAGTCGGAGTAGAAGTTAAACCATTTGCTCGTTATTAGCGCTGCCAAAGTCCAAAAAGATTGACGGTAATGATTAAACTCCCATGCATGGTCCTTATGGTTAATGCCAATTGTCTTTATTTCTATATATATCTATATATATATATATATATATATATATATATATAGAGAAAGGAGTATTTCTTTGCGGGGAATTTTATAGTTTTTAGATAATCATTCCCTTGACTTTAAATACTTATACAGTATAAATTTTTAAGTACATGATACTGTCTATACAAGCATTTAAAGTAAAAGAGAATAATTCCTAAAAGCGACCGTAAAATTTTCTTTTATTTTTATCATTTTCACCAAATAATTAAGGTGCCATTATTAATGTTGGTGAATTTTGCATGCAAATATCATGGGAGGGGGAGGATTCATGAAATGTGGACAGATATGTATAACTCTGGATAAAGAAAGATTAATGATGCAGCCTTGCAGTATATAAGTTCATTGAATCTTTCCATTTGAAGGATGTCAGCATCAAACATTCGTTCCGTGAAACTAATAGATGTGCTGATTTGCTGGCTAAGGAGGCTGTGGATCAAGATTTTCCTTATTTATTTATTTATTTATTTGAAAAATCTCCTATTTTAATTAGTCTGCTGGATGAAGACATTAGAGGTGTTCAATTCCCTAGTCTTTGTAATTCTGAATGTTAATGAATTTCCTTTTCCAACCCAAAAACAAAAAAAAAAATCTTTTAAGGATTGTTTAGCACCACATCATTAACTTTAGCCTGCCGAATAGTGGTCTAGTCTTTTTAACAGATGGGGATGTTAGTGGTAGTTCACAATTATTATGCTAAAGTCTTGAGTTGAGGATGGGGGTATTTATAGTTTGGTTTAATTGAACTAAATTTAATTAGAATTTTTAATTTTTGAATAATGGGTGTTTTGATAAATTAAATAAAGAGATTAGTTATATAGTTTAAATTTAGTTAGTGAAAAATAATAGCAGAATAATCAAGTAACCTAAGTTTTAGTTTTATTAGTTTTAAATTTTAGTTTTTTAATTATCAATTCCATATTTTCTTTCATTCAACACTTTGATTTTATTTTTTCTTTGCTACTTTTTAGTTTCTAACTTTAGTTTTATTAGTTTTTGTTTTTGTTTATTAATTTTATTAGTTTTGTATTTAATTTTATACTTAGTTTGTCAATTAATTAGTGAATTTCAATTAATCGAATAAATCGGAAAAAGTTTAGTTAACTAATTGACTAAAGAAAGTTTGGTTTGGATTAGGTTGTGATTGTTTTGCACCGAAAATAAATAAAAAAAAATCTAATTTTTTTTTTTTCAAATTATCGAAAATTGGCCAATGAACATCCTAGTTTAGGGTCCATATTATGTTAAGTCAAGTAGACAAATGTTAATCTTACTTTGCATTTTAGATTTCCGTAAACACACAAATATATATATATTAAATGACAAAACGTACTACAATTTAATGCATGAATTATATTTTGGAATGTAAACTAATTGATTCACTTTGGTTGAAGTTAGATGCCGAAAGCTTTGTTCTTGTTAAACTTGCGAAAAAAAAGAGTTCAAAACGCAAATGCTATTGAAATGCTCCACCAGCAAAGTGATTGACATAATACCATAAAATTAATCATAGGCATATTGCATAATGACAAGATGATTAATATGTTGTTTATTTTTTCCTTGTACGCATATAATTAATTGATTGATAGATGTAAGAATCCACGAATTTGTGTCTGATGTCACATGTACATGATATGCATTTTTCACTTTATATTTCTAATCAATTGATTAATTATATTTATTTATATGAGACATGGTGATCGTGGCTAATGATGATTGATTTCATTTGTTAACATAATTGTGAATTATTCTAATTGCCTAAGTGGTGATGCAGTATCACTAAATTACAAGATCTCGGCTTAGTGTCATGAACGATGGGTTCAATCCCATTCGTGGACTCGAAAAGTTTGGATATTCAACAATAAATTATTATCAGATTTCAATGATAACAATCTAACATATTTTTATTTAACTTAATTTACTATTAGGAGAAAGAAGAAGGTCCAACGAGACCAAGGGATAAAAGGTTAACTTTTTCTATTCTTAAGAATGCAAGACGGAAATTTGAATTTCCAATCTTATACTTAAACAAAGTGTTTGATAATCAACTCAATTAAAGTGAATTGATTAGATACTCCTATTTGACATTTCAATGTTTGAACAACTTTTTTCAAAGACCGATTTCCTATTTGAAAACATATATAGCTTTGTCAAAGATATGCACCTTGTTTTTCACCTTTTTTTCCCCTCGTGCAACACTTTTTTTTTTTACTCATTCGTTTTCGGTATCGAGAAATTAAAAATAAGACTGAAATGAGATCGATTTCACTCGTGTATTAACTGTATTAACGATTGTGTTTAAGATTGATTCAACTAATGAAGCTCATTTTAATTCCTTAACCAGAAACCATTTTGTCTTTGGGCTAATATTTCCATACATTAGCTGCATTAGATTACAACTGTTAGTCATAAAGCATAAATTTCTATAAGGGAATGCGATGAGTAGTACATTGCAAAATATGTATATCTATATTCCACAATTCATATGATTTGAGTATTCAAATTGAACACAATCTTCACATTCTTGTAGCTTTTTCATGGTGACAGATTTAACAATGAGCAATGATTAATTGTCGACCATATATGCATGCTACTTTAGAATTCAAAAAAGCAGCCACTTTGATGCAATAACGTGTTATGCGCCAATATTCTTACCAAAAGAAATACTACTAGCCAGAAAGATTGTAATGCGCAAACGTACACAATTGCACATTATGTTTTCGTATTTGTTGGTTTGGCCCAAGAAAATGGAAAATTGTGGTATCGTGTGTTAGTTCCAATTATGTGGTCTTACGTACTCAACATTAGTCTTTCTTTTCTTTTTTTAATCTAAAGGAAAGCAAAAATTGAATCTAAAGTAAAACAAAATGAACCTCAAAATAACCTTTGAATTATTAAAGAATAATTATCTAGTCTTAAATAGACACTAAATTCTTAGTTAAGGAGCTTTGGATGCAAATAAATATACGATTTTCTATTTCATTTTTTATCCTACACTCTATCTCACTATTTAATAAATTGTCAAGATTTCTTTTAAATAAAATTATAAATTTTAATAAATAAATGTTAACCGTTCCTTTAATAATGAGATAGAAATGAGATATATGATTCTTAGTACGTAAGGAGTTCCATCTTAAGGGAAAATGTTTAATGCCACTAGCCAGGACAAATGGACAATACAATAAATATTTTAATATTTCAAAACCGTCAAATGTCATGTTAGGAATTATTCATCTCTATTACTAGTATCCTATCTTATTGAATATTGGTTTGGAGAATTTAAAAAAAAAAAAATCTTATATTGAATATTGACTAATTGATCTTCTTCTTTTTGGCTTTTTCATCACCCCGTTTATTTTAATTTGGAGTGTAATACCCACTTATTAATATTATTCCCAAAAGCTACAGACAACACAACTCTCTTAAAACTTTAATGCCATTCTATGTCATCCGATGTTCCACTTATCCTAAATTCTTTTTTTGTTTTCGATTCCTTCATTAATTAATTTATCATAATATAGTTCAATGTGCAAATTGGTCTCGATCGACTTGAATATGTCTTGTCCAGTGGACTGCACGTTGCTTGATGAAAAAAATATTTGTTTGACAAAACGTAGAGAGCTCACATGCTAGTAGGTATGTTTTCTTCATTTGGCAACTATGATTTGGACCTCTTAAATGTTAAAACTTTTTTAACAAGAAAAAGTACGGATATAAAATATTAATAATAATAATAATTGGTGGACGTATATTCCAGTTATTTATTTCTTGGTTTCATGTTCGAAAAATGTCGTGTTAGAAGAATAGCATTGGATTGCTGTATAAGCACATGATTCCCCTGATGATCATCGTTGCATGCAAATGGTTGTGATATGATTATCTATGTTCAATTATTGAATAGAGAACCCAAGCAAAGAACCCTATTCAGATTCTACCCAAAGAATTAATAAGCTAGGAATGTTCGGCACACAGCACAAGATTGAAAATCCAAACCCCAACCCGGTCCAGTGTTTTGGAAAATGTTCGGGTAAGAATAGTAATTAAGGTTAGATATATTGTAGACCATGTAGTGATCAATGATTATAATTCTAAGAAATACAAATTTTATTACTTTGGGAGGTAAAGGTTACCATAATAATTAGCTAGAGCGTATACAAAAAAATAAATAAATAAATAAAAGAAAGTCTATGGATAAAATTTTAACGTACCATTTATATGTAACAATATTATAAAATCTTGTAAATTTATAGTATTTCATAAGTTTGAAGCTAAAATGCATGCCCACGATGTCATGTCACCTTAAAAGATCTATGAACGTTGAATGTGAGAGTCTCATCCAATTAATCTCCTCTATTTCATTTATCAAATATAATGTATGCACTAACCATTTTCTGGTGTAATTAGCATAAATAAGTTTGCCTTTCATAACAAGGAAACTAAATTTGGTAGTAGTATTAATATGGATACTTACAAAAAAATAATGTAGTAGAATTTTCCTCTGGCGAGATTGTACGTAGAGGGGCGGCGTGTGGAATGTTTGTCCGAAGCACCTTAAACGGAATATTCCAGGATCTTAACTAAGTTGGCTGGCAAGTGCGTTTCCCTTTCACAGTTGGATTCTGACTGTAAATACGTAGCCCTCCTCGAATATTCTTAATATTCCCGCGCATTCCCTAAATCAACCAATCTACTATAACGGAACAACATTTTTTGCGGCCATCCGATGATCGAACTCGTGAAAATTAAAGGCCAAGATAATTAATGCGATAGTGACAATTATTCAAGATTTGGCCAACACAAAAAAGGGACTCGAGAATTCGAATGGTCTTTAACTTACCACAAACTAATATTCACGTAATATTCCATGGCATCTTATTCCAATTCACAGTTAACAATGTTATGTTTGCCCATCTCGATCCTTTTAATTCAACCTATATATACACCCCCATAGTCACAGGTATCTGTCATACATACAAGCTCTTGAGTTTGCAACCAAAAAAAACTTGTAGTTTCTTGATTAATCCCTTCCCTCCTAATTTCTAAAATCATAATGGCCGGGAATATTGTTGTTGTTTTTGACTTCGACAAGACGATAATCGACTTGGATAGTGATAATTGGGTGTTGGATGAGTTAGGTTTCACTGATCTGTTCAACCAACTTCTTCCCACCCTGCCATGGAATTCTCTCATGGTACGTACTTGCCAAAAATGTGTCATTATCTATCAAAGTACACGAGTTTGTTGTACTATTGTATTAGTACTTTTCATGTCACTTTATTTATTTATTTATTGGTTTATGGTGTATATTTAGAGGTCCAATCCTCTAACTTGTGGTGTTGGTGCTTTGTTATAAAACTACAGGACAGAATGATGGGGGAACTTCATGCCAACGGAAAAACCATTGAGGATATTCAAGAAGTTCTGAGAAGGGTTCCTATACACCCTAGGATTGTCCCTGCCCTAAAATCAGCCCATGCATTAGGGTATTATATTCTTTAAAAAATAAAAACTCTTAGATCATAGTAATATAATGTTTTCTGCTGTGTTTTTCCCTTTGTTTCTTTTGATGGGATTAATGATTTTTTTTGGTTTTTTCAGGTGTGATTTGAGGATTGTAAGCGATGCAAATCTTTTCTTCATTGAGACCATATTGAAACATCTCGGAATTAGGGAATGTTTCTCGGAGATCAACACTAACCCAGGTTATGTTGATGACAATGGGAGGCTGAGAATCTTACCTTACCATGATTTTCACTCATCACCTCACGGCTGTGAACTCTGCCCACCAAACATGTGCAAGGTATTTAATTTTAAGTCCCCACGCTTGCTTGTATTTGTTATCTGAAGTTTTTGTTTGTGGGAGGACATTAATCAAAGCATTAAATTATCATTACTCTCCTCCTAAATTCGAATATGCCGGAATATATTTCGCTTTCTTCAGGTGTACGTTTGACCGAAGTCTTAACAAGTCAATGGGCATTTCATAGTCCCCCCCTCTTCAATCTATTTAATTTACCAAGTGGTACTAAAGAAGTAACTTAAAAAAGACATCACCAATCAATCAGTAGGTAATCATTGGAAAATTTTAAATTCTAAACATCCTCGTAGTCATTGATTGGGATTTAATCAATTCAAGATCAGTAAGCAAACAATGAAGTCAAAGTTTACTACTCAAATGGTCTTTTTTCTTATTGTGTCCTTTTTGCAATATACAGGGAAAGATTATAGAAAGAATTCAAGCCTCGATAGCTAAAGAGGGGAAGAAAAGGTTCATCTATCTTGGAGATGGAATTGGTGATTTCTGTCCAAGCCTAAAACTCAAAGAGGCAGATTCTTTCATGATGCCAAGGAAGAATTTCCCAGTTTGGGATTTGATTTGCAAGAATCGCATGCTCGTAAAAGCAGAGATTCATGAGTGGACTGATGGAGAAGACCTTGAACATGTTCTTCTCCAACTGATTAATTCCATTTTGAATGCAGAGGAAAACCTCATCAACTCTGCTCAGTTGTTATCAACAGATTGCAAGTTCCAGACAATTCCCATGTCAGTTCACGAGGCTTTACCTCAAGCTTTATCAGTTCCTCACTAGAGTGGCCAATGTTTTATTTTATTTTTTATTATTATTTTTTTTCTGATGGCTAATCCTAATTGGAGATAGATATCAATTGTCAAACTCCAAATCATGAACTTTTTAGTTTTTTTTGCTGTTAGTTTAATCAGTTTGTAACTAGTGTCTGTTGATCAAACAAGGATCAGCATGGAACACTGTTGAAAATCTGCTCTTATACACATGGTGTGTAATGTATAATTTGAACAGCCCATGTGTACTTCAGGCTCACATTAAAAACTTTTTACGGGTTTTCTAATGACAAGTTGTTTGTGATCATCATGGACCATCTGATTTCAAATGTTATCAAACATCTACATCATATGATTCATATCTTATGGGAATTTATCATTGGTTACATTCTCCAAAATTCATCCAGTGGAAGACACAGAATAAATATCATTAATAGATGGCTCAAATGTGAATAAAACCAAAGAAGGTAAAATATTCACCATGAAAATGCCATATCACAGAGAAGACAACTATGGTGATTGTTTATGTATGTTCTAATACACCAAAGCGTTTCATAAGTATGACCTAGTGCATTATCGCCAGAAGTTTTCATGAAGTATGAAAGATTGAATTATCAAGCAAGAAGACGCCCAAGGTTTGCACTTACATAACCTTAAAGGTTAAAATGTAAAAAAGGAAGGAAAAAGTTCAAGTTTGAAATACAAAAGAAGATCAACTTAGAGAATTGAGTTGAATCAGCATCAATACTCAAGCTTGACAATGTATCACTGAAATGAAGAGATGTGAGAACAGTTGAGCATTCTTCCAAAAACGGACAAATAAACAGAAATCTCAAGCGGAGCGTGCATTAAGAGTTCTATAGTGCCTCTCTAATGCTTATAACTATATTTTTGCATATTCCACTAACCATCAAGCCAAGTGTTTCTCTAGAAAACTGTAATTCTCAAACAACATCCTGTGTCTCATGCAGAACTACCAGCTACAATCTATTTTGGCTACATATTCTTGTCTTTGCAGGAAAAAATTGGAAATCCAAACAGATTGGCAATGAGATCCAATAGACCTCTACAATACGAGCTCATTACTATTACTAATTTTTTATCTAACTTTCAAAGTTATTTTTGGCAGCAGCTAAGTGTATCACCTATGCCTGCAAGACAATTTTGACTGAAGTGTGAAAGTGAGACTTTCTTTTCCTCGACTGACCACTGCATGCCAATAATCATGCAACCCCAACATCACACATTACAGCAACACACAAAGGTCATCAACGCAAGCCAAAGTGAAAGATAAGAACACAATTGAAAATAAACAATGTACAACTTTCAGAATTTCCCCTTTATTCACCATTTGAATGTGCAGAAGGGATTCCCTCCCCTTAAAAGCCGCTAATGCAGTGAATAAAATCCCACACCGACTTAACATGCCTTAAGCACAACAACTTAATAACCAACACTAAATACCAACCAAACAAAAACATCAAACCTCCGACCACCAATTTCAAGTTTATATGATATATTCAGGCAACTGAGAAATGAATGAAGTATGATCCATGGATTCCCCAGGAATATCTTCATGCAGTTTAGGTTTATCCTTTCCACCAACCAACCTTGCTGGATTTCCAACTGCTGTTGTCCATGGTGGCACATCAATCAGCACAACTGATCCTGCTCCAATTTTCGCTCCCTCACCAATCTTCACATTCCCCAATATCGTTGCCCCAGCGCCAATCAAGACACCATCACCAAGCTTTGGATGCCGATCAGCTTCACACCAGCCTTGCCAGTCCCACCTAAGGTTACATGGTGCAGTAGTGACACATTGTTCCCCACCACTGCTGTCTCTCCAATCACCACCCCAGTTGCATGATCCAACAACACCCCCTTCCCTATCCTAGCCCCAGGATGTATATCCACTGCAAACACATCAGCTATCCTAGATTGCAGTGACAGTGCTAGAGGCTTCCGATTTTCAAGCCACAACTTATGTGCCACCCTATGAGTCTGCGTCCAAATAGATATCACAATACTCAATTCTTTACCAAATATGAATTTTGATATAAAGACACTTACATTTTCTTTAACTTCAATCCAGTATCGAAATGCACTATTCCTTCTTCTAACACATAAATAATTCATGACACATTTTAAGATGCATCAGCAGAAAGCAATAGGAAACTGCTAAAAAGTATGGAATAAGCTAGTGCACAAGAGTACAACTTAGGCAACTTGCATCTCTTAATCTTACCCTCCAATATATGATTTTTTTTTACAAAAAAAAATTGGATTATTAATTGAAGTTTACAATAATCCCATTTGCATCCACATTTAAAATTCCAAGATAGTTTTTTTTTTTTTCTTTCTTGACAGAAATATAAAGTCCTTTAGATCCCCTGGTAATTGAGAAAAAAAAAAAAATCCCATTTTAATATCTAAATGACAGATTGATATGTATAGTTAATTCCCTGGGGGAAGATTAACAAAACAATTCCTATAAAAATCGAATCTTTTTACCTAAATTCTCACCAAAAAAAATGTTAAATTTTCAAATTTTGGTGCAACCCATAAAAAAATAATAATTCAGGAAGTTGAGGGAATACCTGGATAGCAAGAAAGCCCTTGTAATTCAACAAGCAATGCGAGAAAGAAATACAAGCCGGGTCGCGGCAACGGGCGGCGCGGAGGTCAGCAACGGCGGCGGAGAGGATGGAGGGGTCGGAGGAGAAGGTGTTGAGGAAGAGATCGTAAAGGAGAGTGGAGAGAAGAGTGGAGGAGCAAAGCTCGGCTTGTTGTTTCCTAAATGGAAAGAAAGTGAGCGAGCCAAAGATGAGTGAGAGAGAATTGTGGAGTATAAGTAACTGGCTAAGGCTGGCTCCGAGTCGGCGTCACGCCGAGCCTCGGCTTTTATCTGTCCCCAGACAAAGGCTTCGTCTTCGTTCTCGTCCATGTTGTCGGCGGTTGGTGACGGCCGGGGGAGGTGGTTGTCTTGTGCTGGCATTTTTTTGTTTGTCCGATGATGATTTGACGGAGATTCAGAAGACAAATGTCCAAATTCCAGTGGTTTATGATATTGACTTTTGACCTCCTCAGGTTTTTTTTTTTTTTTTTAAATTATGAAGTTGCCCCTAATTATTTTCAAATTCATGTATTTACTCTTTATTATTGCTTTCAACTTGATACGCATTATTAGCCTTATGCTAGTAAAACAAGTAATATCCCAACAATATATGAAGTTCGAGTTTAGTGTTCTTGGACTTTTTTTTTTGAACCACTTTAGGGCATTTTTTTTAAGTAATTAAAGCTGTGTAATTCATAATAAATGTCACAATTGATGTTCAATAAATTTTTATTTTAAGTATAACCTTTAAGAAAAAAATAGTTTAAAATATTAAATTATCAATTATTAAAATTTAATATGATTTTTGACTTTTCAGCGCTAAATGAAATTTTTTATGATTACTTGAGTGGCCTAATTATCAACTTCTCTTAGAATTCAGGTGCACAAAATAAGACTAATAAATAGGCAATTCTTCATTGAAACAAACAATTCAACTCAAATAACAAAATAAAAGAGAAAATAAAACACACAAAGCCCATTCAATAAACTTGAAGGACTCAAAACTCATAAACCTTTTTTTTAGCTCCATATTTAACCTACTATGTGGTAACATCCTCCCCACTCCTTTATGACCTGTTAGTCATGGTTCACGTCACTACGGGTTTGGGGAAGATATGAGTGCTGTTTTTTTTTTCAAACAAAAAAATAAAAAATAAAAAATAAAGTGCTGGTGTTGCAATTTCTAATTATACATCTTTTTCACACAGTCGAGCTAGCAGCACAGGGAGGTCTTCATAGAAGCCTTGCAGTTGTTTGAGTCTTTCTGCATAGTCCTCTGACTATAGATATTGATTTTCTATAGGAAAAATTATTTAACCTTTTGCTCAAGGTTCATAATTTCTATATTCTGCAACTTGAAATTATCTTGCATGCTCTCAATAAACATAACACATAGTAAACTTTTATAGGGAGTTCTTTCTGGAGCTGGACCAATATTCTGCAACCAGCTTGGAGAAAAATGAATTGATTCCCATTAGCTTTGAAGGCTCATCATACTCCACTCTTTCCCCTACAATAATAAAGTAATTCACATTCCAAGCATGAAACCATTTACTTCAAATTCTATTAGTTTCCAGACTAATCAAGTAGTGAAACTAGAAAAGAAAGCATACCGAAAGAAAGAACCATGACCATATTGCTATCTATGACTGTTGGTACTCTGTGTGCCACAGTAATCACAGTGCAATTTGAGAATGCAGACATCTTCTCTGATAACCTTCTGCAGAATGGAATCAGTGGCAGAGTCGATGGACGCTGTTGCTTCATCTAGGACTAGAATTTTGTTCCTTCTGAGGAGAACCCTCCCAAGACAGAAAAGCTGTCTTTGTCCCATACTCCAATTTTCACCTTCATCACTAACTGTTTGGAGAAGTAGAAAAGGAAATAAACATTTTATTACTTCACTGCTAACTCTGAATAATGGCATTGTCTGAGTTGTACTTCACTGCTAAAGAGGAAATAAACATTATACACTTGGTTTTTAAGAGGGCTCTTCTAGAAGCCATTCCTTTTATCAGGGGTGGGACTGACTTACCAGAAGAATCTAACAAGTTAGGAAGGCTGCTGACAGTGTCCTTCAACCGGCATTTCTTCAGAGCCTAGACATTAAGACCAGGTCAGGTTGATGATTTTAAGGCTGTTCCAAATTCCAGAAATTTCCTGAACGATGACAGTATAGTTTGAGGAAAGTTCTTGGAAGAATACTAGTTTCATTACCGTCCATATCTCCTCATCCGTATAGATGCCTAACGGGTCCAAATTTGTTCGTATGCTGCCCTTAAAAAGAGTTGGTTCTTGAGGGATGATACTGAGCTTCGAACGTAAATCCTTAAGACCGATAGAGCAAATGTCAATCCCATCTATAATAATGCACCCACTATAGGGCTCTACAAGACGAAAGAGAGCACTGATCAATGTTGTTTTGCCGCTTCCAGTCCTTCCAACAACTCCAGTTCTAGTCCCTTCTCTGAAAGTGCAGGTGATCCCTTTGAGAACTAATGGAGCATTAGGACGATATCGTATCTGCAAATAACCAAAGAACAAAAAGAAAAGATTCAATTTATTTATCAATTGGCCATCTTAATATAACAATGGTAGATAAAGCATTCTCTTTTAGCAATGAACTGTGAAGGCTATATTCTGAAATAGAGTTTTCACCTGCAAGTCTAGCAACTCTATCCTACCCCCAGAAGGCCATGAAGATGTGGTGGCTTGTTGTCTTCCACGATTGCTGGAGGTTCTGGTGGTATATGCATGAACTGTTGGATCCTCTCTACAGATACTATATAGTTGACTAAGGTACTGTACCATCGAGAAAAGAATACTTGAGCGGAAGTGAGAGAAAGACCATAAGAAAGAGATAGCCCCACGAGACCTGACAATGTAAATCAAGAAATGAACTTCTTTGAGGCATCCGACAGCATGAGTAAATGATACAGTAGAATCTACCATTGCATTTATCACCAAGTACCTGGAGCTATATAATCCTTTGGAAGAAATACCAAGAGAGTAGCAGCAGTGAATAGAGTGAGATTCTGTAGTGTTTCTGTTCGTAAAACTAACCACTCCATTGCTGCATTAGAGAAAAGGAAAACTTTTGCATCTGAGTCAACAAGTTTGAGGTAGTTCTGGAAGAATCTGTCTGACATGTTAAACGCTCTTATA
Source organism: Cinchona pubescens (assembly GCA_025175665.1). NCBI lineage: Eukaryota > Viridiplantae > Streptophyta > Magnoliopsida > Gentianales > Rubiaceae > Cinchona > Cinchona pubescens. Next base: position 1,574,674 of record JANKKI010000066.1, read on the forward strand.
GTGGCGACTCCAAGTGCTGTCTCAGAAGCATAATTCATGAGTTTTGGGGGCTTTTGTGGTTCCATTTATTCTCATTAGTTCCCTGGCAGAGGGTTGATAGTATTCCTTCATTTAAGTAGAAGATATCAGAATGACAAATTACCTCTTGTAACAAAGGAAAGCAAATAATGGGAATCTCTAAGTCTTACCTGAACATATTTGGAGGCTACTGTTGCAAAGATTCCTATGATAAGGACCTGCCATGTAACTGAAGCCATAATACCGATTGTTGCAACTATTTCGATTGTAGCAACCAATACAGAAGCGTAGGCAAAAGGGATGTCAAAATCTAGCACATTAAAATCTGAGGAAGCCTGAGGACAATATTAAAGAAAGAAAGAGTTGTGCTAAATGAAGGACATGATAAATTAATAACACAGCCAGCAAGGAAAAAAGAACATGACATGGTCCTAATTCTAAGATGGATGGAAAGAAAGCAAATAGAACTTACTCTTGTCAAGATCCTGCCAACTGGAGTTGAGTCAAAGAAGAGCATTGGAGAACGGTAGTTGCAAAATAGAGTTGATGAAAGTTGAAAAAAAGGCTTTAGAAGCTTTCAACCCAAGAAGAGCTGCAAAGAGAGATCTCAAAGAGATAAAGAAGGCACTTGATGTTGAAATGAGAGCATAAACAGAAATGACCGTGACAATGCTGATTTTTGGAGATTGAATGGCAAATGCTAGCCAAAAACTTGCTGCAGCTTGAAGACAAAAAAATCCAGCTGCACATACTACACTGGACAATAGGATAACTAATCCATTTGAAACATAAACATAGTCCAAAAATGGCTTCAATCCAATATCCCCAACTTCCTTCTCTTCTTCTTCTGTCAACTGTACCCCAGGCATCACGGACGTCTCTCCCTCACTCTTTTCTTTGCTGAAGTAAGACTGCTTGATCTCTTTCATTTCATCTCCATTTACTTTCGTAGGTTCACCTTCACTTTTAGACGCATGATTAGATAATGTCATTGCGTTTCTATGAGCAACCACAAGTTCTTTAAATGCTGTCCCTGGTGATTGCTAGCAGTTCTTCATAACTTCCTGATTCAGTAACTTGCCCACCTTCCATAACCTCCAAAGAAGACAAGTGAATGGTTTTAGCTAAAACTGCATATTACTGAAACCTCGTAAGAATTAATCAAGGCACAAGTAAAATATTCAAACTTCAAAGGGACAATGATTACCAGAATATGATCAACCTCGGAAAGAAACTCAATTTGATGAGTCACAAGAATGACAGTCTTGTTTGCTAATGCAGACATAACATAATCCTGCAATTTCATGATCCAAGTACTAGTGAGATGTACAGAGTATTGCTTACCTTCAAAAGAATGCATGTCTATGAAATTAGCCTTACGTTAAAAAGAGATGTTGCTGTTTGTGCATCTACGGCACTAAAAGGATCATCAAGAAGATATATATTTGCATCACTGTAGACTGCTCGAGCAAGCTGGATTCTCTGCTTCTGTCCACCGCTCATATTAAGACCTCTCTGACCAATCTCTGTAAGATCACCAGTTTAATCAAAACTCTCAATATCTTTGTCTAAAGCCGATACTCTTATAGCCATCTCATATTTGATTTTGTTCATTGGCTTTCCAAAGAGTATATTGTCTCGGACTGTTCCACTCTGAATCCAAGAAGCTTGAGAAACATAAGCAATGGATCCAGAAACATTCACCTGAAGGCAGACAAGAGCAACCACAATCAATATTATTATTAGCACTTAAACTTCATAAATTGTGGATAGGAAATAGTTTTTATAACTCACGTTTCCTGACATCTTCTCTATTTGCCCAAGTATAGCATATAAAAGTGATGATTTTCCAGCCCCAACTGGTCCACAGACTGCAATTTTCTCCCCCCTTTCTACTTCAATGTTTATATTTTTAATTGTCAAAGTTGCTGAATCTGGATCCCAACTAAAATTTCCAGCTTGAATTTGAATACCAAGATCCAATTCACCTGAAGGGGATCTGATTGCATCCTCAGGTTTGATTTCATCTTCTTTGAGGAAAGTATGTTGATCCTATCAAATGAAACTTTAACCTGCATTAATACCGAAAGAGCCTCCGGTATCAGCCGTACAGGGTCAGACATGCTCCTCAAGGCTGCTAAGACAGTAAAAATAGTACTTGCATCTAATGTAGCACTTTTGAAAAGAATACACCCAATAAAAATGACTGAAGAAACAATTGTTGGAGACATCCAAAATAGTACAGTGATATATATCTTCTTATACTGAGATTCCGCCAACCATTTGAATTCACTCTCTCTATATGATTCAATCAAGGTCTTGAATTTTTCCTCCCAAGACTGCAACTTTATGATTTTCATATTGTTTAGGATCTCTGACATAACCCTGAGTCGCTTGTCTTGCGCATTCATAAATTCAGATTGACACCTTTCAATGACTTTTGCAAAGGGTACGCTTAGAAATCCACAGATGAGCAGAGGGAGTAAACCAGGAAGAACAGCAGGGCCAATAACACCCAAAAGGACAGCAATAGCCAGAAAAAATTGTCTTAGAGGCCAGAACTCCATCCTATATGAAACCACATTGGGAATTCTCCCATTCGATAAGCATCGACTGCTATGTAATTCACAATCTCACCAGTTGAGTGCCTAAGCCTTCCTAAACTAGAAAGCCTGAGCTGCTTTTGATAAGCTGCCATGATAAGACCTGATCTCATTCTCATGCCCACTCTCCTTGAATAAAAAGAGAAATGTCGATAAAACAAGGAGTCAACAAACTTCACAAGGATCAAACTTCCAACTAGAACAACACCTTCGTTGATACTTCTTTTTTCACGATTATAAAAGTTGACTTTTTCTTTTCTTGAAACAATCTTTTGCCTGCAACAGAGTTAGCATAAGAAAAATGCACAAATTTGCAAGCATCATTCCTTTCCAGTGAACTCTTGCTATTGATCAGAGAACCAGGTTCGTGCATTATTGGAGTAATTCCCCTTTTGAAGTAAATTCCATGCCTGATCGAATTTCTCATAGGCCAAAACTGCTTCATCTTCTGAAGAATCTAGACAAGGAATGTCTTCAAGAGCTAAAGTTTTGGAGTTACCTAAGCGCAGTAACGGGTTAATCCAAGAAAATGTCAATTTGCTAAAGAAGTGAACCTGACTTAAATTGATACAGTTTTGATCATGGGCTTCTTTACGTAAAAGAGGTTCTAAAAGAGTATTCTTTTCCGGCGTGGGAAGAGAAATAGTATGATGAATGGTCCTAAGAGCACAAAATAGTAGCAAGAAATTGACCAACCAAGCTACAACTTCAATGATTTCAACATGGTGCGTTTTCACAAGAACCTCAACATTTAGAGCAGAAATTAACAGAAAGAAAACTATCCACCAAGCACGAATCACAATTTTGATCCATCTAGACCCTTGTACAAGCAAGGACAGGCAGAGAGTAATCCAAATTAGTCCTCTAATTAAATAAAGTAACCAGCTCAGACGATTGAATCCTCCATTTGTGGCACTCAAATTCAAGAATCCATCAGCAAAATATGCTATGCTTGGTAGAAGCACAGCAGATCGAAATGGCTGCCGTGACAGAATCACTCCTTTGCAGTCCCACATTAATTTTTCTCATAAAACCAATAATTAAGATAACAAGCAATCCCAAGGCCAGTAATAGATTCAAGAAATCTATGAGAGTTCTTTGAATGCAGGGTAATCCCAGGTCAAATTCTTCTTCACAAATCCTGGATAAAATCCCTGCATGCCATTGTTTTAGAGCAGTTACATTTTCAAGAATTAGCGAAGTTGAGGCGCAAAATTTGACAATAGCACAGAGGAAATTCAAGAACTAGCAGAAAGACTTGCATGGCATGCAACTGTTGGAGCATTATGATGAATGGACATGCCTAACAGCAAAATACGAAACAGACAGAGAAAATAATGTCCTATTATCGAAACAAACAAATAGAGTAGTCAAACAATGAAATCAAGAAACAAACAAACAAACAAAGAGAGCACTATCCAATTATTACCAAAAACAGCCATAAAACATCTCCAATGACAAGATATGGACATACCCTGTAATGTCTCCGAGGAAATCATCATGTATCCGACGGATGTTACTGAATCTGAACTGTCAAATTACTCAAATTTGCACACAAAAATACCTATTGATCAGCTCATTAACCTAACCAAATTTAAAGATGTTCTAGACCCTTATATAAAATGATTGAAGTCTCGTTAAAAAAGTTGTTCCACTAATAAAACTGGACCACTTAACAAGAGCTCAACCGAACGTGGATGCAAAGGTGACAGCTTAGTAAATAAACTCATGTCCCAACTCCCCACTTTTAATGCATTAATGATTAAACAAATTAACGCCAATTAAGGTCTTAGTAATTTAAATGATAAAGACTGACCTAGGTCATAACTTAGGAGGAAGAATGAAATAAGCGACAACTAACAAGGAGAATCGCGTGAATTAGGCTTCCAAAGTTATTCTGGATTTGGAGCAAATCTGTTTATTCACTTTGTAGTACAGAGTGGATATGATATCCGTTAAGACAATAATTAAAAAATAAGTAAATTACATTACTTTTCAATTATTTAATTATTTGTAATACTCATTCCGTAATAACAAAATTTTTTTTTATTGATTTTGATTTAAAAAAGAAAAAAGAAAATGGACGAATTGATGATACCAGCCACTTGGGGTGTTATCATTTTTTATGAAAGCGACTAGGAAACTTTTTTTACTTTGTTTGACAGCATCCAGTCTGTGCACTTTCGTTTTTTTTTTTTTTCAAAAGTAAATTTATTGTAGGTATTTATTTATCACTTGATAACTTGAAATCTATTTATTCTTTAATAATTTAAAATTTATTTATTTATTTGGTAATTCAAACCTACGAGTTAAGTCACAGGCAAAGTGTAGTGGCTACACCTCAATTATCCGTGTGCACTTAAATGCTCCTTGGGAAGTGAGACATTCATGGAGTTTTCCAATTGACAGCATGCCCTTAATTATCTTCCGAATTATTAGCTTGCCTTTTGGAAAAATTGAATTGTGACTTACAATGGGAATAGGATCCTCGGTGACAACCCTTTTAAAATACTCACATGGTCTAAAAAGTTTTGTTTATATCTCCTCGGGAAAATTGCTGAAATAGTACTTAAATTTTATTACTTTAATCAAAATAGTCCCTCAATTTTTTTTTGTAGTCAGAATGGTCCTCCAACTTTTATATTTTAGCCAAAATAGTCATTTCATGTGAAATTTATAAATAAATAAATAAATAATTTATGGTGACTACACTATAAAAGGACTTTTTTGGCTAAAAAATAAAAGTTAAAGGACTATTCTAGCTAAAAAAAAAGTTGAAAGACTATTCTGACTAAAAAGAATGTTGAAGAACTATTCTGACTAAAGTACAAAAGTTGAAGGACTATTTTGACGATTTTCCTATCTCCAAATACTTCAAGAAAAAACTCCTCTTTCACAATCAAACCCCGCCCCCTTTTTATCTTTGCCCTTTCTTTTTCTTTTTCTTTTTCTTCTGTAATTGCACCTTCCTGGGTCTCAATTGCATGCTGCAAAGATCCCTTTTATTTTACTTTTCCTAATTCTTCCTCTAAATCTTCAGTACCTTCAACAATGTTATTTTCTTTTACTTTTCAACTTTTTTGTTGCTGGATTTATAAGTAGTTTTAATTTTTAAATGCTGGCTAGATGTAAAAGAAAAAAAAAATACAAAATTTTAAATTTCTGGACCAAAATTTTTTCAAATGTTAGATGATATAATTTGTTCACTAAATTCTATTCTTTTAGGCCCCCAATAATAAATCCATTCTTCTTCTTTTTTTAATTTTTAAGTATGTATGAATAAAAGTGGATGATATGGGAATTGTCCACCTTCCTAAATCATGAAGAACAGGAAGTTCAAAATTAAAAAAAAGAAAAGAAAAAAAAGTTATTTAATTTCTGTCGTTAACAAATAACTTTAAGCAAAAGTAAAAGAGACAAGTAGGTAGTCATATTAATTTCCTTTCTCCTTCGTTTTGTCTCAAAACTAGATTTGAATTTCAGGGTTTTATTTGGTTTTTACCTATTGGAACATAAAACAAAACAAAAAAAGTGAAGAGAGGAAAAAAATAGAGAAGACTACTTAGGAAATTAAGGCATCACATGAGTATTTTAAAAAAATTGCCACGTTGTTTGAATAGATGGATGGAGTTGAATTGCAACAGTGGCACAAAGGATCTGACTTCTCTTACATGACCCTAAAAATTGGAGTCAGATCCTCGGTAACACATACCCCAGCTGCAATCCAGTGCCAAATCTGAGATCACGCCACATCTATAAGTAATACATGTGATGCCCCGGGCAAAGTTTTGTGTGACTAGACTCGACTCACCTTTTCTTTCTATATATATATATATACAAGTTTAAATAATTTTTTTTTTGAAAAAAAACACCCTAGGTCGCAAATCGCATAAAACTTCAAAATGATTAAAAACACATAAAAAAAAGTGAAAATTCAAAAACAATAGAAAATTCCTAATAAGTACCTAGTAAAAATAAATAAAAATGCAAAGATATAGAAAAATATTAATACAAACAAAATTAAATAGTATATTCAGTTGGGCAATCTTCTGGTTTGAAGACGATGACTAAAAACAGTAACAGAGGTGGGCTTGAAATCTTCTCCTTCATTTGAATTTCGGGTCAGATTTAGAAGCCAAGTCTGAGCAATTGAGTGGACGCAGAAGAATCGCCATAAAAATAAAGACATCTATATTTGAATTAATTATTGAACCCCTTAAGCAAGGCTGGAACCCTGAGCAATTGCAACTTTGAATCGGCTATTGGTTGGAAAAGGATCTGAAGGCATGCGAACATACGGGCTACGACCTTCGACATTTCTGGAGCAAAGATTATGTGTGAACTCCAATGATTATGTTTGAACTCCTTTTAATTAATAGAAATCTCTTCTGTGTGAACTCCAATGAATATGGTCTCTTTTTGTAAAAATAAAAAAAATAAACCTTCCATGTTCTTAATAACCATATTGGTCTAATTTCTGAAGAGAGTTCTTTCTGCAGCTGGACCATCTATATTCAGCTACAAGCTTAGAGAATGATGAGTTGGTTTCCATCAACTTCCAAGGTTCATCATACTCCACAAGCTTCCCTACAAAAACAAATCAATCCAAATTCCCGAGCATGAAACTTTACATTCAAGTTCTTATACGTCTCGCATCAGAAGTCATCACATAGAACATCCAGCAGAAAAGAAAGCATACCGAAAGAAAGAACCATGACCATATCGCTATCTACGACTGTTGGAACTCTGTGTGCTACGGTTATCACAGTGCAATTTGAGAATTCTTCTCTGATCACTTTCTGCAGAATGGCATCAGTAGCAGAGTCAATGGAAGCGGTAGCTTCGTCGAGGACTAGAATTCTGTTCCTTCTGAGGAGGACCCTTCCAAGGCAAAAAAGCTGTCGTTGCCCCATACTCCAATTTTCACCTTCATCACTGACTGTGTGAACAAGAAAAGTAGGCAATGATAATATTCATCTGTCACTAACAACACTAATAGAATCTGTTTTCAAAGATGAATGGAGGCCAAGTAGCCTAAAGATGGCCTTATCAAAGGTAGTATTTCTTAGAACTTCTTCACATTTTCAGCTTTAGTTTTTTTCAATCGGAAAGGGCATCAGAGAAGAGGATGCAATATATATATGTAAATGGTTTTGCAGAGAATTGTGGGAGCCATCTTATCTTTATTTGCATCAACTTACCAGAAGAATCTAACAAGTTCGTAAGTCTGCTGACAGTGTCCTTCAACTGGCATTTCTCAAGGGCCTAGATATGAAACAGAAGTTCAGATTCTTCAGAATAATGTAAAAGAAATGGCAGATGGTTTAAGCTAATTTCAAGATTTATCAACACTGGACTGATTTTTCTATATATATATTTATATTATGTCTAAAATACATGTTCTTAATAAAATAATTCATTGAAAAATATAACTAAATTACTCCTCTTCTAATCTAACTGCCTATTTTTTAAGAAACCACCACCTATTTTTAGTCATACAACCTTACTCGAGATATATGCAAATTTTTTATTTTTTAACTTTTTTTTGTCCCGTCGAGTACACCCTTAATTTTATAGTTATGTCTAATATGCCCTCCATGAAATATAATTAGCCTATCTAAAATACTCTCATCTAATGTAATAAGATTATCTATCTTTTATAATACTACTATTATTTATTATATATATTTTAAACCGTTATAATAGAATTCTTTAGATTTATGTGAAAATTGGGGCATAAATGTATTAAGATGGTAAAAATTTTATTTGTATAAAAAAATTTATATTTGATGAAAAATAAAATAAAAGTAGTTTTTATAACTATTATGTATATTCAAATTTTGTTCTTCCTTATGTTAGTACGAAATTTTGACATAAATAGATAATAAGAAGGTATAAATTTTTAAGAATAGAAAAATTATTTATACATGAGTAAAAAATAAATAAAAAATTTATTTTATAACTGTTATATATATTCAAATTATTTTATTTTTTATTCCTAATAAAAATAGTCTTTCATAACTATTTTATATATTATTAATTCGTAAATAATCATTTTCTTTTCTCTAATTGTTTATTCAAGTACGCTCTTGCATGTTAGTTAATTATTCTCAATTTATATATTTTCATATGTCAAAAACATCTATAACTATTTTGAGTAAAAATATAAAAAATTTTACTCTATTATAATGTGAATAATTATGTATTTATTTTAGTTATAACATGAAATTGATCACATTTAGGATATATGTATAATAACTAATTTATTGTTCATCATAGTGGATAACTTAAATTATTGGATGGACTTTCAAATTTATTAGTGTTAATAGATTCTTTCACGTTAAGTTTATCTTTACCTTTTTAATATCAAAGTTTTCCTCCATCTTAAAAATTATAAAATTAATAATCGTACAAATAAAAATTTAGTATTTATAAAGTGAAAAATAATGGAATATATAACACTATTTTCTTATCTCATTTAAATTTTTTTGTTACGATTAATTTAGATTTGTTTTTCCTCCTTACATGATACAGGGAAAAAAAATTAACCAGGCAATGAAACTAAAGTTCAGTGCGAAATAGAAAACTATAATTTTTAATTAAGATAAAAATATTTGTTAATTTTATATATCTTTAATAGTAATAATTGATTACAAAATCCTTATATTTACATGAGCAATCAAAATTTATTTTATTTTTTATTTTTTAAAATTATAATTAATTTTTGTAATTATTATCCATATATTATTTGATTTCATGTAAATATTTTTCAATAATCAAAGAATATCAATACTTTATCTATAAAAAAAAATGTTTGGTACTTGATAGTAATTTTATTTTTTAGTAATGACAAAGCATATTAAGTAATTGGTGGTGCCGGTATAAGAAACTATTATATATGCTTATAGAAGAGAAATAGAAATAAAATACAAATAGTGTCATATGTTGTAAAAATGAATGACATTCAACAAATAACAAAAAAATAATAAAAGAAAAAAGAAAGGTGAAAATAATTACGAAAAAAAGAGCAAAGATATTAAATATTTAAATTTAAAATATATACCTTTCGTATAAAAAAAATCAACAAATAAAATATTTACACTTTGTACTCTATATTATCTTTTACTGATTATTTATTTATTTTTTAAAATATAAAAATGTCTAACAAATTAAAAGTATTATAAGACGACAGTATATAATATATATTGTACAAGCCTATTTCAAATATATATATATATATATATATATATATATATATATATATATATATACACTTCTAGGAAGAATATTAGTTTGTTTACCTTCCAAATATCCTCATCGGAATAGATGCCTAAGGGATCCAAGTTGGTTCGAATGCTGCCCCTAAAAAGAGTTGGTTCTTGAGGGATAATGCTGAGCTTCAAACGTAAATCCTTCAGACCTATAGAGCAAATATCGATCCCATCTACAATGATTAGCCCGCTAAAGGGGTCTACAAGACGAAACAAAGCACTGATCAGTGTTGTTTTTCCACTTCCTGTTCTTCCAACAACTCCAACTCTAGTCTCCTTCGCTGAAAGTGCAGGTTATCCCCTTGAGCACTATTGGAGCATTAGGACGGTATCTTATCTGCATGAGAACAACGACACATGATTGCATGTCTTTTTCATTTGATCCTTTTTGTTATGAAGCATTGAACAGAAGTTTCCATCCAATATAAATTTGGTGCCCACGGAAGTGGTTCTTTGCAACAATGGTTTATTCAATATATGTTTTGAAGAGAGTCCTTACCTTTAAATCCACCAACTCTATTCTACCCTTGGGTGGCCATGAAGATGGTGGCCTTCTGTCTTCCACAATTGCTGGAGGTTCTGGTGGAATATGCATGAACTGTTTGATCCTCTCTACTGAAATTATATAATTAACTAAGCTACTGTACCATCGCGATAGGAATACTTGGGTATTAGTAAGTGCAAAAGCATAAGAGAGAGACAGTCCCACAAGCCCTGAAAACACAAATCAAGAAATAAAATTTTTTAGCAACCATGTACCCAAGATATCAAATGGTTGGGAAATTTACTAATGCATTTAAGAAACCATGACCTGGAGCTACATAACCCTTTGGAAGCAATACTAAGAGAAGAGCAGCAGTGAATAGAGTGAGATTTTGAAGTATTTCTGTCCTTAAAACCAACCACTCCAATGCTGCATTAGAGAGGAGGAACACTTTTGCATCTGTGTCAACAAGCTTGAGGTAGTTCTCGAAAAACCTGTCTGACATGTTAAATGCTCTTATGGTGGCAACTCCAAGTGCTGTCTCAGATGCATAATTCATGATAGGGGCTTTCGTGGTTCCATTTATTCTCATTAATTCACGAGCGGAGGCTTGATAATATCCCTTTAGTTAACAAGGAGATAAGTGAATAACAAATTTCTCAAGGTAGTGAAGAATAGGAAATTGAATTAAATCCAGGCATCACCTGAACATATTTGGAGGCTACCGTAGCAGAGATTCCCACGATAAGGACCTGCCATGTCACAGAGGCCATAATACCAATTGTTGCAACAAGTTATTCAATTGCGGCAGCCATTACAAAAGCATAGGCAAACGGGATGTCAAAATCTAGCACACTTAGATCTGAGGAAGCCTGAGGACAAAATATTATGAATTTGTGATAAGTAGGTGAATGATATCTTAAATATGGTAATAGATAGCTAAGAAAATTAGACAGTCTATGCAAGATGGATGGAAAGGAAGCAAATTTGTCTTACTCGTGTCAAGATCCTTCCAACGGGAGTAGAGTCAAAAAAGAGCATGGGAGCATTGAAAATTGAGTTTGTAAAACCAGAGAAGAATGCTTCTGAAGCTCTTAATCCAAGAATAGCTGCAAATAGAGATCTCAGATAGACAAAGAAGGCACTAAGAGTTGAAATTAGACTGTAAACAGAAATTATAACAACACTGCTGATTTTAGGAGATTGAATGGCAAATGCTAGCCAATAACTCGCTGCAGCCTGAAGAACGACAAAACCAGTCTGTGTTAACACATTGGACACTACATGAACTAATCCCTTTCCTGAAACAAAAATATAATCCAAGAACGGTTTAAATCCAATATCCCCAATTTCCTTCTCTTCTTCTTCTGTCAACTGAGCCCCTGGCATTATGGAAATCTCTCCCCCACTGTTTTCTTTGTTGAAGTAAGGCTGCTTAGTCCCTTCAAGGTCATTCTCATTTCTTCTTTGAGGTTCATCTTTATTTTCAGTAGTCAAAGAATCAGAAAATGTCAGTGCTTTTCTATGAGCATCCACAAGCTTTTCAAATGCTGTCCCTGCGGTCAATAGTTCTTCATAGCTTCCTGATTGAGTTGCTTGTCCTCCTTCCATAACCTCCATAAATGAAAAATGGAGAATTTTAGTCCAAAAAAAAAAAGGACAGATTAAAGACTGGAAGAGATTAAAAGATCATAACTAGTTAATTGGGGCACAAGTGAAATACTCAAAGTCAGAGTCCTTACCAGAATGTGATCAACCTCTGAAAGGAACTCAATTTGATGAGTCACAAGAACGACAGTCTTATTTGCTAATGCAGACATAACACAATCCTGCAATTATATACAACTCGGTGAGATTTTCAACAATTTCTTGCATGTTGCTGAATCAATACATGTCAATGAAATCAATCTTACATTAAAAAGAGCTGCTGCTGTATGCGCGTCTACTGCACTAAAAGGGTCATCAAGAAGATATATGTCAGCATCACTGTAGACTGCTCGAGCAAGTTGAATTCTCTGCTTCTGTCCACCACTCATATTAATGCCTCGCTGACCAATCTCCGTAAGATCACCATAGTCAAAACTCTCAATATCTTTGTCCAGAGCAGAGACCCTTATGGCCTCATCATATTTGATTTTGTTCATTGGCATTCCAAAGAGTATATTGTCTCGTACTGTTCCACTCTGAATCCAAGAAGCTTGAGAAACATAAGCAATGGATCCACATATTTTAACCTGGAGGCAGACAACATCAACTACATTAAATGCTTGAAACTGAACTTCATTAGTAGTAGAAGGAAATAGTTTGAGTTAATAACTTACATTTCCTGACATCTTAGGAATCTCCCCAAGTATGGCATATAAAATGGATGATTTCCCAGCCCCAACAGGTCCACAAACTGCAACTTTCTTCCCCCTTCTTACTTTCAAGTTTACATTTTTTATTGTCAAACTGGTTGAATCTGGATTCCAACAGAAATTTCCAGCTTGAATATGAATGCTAATATCTGATTCACCCAAAGGATATCTGATGGTATCCTCATTCTTGATTTCATCTTCTTGGAGAAAATAATTTATCCTATCAAATGAAACTTTAACCTGTATTATATTAGAAAGAGCTTCAGGTATCAACCTAACAGGTTCTGACATGCTCCTTAGGGCAGCCAAAACTGTAAAAATTGTACTTGCATCTAGTGGAGCACTTTTGAAAAGGATACAACCAAAGAAAATGACTGAGGAAACAATTGTTGGACACATCCAATATAACACAGTGTTATATGTCTTCTTATACTGAGATTCCGCCAACCATTTGAAACTTCATTCTCTCTGTATGATTCAATCAAGTTCTTGAACTTCTCCTCCCAAGACTGTAACTTTATGATCTTCATACTGTTTAGGATCTCTGACATGGCCCTGAGTCGCTGGTCTTGAGCTTTCATAAATTCAGATTGGCACTTCTGAAGTATTTTTGCAAAGGGTACATTAAGAAGGCCACAGATTAGCAGAGGGACTAAACCCGGAAGAACACCAAGACCTACAACAGCAAAAAGGACAATGATCGCCAAAAAGAGTTGTAGGCCAGAACTCCATCCGATATGAAGCCACATCGGAAATTCTCCCATTCTGTAAGCATCAACAGCTATGTAATTTACAACCTCTCCAGTTGAGTGCCTTTGCCTCCCAAGACTAGAAAGCTTGAGCTGCTTTTGATAAGCTGCCACCATAAGAGCTGATCTCATCCTCATACCAATTCTCCTTGCATAAAAGAAGAAATAAGAGATAAGACAAGCACTCCACAACTTTCACAAGAACCAAGCGGGATCCCAACCAAGACCACACCTTCATCAACATGCCTCGTTTCACTATTGTAATATTTGACAAAAGCAAAGAGCAATAGGGGAGAAAGAACAACTGAAACTACTCGGAGCAATGCATAAATGGCTGCAAGCACCATTTCTTTCCAGTAAACTCTTACTAGTGCCCGGAGAGCCAGATTCTTGGCATTGATGGAGTCCTTCCCCTTATGAATTGACCTCCATGCATGAGAAAATTTCTCGTGTGCCAAAATGGCTTCATCTTCAATTCCCAGACAAGGTATGTCTTCAAGACATAAAGTTTTGGAATTACCTATCCGTAGTAACGGGTTAATCCAAGAAAAGGACAATTTGCTAAAGAAACTAGCTTGGCTTAGATTGTTACAATTTTTCTTATGAACTAAAAGAGGTTCTGACAGAGTAAATAAATTTGCTTCCTTTACAAAGTTGGGATGAGAAATACCATTATTGAAGGTCCTAAACGCACAAAAAAGCAGCAATACACTCACCAACCAAGCTACTCAGATAACTTCAAGAACTTGAATTTTTTGCGTCTTCACAAGAATCTCAATATTTAGAACCGAAATTAAAAGAAAGAAAACCACCCACCAAGTAGAAATCAGAAATTTGATCCATTTTGATCCATGCACAAGCAAGGATAAACACAAGGTAATCCAGATTAGCCCTCTAACCAAGTATTCTAACCAGCTCGAGCCATTGATTAATCCTCCATTTTTACCACTTAAATTTAACAAAACAGCACAGAAATAAGAGATGCTTATAAGAGCACAGCAGATTGAAATGGCTGTGGTGATCCAATCACTCCTTCGTAGGACAAAATTAATTTTCTTCATAAGACCAATAAACAAGACCAGAATGAATACAAATACAATTAATAGATTGAACATATCTATGAGAGTTCTCTGAATACAGGACGATCCCAGATCAAATTCTCCCTCACAAATAGTGGGCAACAAAATCCCTGCATGCCATTTTCATAACATAAATTATTCAGAATGATTACACTGTCAAGAATCACAAGAAATTAATAAAAGTAATCTAACCAAAAAAAAAAAAAGTCATAAATTATTATTGGATTAATTGACAAAAGAAGTAGAGCTATCAAAAACACTTGCATGCATGCATGGAACAATATTCATTAATGACAGAAACAGAATTTAAGAATTGATTAACATACCATGTAAAGTTTTTGAGTATGCCATTGTTTTGTTGTTGAAATTTTTTTACTGAAGCTCACCTAGCATATTGCATGATTTTATAGATAACTACTAGCTGTAAATGATGCCATTGCTTTGATAAGCAAATGACAGATACATAAATGGAGATGTACCTCAGTTCGGTGGGCCCTCCTCTTGGCCCGGCCCACAATGTCCTATCTTGTCGTGCCTACCATCTACACGGGAATGTGAGCATGGGAGATTCGGAGTCCAATACAATTGGAGACTACGGCTTCTTCTACGAAGCCAAAATATAAGAATTTAATGTAGATAATGTGACGGCCTCACAAGAATGGGTGAATCAGATATACACATCTGTGTATTTAACAGACCCCATAATTGAATGATTTATAAAAACGCTTCGGGTCTGTTTGGTTGGATATAAAATGTTTTTTTTTTTTTTTTTTTTAAATATTTGAAAAGCCTACTTTTATACTTTTTTTAGTATTCAGCTGGCAACATAAAAATATTTCTAAATATAACTTTTTAAGATTTTTTATTCTTAATTTTATGAATATGAGTTAAAAAGAGTTATACAGTTGTAATAAATGCTTTATAAGTGATTATAGTCAATAAACAATTGATGTTTCTTTAAAATTAAATCATAATATATTGTAGTGATAAAATAAACATAATGATAATTATATATTATTATGGGATCCACAATGAAGAAAAAAATGAATCGACAACCATCAAAAACGAAATAAATTTAGTAAATAAAATTAAAAAAGTAAATATTTGATATCATTTATGAATTATTTGAAAAATAATTTACACTCAAAAAATTTCATAAGTCATTTTTAGTCGGTGGGAGAAAAATTAAAAAATATTTTTTATGAAAAAGTATTTTTAATAATTGGCACTAAGAAAATTTTTAAAATTTTTTCAGTCCAACGAAACAGACCCTTCATGTTATCAAATTGCCTTAATAATATACCGACACATACAATCAAAGACATATTCTCCTATTTTTAATAATAAACATTGGTATATTCGACATTCATATTCATATCCAAACACGTGTAACAAAGAAAAAAATAAATAAAATTGGACCATACAATCATGGAGAAAAGATGAAATGAGAAAGAGCAGATATCACTCATTTTACTTGTGTATTTTCCATAAAAACATGCAATTGTGCTTTCTAGATAAGAGTCGTTACACAAAATACTTACTATTTTTTCTATATCTTTCTTTCGCACCAACATTCGCTCGTGATTCGGGTAAACTCTTTCCATGGACACCATCATATTGGGAACTGATGAAATGACAATGAATAGATATCACTCGTTTTTCTTGATGTGTATTTTCCACAAAAACATGCAAGTAAGTTTAGACAAGATACTAGTGTAGTGTACTATTCTTTTTCTTCTGTCACACCTGGTTAATATTTGCTCATCATTACTGTAAATACTTTTTATAGACCATAAGATTCTTATACTCGCATGCACCAGATCTACTTCAATCGACTGAGTTAACGATGAATCATTTTATTTGGATGTAAGGTTAGAAGTTCGAAATCTTACGTTATATTTTTAAAGTTAAAAGTTACGTTTCTTTTCCTTAACTTTGTTAAGCCTTTCCTTACGCCTGATGTAGTTAGATACAAATAAATTAGATTGTTATTGTTTGAAAAAAAAAAAAAATACACCAAATCTACTTTCTATATTTACTTCAACTTTTGCAATTATTTTCAAATGTAACATTAGTCTAATTTACCATTCCTCAAATTCTTAAACTTTTGTCTATACAAATAATTGAAAACCCAATGTTGTAAATTTAGAATAATTTAGTTTTCTCAAATAGAAATGTAGAATGATATTGTTGCGCTGTTGAAATTAATCCAGCTCTTTTACCTCTATGCCCTTGAATTAAACTCTTGCAATTCACATAATTAGGAAGATACTGGAAACTGAATACGGCAGGTTGGTTTTGTAGTAACCAGCTGCCACATTCAATTCCCTATCTCTTACTCGAGAGCTAAATTGAGAGGTTTAAGATATAGAAATTAACAGAGCCACAAAAATATTTAGTACTATATAAATTATCTAGTCTCTACTTATTATCAAGAAGATAAATAATGCGATTTCAATAAAATAAAATATAACATGATCCTCACAATCAAGATTTAGACTATCACGTTACTTCACCTCAAATTTGCTTTGGTTGCACTCAAATTTGTCTTTCACTCGTGTAATTCTATTATTGACAAAGGACAAATTGATGATAAAAGTCACTTGGGCATTATGCATTTTAGAATCGTCTGACTGCGATATTTTTGTACAACCACCACCATTCACAAACGTTAAATTATCAGGTAAGGTTGAGACAAAAGGAAAAAACCACACACCACCACACAAAATATGTATATCTTTTTAAATAATTTACTGTGAATCTTTCTTTATTTTTTAGTGACTCGAATTCATAATTTACATCTTTTATCATTCTCTAACAAATTTTTAAAGAAATTAAGGAAATAGAAAGATTTGTTTGATTGCTCTTTTAACGTTACATTGAACATTCTTTTCAACCACTCTTCAAATTAAAGTGGTGAGACCATCACTTTCAAATGAAATTCAATATACTAATTAAATAAGCCATACTATTTAAACATTTATTCCATTTATTGAGTATGACTGCCACGTAATTATTTTTTAATAGAAAAAAAGTTCCCTTAGTTATAACATAGAATCGAACACAAACACAACTACCTCGCAGTAGTTAGTCAAAAAGGCGAATAAAAAAGAATGACATTCTTCCTCAGACTAGAATAATATAATCTCTTTTTATGCATTTCGTGTGTGACAACTTCATTCAATAATGGAGAGGATTTCATAGCATTTGAAGAAAAGAGAAAAAATAATTTTTCAGAAGAGAAACTAATTTTGACTTTTTTTTTTTTTTGGTCCTTGTTAGTTTTTGATTACTCATCCTTCTGACTGAAAACTCATTATTCATATTTTTCAACGGCGAGCCTAGCAAAGAAGAGTTTCCGGTTCCGATTAGGACTTGGGAGTCTAAACCGTTCCCTCTTATTTATTGTTCTCTTTTTTTGAAAGAAAAATATGAATGCATCTATACAAAATGATAAATAAAAATTATTAGACGACAAGAAAAGAAATCCGGTCAAGAATAAAAAATCAGAGGGTCGTAAGTATTGACAAGTGGATATGAATTTGTAGTTTTGTAAATAATTTTTCAAAAAATATAACCTATTAAAAAAAAAAGTGTTTCGTTCTTAACAAAATTAGTGGGCCTTTCATCTTACACAAGATGAGCAAGAAGAAAAGGGTTGCTGGATGGCTCAAAAGGCCTTAGCTCGAGCCCAATCTCTTACCCAAATCTAGCTTTGTATTACATTTGAAAACCGTAGAACAAGTTTGTCGGCTAGGGTATGGATCATTAGATACACTCAAGAGATGGGCCACAACCCAAGTCCAACAATTCTTAGTAAGGATTAAACTCATCTTTGGGCTAAGATATCTTTTACTTGGACACAGTGCAAACACTCGACTGATATCAGTTGACAAATTCGGGCCTATTTGAAACTGAAGAAATCCAATAAAACCCAACTAGACTAATTAGATTAAAGTCCCGAAATCAAGTAATATTTCTTCCACCTATATTCAGCCCGAAAGCTATATAATCGGGTCTCCTTTCAAAAGAGCACATGGCCATGGGGTCCACTGCCTTTAATCTGACGGGTGCTTCGACCAATTTAATCAGTGATGGAGGGGGGAGGGGACTGGGGTAGGGGCGTGTACGTGACGGAAATAATAGAATCAATAATGGTACTAGAAATTAAAGCCGAAACAAAAGCGAAGAGACAAAATTTTTATCAACTTTGCCTCAACGTTTTTGGGACATTTCACGCAACAGAATAAATACAACATTTGCCCCATTCATCGTCTTGCAGGAGCAGCTACCCAAGTCCATTATCGTATATACACACATGATCATGCATGATGATTAATAATTGTAATTATTGTATGAATCTTGTTAAGAGGCCTTGAGATTGAAAGATTATTAGATGAATACAACTCGCGTCATTATATCATAAATTTCGTAATATAAATTTAATTCATTATTAATTTAAATCTAAATTACAACATATTTTAGAATTTTTTAATATATTATTATCATCGTAAATCTAATATATTTTAAAATTTTTTCCAAAAGGCCCGTACGGTGATCATGACTGAGAGCCCATCTTATCTCCGGGAAATTGACGAGTAACCAGTAGAGACGGACGCAGAAATTGTATATTGAGGTGACAAGATTTAATAGTCACATAATTATTAAGTTTAATTCATGTTTCTCTCAAAAATTTAAAAGAATAAAATATAAATTTTATAAAGATACAAATTAAATTTTTAAAATTTTAAAACATAAAATTTATAATTTCTTAAATTTTGGAAACGGTAACCCCACCTGCCCTTAAATCCGCCCCTGGTGGCAGGTATGTTTTGCGGTAATAATTGTATAGATTTTGTATTCATTTCCTATAGTAATTGTTGTATGAAAGCTGTCGAGGGCTTTGAGGCAAGGACGTTATTAGGTAAATCAGATTCATATCATTGCGTTGCAAATCTCGTGATTTGAATTTAATCACATTATTCATATAAATTTAAAATCACAATATCCATTTTCATGTTATCGTGGATCCAATTCATTTTAGAAGTTTCCTAAAAAGGCCCCCACGCCAATCATAACGCATAGCCCATCTTATCTCCGAGAAATTGATAAGAGACAGGTTTATTTGTTCTTTTTCTGCTCTAGCTCCCATGGGCCATTTTGTGATCTTACCCCCTTGGATGCCAATTTTTCTTTTTTCTTTTTTCTGTAGAATACAAAATTTCTTCAGGCTTTTAATTACTCTTTTTTGTGTTTATGGGATAGTATGTAGTAGAGATTGAAGCAGGTAATCGTACTTTCAGATTCAGTGGTCATCAATTTTGGCAAATCATGAATAGAAAATATTACTATATACCCGGTTTTAGACTCCACTTGTAAACCTTACGGTCAAAATTAAATTTTATATAATCTTACTTATATTAACTGATATCATAAATTTTATAACATTTAATTTACAGAATTTACAAGTGAAGCCGTAAACCAAATCTACCAAAATATTTCCAATCACTTTAACTTTAGAATATAGTGGCAGTTGGAGAAAGATTTAATGAGGTCTCATGGGGGAGGTGCCTTGTGTCATAAACTCGTACCAACTATTTAGGGATGCACGTAAATGGCAAAAGACATGACCATTCACTAACTTGTACATTGATGAATGGTTAGTACTGGTAATATTTTCGATTTGTAAACGAATCTAACATTTTGAGAAGGTTAGGTTGGTGGTGTTTAGTTTAATTTACACTAAACATTCAACATTCAAATTAATCAATCATATAATTAAGTTGTGACATCAATTTGTTAATTTAATCACCACGGTTGTTTTTTTGGTGATTTAAGTTGTGAATAGGGAATTAATCACTAATTTTAGTTAATCAACATGAAATGGATTTTTTCACAAGCATAAAATAGGACTTTGGTTTTTATATGATACTTTTTTGGTGTGATATTTGTGTGATAACACTTAGATAAGTGACATATGTTTTTAAAGTAACACGTGTCACTTATCTAAATAGTGTCACACAATCGTGTGTGTTACACTCAAAAGTGTTACCAAAAACTCACACTCATAATATAGTTTGATATTAGTGTTAAAATATAGATTAGTCTACAATTAATTTATGTTTTTGTTAAAAACATGCCCGTCATTTTCCTAGCTATTTAATATATCCCGGCAGAATTCTCCGAATTATGGATGCTGTTCACTTGTTTATTCCTATAATCAATAAATATAAATGTAGATATTAATGTTTCTGTCTGCATGCATGCCCCATGAAAGATTTAGCATCACCCAAACCTATAAATTATAGTAATAATGAACCAAACTTAGCGTTTAGTTTACAAGAATTTCTGCGTGAATTGTGCTACAAATTTGAACGAATTTCCAATGGAAGACGTTTATTTACACAGGGTCTTTAAGCAGGCTGTCCACCAGATAAGGAAATTAAGCCATATTAATTATATCTATTATTTGCTAGTGTAAAACATCATGCATAGATATATGCGTATGGAAAAAATTTTAAATGGATTCGATACCAAAACATTATGCTATAAACTTCTTGGTCTTGAATCAATTATATTACCTAATTAAGTGATGTGACTAATTCAAGATCAAAAAATTCATACAATATTATATGAATCCGATCCATCTAAAAATCTTTTTATGTATGCAAGATAAGATTGCAAGTAGGCCACAGCTTCGATGGAAAGAAAATGACAATTAATTGAGATTGTGAGATTTCGTGCTTTCCATTCCCCCACCCCATCCAACCGGCTAGATTGTTACACTTCGTTTTGAGTGGTCTTTGTATTGCACAACCATTATTGATCTTAATGTATGATTGCTGTCGTGCTATACACGCATATTATATGTATGAGTGCGTGTCGTCTTTGTATGGAAGTCATGAAAATCTTTTCTCTATCATTTCAATTTTTTAGAATTAATGTTTATTTCAGATTTTCTCTCTTAATATTTATGCTAATCTTTTATTTTATATTCTGAATGTTAATCATGTATGAATTAGTCTTTATAAATATTATTATGATATTAAAATATACGTAATAATTATATTAATTACGAGACAGTAAGTTATAATAGAAAAGCGTGATAGAAGATTTCGTGACGTTAACGTCCAAAGGAGAGTTATAGCTAGAACGTGCATTTGCATGTGAAATTAAGTTTGGATTTTTGTTGTAAGACCAGAATTCAGAAGATTGTTAAAAGTCAACAGAAAACTGAGTAGGATGCGTTTTAATCAGCTATTGTTCGTGTTTGGGCCGCTATCCACCGATCCCCACCATGTGATCAGTGATCATAAAAGAGTGTTCTGCTTTCTTGTTGGTCATCTACCGAGAAGGCTTAAACTGGTGTATTTAGCTATATTTAACAAAACAAAGTAATAAATGTTGACAACTGATAATATCTAACAATAATACGTTTTTCCCTCCACCAATGTGACCGTATAATCCTTCCGTTTCTTTTTAATTGTATTTTGAGTTGATAAATAAGGATTAAAAATCTATTAAATTGTATTAATTTTATAGAAAATTATATCTTTATTAGTATGGTAATTAAGGTAGAATTTGAAACAAAATCATTTAGTATGTTTTTAAAAAATTTTAAAGACAAATAATTTGGTACAAAGTAAATAAATTATCTAAAATGAACATGGAGAATATTAAAGCATCAATCAAATCACATTAGGTGTGAAGAGTTTGTATAAAAGATGTTATTCTCTCCTTCTCATTTTATATGTCATTTTTTTTTTTGGTCCTAAATTATTTATCATTTCTTAAAAATAGCAAATATATAAAGATACTCCCTCTGTTTCAAAATAATTGTCAATTTTTTAGAAATTATATGTAAAATTGACCATATCAAAAAAATAAAACAAAAAAAATATCAGTTTTTGCTGTATAATAGACAGCACAAACTTTGGTAATAAATATAGCGGTAATGAATTAATCCTTATGGAATAAACTGTCTCTTATATCTTCGGGTAAAAATATAAGTATTTAAATATTAGTAGTAAAGTAAATATAGTGTAATAAAAAAGAGCTGTTGGTTGGTTCGTCCGAATATGAAATCAGAGGTAATAATTAAAACAATATGGTAGGTAGTTTTCGGACCACCAACCAACCATGGCCCATAGTTTTAGGACAATGAAGGCCCAGACGCATTAAATTACCTAGAAATACTAACAAAATCACATCAAGCCCAAAAAACGTTGAAAATAGAAATCTTGGTAATCTGGGTCCCCAATCCCAATGAAGACTGTTTAGCTACTGAATCTCCATTATTGTTCTTGAAATCCTTCCTTTGTCCCTCCCTCCTACTAATAAATTACTACTACACTATACAATTTAATTAATAACACGATTTTTCATGAAAACGATCCACGAACTAATACTACAATAATCTAAGCTAATAGTTTTATTTAAACTCTAATGCTGCTATTTCCCATATTAATTTCTTAAAATCCGTGGATTATTGAAATATTTAATTTCCAATAGTTTTTAATTAGCGAACTGATTCTACGGTTAAAATCTGATTTTCATGAATTATTCTATTTTGTGTTCGGCCAATTTCCGAATTAGAAACGTCTATTTAGCAAACCTAAAGCAGCTTAATCTAACAAAATTTGTTTTTAGTTGCGGTGGAAAAAATTATAGGAAAATTTTACAATTCTTTTTAAAGAATCATTCTCTCGTTCTTTAAGAATTTGTACAGTACAACACTATGTGACATCAATGCAGCTATAAAATTCTCCAAAATTTTATTTGTATTAATACATGTTAATGAGCTGCAGTCTGCGGACGTAAAGGGGAAAAAAATACAAGTACTAAACGTTATTTTCGTTTAACTACCACCGCGACCGCATTGCATGCTGAAAACAATTGGTACCAATGCGTCAACAAAAGCCACATGATCTTATTTTTCACATTTTGTCTCGCACTATGTTGCATTGCTTAATAAACTATTAAGAATTTGTAGAATAATTTTAGTACATTAATTCTGACAATTTATTTGATAATATGACAGAAAATAAAATAAAGATATGTGTGATAGAAAATAATTAGTCTCAACAAAACCATACACCAATCGTTAGTATTATACTAAAATCACAACATTTTCTATTCCACAATTTGTCTAATGAAATATAAAGATTTTGTGAAGTAATTTTAGTATATTAATCTTAACATTTTATTTGATAATGTGATAGAAAATAAAATAACAAATAAAATAGAAGATTCTTAACGCATGCTAAACCGTGAACACAACTACAAATATTTTGTCTAATAATCAATGAATAAAACAAAAATTACCCTTTTGATGTGCAAGGAAATACTATAATAAATTCAAGTAGGACAGATTAGTAGAACCCTAATTAAATATGACAATGTAGATTAAAACCAACTTCTTCTATTCTAGAGTTGTGAAGAAAAAACAATAGTGTGCGGATTTATATTCTGCTACTACATATAAAATAAGGAGCTACTGCAGAAAAAGAGATTAATATTAATCCAAAAGGAAATTATATTTAAGTAGCACGAATGCATTATTACATATAATACTGCTTGAAACGCTGGAGACAATGTGTCAACTAAACCATGCCTATGCCAATCCGCAATTTCACACTAAATTTGGGGTCACTGTCTCCAATCTATACAAAACTACAAATGTCTGTCTCATAATCAACGAATAAAACAAAAATTACCATTTCAATGTATTAAGCTATATTAATCCTCCGGGCCAGTTTTACTGTGTTGTTAAAGAATATAAACCCACATAAATTTGTTGTCCTTTTGGTGCGTGCAACTGATATCCGATCTTTCATGTCTATTAGTAA
This sequence comes from Cinchona pubescens, assembly GCA_025175665.1. Lineage (NCBI taxonomy): Eukaryota > Viridiplantae > Streptophyta > Magnoliopsida > Gentianales > Rubiaceae > Cinchona > Cinchona pubescens. The sequence continues at coordinate 1,599,083 of JANKKI010000066.1, forward strand.
ATTTTGTAGTTTAAATTAATTTTTATAAAATAAATGATATTAGTAGATGTAATTAATGTTTTATAATATTTAATTATAATTACAAAGTCAATAAATAGAGTCTACTTAAATTTTTTTGTTATTGTTACCATTTGTAGGTCCTAAAATGTGATTAATTTTTACGAAATAAATAATGTTGTTTTGATAGTTATTATTCATGAAATTTTTTTTTATAAAAGTACTGTATACCCAACTTTTTTGGGGAGATGTATATCACATAAAAAATAATTAAAAAACGTATATAAAATGGTTACTAAATATTATTTGAAAAAATAAAAAAAATTTACTATCCAAATAACAACAATAATAATATTCATTAATATAAATAAAATTTTATAAAATTTAGAGTAGAGATTAGCATCCACAGATGGAATCTAATAGTACCGAGTCTTCTGAATATTTTTCTTACCATATTAAATAGTGATGCAAGTAGGACACGAACTTGTGTACTGCAGATTCGCTGCAGACGAGAGTAGGAGTCTTATTCGCTTGAGGTTTTGATTATTCATAGAGCAACAGACTTTGAGGATTAGTTTACTAATCACTAATCAAAGAAAGAATTCCTACAACTAGGCATGTTCTGTCTTTCGCTACCTAATTCAATTTGTCTTATTTGATAAACCGAAGCTCTGTCATGCTTAATATCCAAATGATATAGACAATGATAAATAAGAAAAAATAAAAAATAAATAAGCACACACAACCATTCAACAATTAATAGAAAATAAATAAAAAATGTTCCTATAATGTTACACAAATCGTTCTTAGTAAGAAAAAAAATTTATATGAATTTTTTAATTTAGATTATAGTACGATGAATTTTTTGATTAGTATTATTCTACGTTATTCATTTAAATAATATGAAGTGATGTACAATAACATGAATCAAGATATTCATGAACTAGATTCATACAAAAAAATTTTCCTCTAATAAGTTATCAAGTCAAACAAAGACACCTATCTTAAAGACACATAAACACAAACATCGGATTAAGAAAAGGTGAGAGGAGGTTGCGATTTTAATTAAAATGATTTAGTATTGTAATCTTCAAAACAATAAAAAATAGTTTCGGAGCTTCTGAAACTGAAAGCAGCGAGACACGATCCGTCGAAAGTGGCGCCACACTGACGACGTCAGCCGTCAAAAAACAGCGCCGTTTAGTCGCCGTCTGGTTGCAGGTGGTTTTAATTACGTTAACGTGCGAGTTTTATTAAGGCAGGTAACGGCGGGACGTTAGCTGACAAACGGAGACTGTGGTCATCGGGAAATGGAATATGAAATCATGCAATAGCTTATAGCTCTAGTCACGAGGGAGGGGACTCAGTCCGAAAGTCTGAGTTGAGGTTTGACGGAGATAGATAACGGAGTATGGGTCCCCGTACAAAAGAGGGCCCAGCCTTTTTTTTTTTTTTTGTGTATAGGCGAGAGAGCGAGGGGAGAGAGCGATGGGGTCGGTGGGGTTCGGCTTGGAAAGTGGCGCAAATTTGAATACTAACCTCATCGTGGGGTTAAGTTCACACTTTCATGGGTGATTTTTTGAAAAAGAAAACTAAAATGTTGTTTTGGACTGTTATTATTTTTAAATTTTTTTATAAAAATATTTTAGTAATTTTATTGATAGGATATATGTGAAATAAAAATAATAATTAAAAAAATGTGTACAATATAATTATAAAATATTATTTAAAAAAGGTGAAATTTTTTTTTTTGGTCCAAACAGCACCTATGTGTTGCAAAAGCCAAAAGGGCGTCATATTGCTCTTATTTGCGAAAATAGGCGGATTCTTTCGTCTTTTTCCTGTTTTCCTCCTTAGCAAAATAATTTTTAGGGTATTCTATTGTCCCACTAATGATATGTTTGATTCGCCTTTGTGAAGAATGGAAATTATAAGTTTTAATATTGGTACAGATCATTCCATTTTATTTAGTTGAATCTAAATGAGTTTTATTATATTAATAATTAATTAATTTAAAATTTAAATCACAATTAAATAATAAAAGTGTGCATATTTTTTGTACTTTCCTCCATACAAAATAATTCTCATAACGTTGATACAATCGTGCAAATCCACAAGAGAATTGTACCCAAAAATGGTCGTAGTACAAGTGCTCAGAGCGTGGGACCTGGTGAATTTTAAGTTCACAATTCTTCCCTCCAAAATCAAAGATTTGAAAAGTTTTGAGCTTTGAGGCATCGGGCAGTTTTCTTTTATCCCCAGGAGGACTGCATAGTTGGGTTGTCTTGATTTGCGAATAAATTGTCTTTGCTCACTTCAATTTCACAAAACTTTTACAATCATTATGGCTAAAATCATCCTTGCATATAAAGAAGACAAAGTTAAGCCATATTTTTTTCCAATCTTAGGTGGGTCCGCAATTAAAGTACATTGTGCAAAATGCCAATTGTTCTTTAATATAAATCTGTCTAATATAGTAATAGTATTCAATTCAAGTGGCCTGGGCACTTGGCCAGGATGTCTCGTGACCAAAATCTGCAGTCAGATAATTCAAAGACAGAATTCATATAGCTTTTGCTTCAAAAAATTGGAACAGTAATTGTACGCCGCCTACTCACCCATGTCGAAATTTTTTTTGTGGTTCCTAATTATTTATATTTAATAATTCTTTTAAAAAAAATCAAAAATTAAAATATTTTATCTACTATAAAATAATAAATATAAATTATAAAATATACAATTTATTATATATTTTGATTTAAATAAGAATTTTTTCGTACAATACGTCGTGGCCCCCGCATAAGAATCTAAGAAGGGATAATCAATGTAAACGTATCTACTAAAGACAATGTTTAAAGCCAAATCTGAACTTTCTATTCAGCTGCTCCCTGAGGCTCAGGCTCAGGCTCAGGCTCAGGCTGCCCGCTGCAGCATTTCAAAACTTAAAATTTTGGCTTATGTGACGTCGTTTGTGGTCGTCTATATAGAAATTAGAAGATGCAGTTTGGAAGAGCTTTAGCTATGATGCAAAGCACCCCATGGGCTTTTATTATTCTTGCAAACACTTTTTTTCTTCTTTAATTCTTTTCTTTCTTGAGGCCAAATATCCGAAGATATTTTTTCATATAAAATATGTTTCAATTTTTATTAAAAATAGCTTACATAATGTAAATTATTATCTAATAGTTCAAAAGTGTCACTAAACCGGAAATTTGTGCTTTTACAACTTCATTGTTAAACTTATTTTTATTTTTCAATTTTTGTCTAACCTTACTTAATTGGATTATAGAAAACTTGATTTGTTTGTTTGTTTATTTTTTTTCAATTTTTGTCCAACAATTTTCTCTTTATTGTAAGTCTTACAGTATAATAACTATTACTATACATATTTTATCATTGTATTATCTTATAGCTATCATTATATATATTTTTTATCACTATATTATTTTATAAGTTAATTTTAAACAAAATTAATCTTTTATTGACCACAATAACTTTTAAAACATTTTATTATATTTGTTATAAGACTCTTTAACTCATATTAATAAATCAGAGTTGAAAAACATTAAAAACATATGTTTCAAAACATTTGTATTTTGTCATCCAAAATTAAAAATTGTTTTGAAAATGAATTTTTTTTTCATATAATATTTCCAAAGAAAACATTTTTTCTCAAGAAAATATTTTACATTCAACCAGAATCTTAGCTATACATTTTTTAATGCATATGACTAGTAAAAGTATGACATTTAATTATTAAGATGAAAATTTTTCACTATGTAAAATATAGTATATTCTGTAATTAACAATAGTGTCTCTCTTAGATAGTAGTATTTTTACAGCTAATATTTCGCAATAATTAGTTAATATGGTATTTTTTTAACCATTTTTTTTTTTGTTTGACATGCATTACAACCTAAAAAATTGTTATACTATAACTTATCCCAAATTAATAGTTTTTCCTAAGAGGTGAGGACTATCTATTTAAGTCAATTATGTGTCAAATATTAAAGTGACTAGTGGTAGAGCCATATTTAATGTATGTGCAAAATAAAAGGAAAAATAATAGAAGTTAAGGAGTGGAGTTATTGGAAGATTTTAGAAGTTCAAAATTTTGGTAGAGATATTATTGGTAAAGTAAAAAATGATAGACACCAAAATATCCTTTGCCTTTATATATTGTACCAGCAAGAAAGGCACATCTCATGGGTGTCAGATTTTTTTTTGTTAAAAAATTACACAAATTTTTAAAAAAAAATATATAGTTGAAATTTTTAAAAATTATTAAAAAAATAAGAAGAAATATAGATACTATAGTGGGTAGTAAAGGACGGGAAGGAAATTATAGATAGTTATATTTTGAAGGGAGTGATATAATGGAAAAATCAAATAACGACGAACACAAAATTCAACCCTCCCCTTTATATATAGTATCTTACTATATATAAAGGAAGAGCTCCATTTGGTATAGTGGTCTCCCCGTTTGAAATCCTAATTATTTAATTTTAAATTTTAAAAAATAACCATCTTTAAATAAAAAAATTAAAAAAAACTACCATCAAGTTACCAAAAAAAAAAAAAAGAATTTTTTTTTAAAAACTACCTAATTCTTTAATTACGATATATAAAAGGAGAGCCCATACGATGATATTTCCTTTTGGGTTCCTAATTAGTTAATTTGAAAATTTAAAAAATAACCACCTTCAAATAAAAAAATACCAGGAGTAATCCAAAAAAAAGACTAAAAAAAGGTTTAAAACTACTTAATTTTTTAATTTTTAAAAAATTATCTATTAAGTTTATTTAAATTTTTTTTAATTTAACATTAAATACTAAATTATTTAATTAATTTTATATTTAATTTTTTTAAAATAACATATATAAAGCGTGCCAAAATTACTTAATAAACAGTCAATTGTACGAATGGTCAAAGTTGGTGTTTCGTGCACAACACAAGGGCAATATTGAGAACCTAACCTAAAAATCCCAAACTTGATATTAGTATTTCCTTTTTCCTCTCATTACAGTAACATCTGCAAACAATGGAAATCAGAAAACAACAGTTACAGCAACTGTGAAAAAAATACTCCATATAGAAGCGAAAGGAAGGACCAGTCCCCTTGTCCATAGTCCACCCCCTGCAACACTTTCTGGATTCTGCACAGATTATTGAGCACCAATTTTTTTGCATTGCATATTTCCGTGTAACACAAAGATCCCTCCAAAGAAAGGTCGCTATTAGACAGATGCAATTGTTCATCATTTTCTATTTGCCCCTTTTGGAAACCAATTCTTTGTAACTCACTCGTCATTATTATCACCAAAAACATCAGATCAACAACAATCCATTTTCACTAACATAAATATGGGATTGAGTTGTTGAGGTTATTCTTCAACTTTGCAAGTTTTCTTGTTTTAATGTCTTTCCTCTTTTTGTGCTTGCTCTCTCTCACACAGTAACACACACATGGTCAGCAAAAAATCCCTTTTCAATTAACTATACATTCAGTCCATAATTACTATGTGAGAACTAGTATTAATACACCTGTAGTAATGGTATTTTTCAATTTTGCAGGAATGGGGGTGGTTGTGATTGAACACTGAGGAGGAGTCATTTCTGATACTAGCAAAAGTGGGAAAAATACTAAGGATGAAAAGAAATAAGTTATACTCTTTTGTCATTTCAATGATTTGATATGGTCTTTTTTTTTGGTGTGTGTTTTTGGATGGACTATGTGAGATGCTTTTGATTAGTACTTACTTGGGTTTTGTGGTGTGGGGAGATACAAGGAATAGTTAATTGTTATTCCTATAGTAGTAGTAGGAGGAGGAATCTATATTTTTATGAAAGTGCAATAGTTAGAAGTTGAAATCTCAATTCAAAGGTTTCCCCACATTCCATTTTTGAAATAGTAGAGACCCTTTTTTTGGATCTGAAGAACAGCTCATCTCATTCTCACCTGGTGCCCTTTTTTCACAAAATTTTGACTCTTCTGATTTTAAAGCTGCCTATAAAGGGGCATCTACTAGTTGTAACTAAGCTGCATTTGTTGGCGTTGGTTTACATATTTCTGTCTGTTTCTTCTTGGCAGAGAAATCATGTGCCAAACAGTGTATGATTCTACTTGAGAACAAGATTTCTGCTTCTTGAGCTTCCATCAAGTCTTTTGGATTCATTTGGTTTTCTCTGTGAAAAGCTTTCTCCAAATGCATTGAAAGGGCTGGTTTTGGTACCATTTCCGAATCTTGACATCCTTTTCTTGATTTCAGCACCTTTTCTGGCTGGCTTCCCTTCTCCAAAAAGACAGCCTAGTGAAAAATTAGAAGAAAAATTACTTGCAGTATTAATAGGGTTGGTTAAAAGGGTCTTGTCATCGGAGGAATAGTGTGCATGTGGGCGGTATATGCGGGCTAATCACAACTTTGAAGGTGGGGCATAGTGCACAATAATGTCAATAATGATTTCTTGTTGCTGTTCTATTTAGAAAAGTATGTGCTTTTTTTATTGTCTTCTGGTTTCTCCATGAAGATCAAGGGATTAAGGGTGTGATGTGTTCAGAGGATTAGTCGTATCGAATTCTGAAAGACAAAAAAATAGTAGGAAGAAGGTTTTTCTCTGTTATAATGAGTAAGGAATTGAAGAAGGGGAAACAAGATAGGGAGAAGTCCGATGTTGCTGAAAAAGTTGTGGTTGCCGTTAAGGCATCAAAGGAAATTCCAAAAACTGCACTTGTGTGGGCTTTGACTCATGTTGTTCAACCTGGAGATTGCATTACACTCCTTGTGGTTATTCCTTCACAGAATTCTGGTAAGTCTTACTTTTCTGTTCTAAATCCTGAGAAAATTTTGCATTGTTCTCTCTTTTTCTGGCCATGCTGCAGTTTAATATTGAATACAGGAATGTTTCCAACAAACAGAGAAAACGAATTAGTGGTAGTACTTAATGGAATGTGTCGTCCTCTTAGCTTCTCTAGAATTTTTCTGGATGTTTAGGTTCTGTTATAATGGAAATGAGAATGTCCTTTTCCTGTCGTTGTGGGAACCATTTCATTGTTCTCGAGTTTCCTTTGAAACTTTATACAGGTGATTAAAGGCACTAACTATTTTACAATATGTAGTGTAATTCTTGAATGCGCGGCACATTATGCATATGTTTCCTTGTACAAAGTTGAAATGGATCATCAGTAGATTTTAATACTAGTGTTCTTTCCCATACAACCTTAGCTATTACCTTCCTAGTATCCTTTTTTGGTAAGCTTTGACTGAAATGAATTTGCTTCTCGGTAATAAGTTGTGAAAGGGGACATTTGTCGTCAATGTCTGAGAGTTGTTCATCTTAATTAATTCCTTTTCCAAGACCCCCTTCCCTTCAAAGAAAAAAGGAAAAAAAAAGTAAGGTTGTACAACTAAGTTCAGTTGTCAGTTCTTCCTCTCCCCTCCCCCACCAAAAAAAATAAAAATAAAAATAAAAAAGCTCTTCCCTCATGTACATGATTGGAAGAAATTGGTATCACATTATTGCCTATGGAAGAAAATTTCAGTTTACTGTGATCTCACCTATTGTTGCGCTTCTCCGATTTTTGGTATTGATGAAAGCAATTATGGACTTCTCAATAACCTGTTAATAGTACTGACTAACTTTTTATTCATTATATTTATTATTTAGGTAAAAAGCTATGGGGTTTCCCGAGATTTGCAGGAGATTGTGCCAGTGGCCACCGAAGGTCACAGTCTGGGACTACTTCGGAACAGAAATCTGACATAACAGATACCTGCTCCCAGATGATCCTTCAGCTCCATGATGTTTATGATCCAAAAAAGGTCAGAACCAAAGTTTATGCTTCGCCAAAGGGGGTGGGAAGGTGAGGCGTGCATCATGTTATTAATTTTATTTGCTTATCCTGAAAATTTTCTTCAGATAAATGTCAAGATAAAAATTGTGGCCAGCTCTCCGTTTGGGTCAGTGGCTGCAGAAACAAAGAGAACTCAAGCTAATTGGGTCGTTCTGGACAAGTAATATTTGTGATTCCTCTTATTCAGACATTTATTTATTTTTTAATTTACTAATTTCATAAAATTTCGTAATGAATTAGTTCTGAAAGTTGTTTAAATTTTCAGACACCTCAAACAAGAGGAAAAATGCTGCATGGAAGAGCTACAATGCAACATTGTGGTTATGAAGCGATCTCAGCCAAAGGTTCTCCGACTAAATTTAGTTGGATCACCTAAAAAGGAACCTGAAGCTACTGGGGCATCATCTTCAGACTGTCTCTTATACACATCTAGAAGAAGAAGTAAGCAAGAATGATTCTTTGAATTCTACCCGAGGTCCTCTTGTTACTCCAACAAGTAGTCCTGAAATGTTATACTTACTGCAACTGAAGCTGGAACTTCGTCAGTCTCAAGCTCTGATCCTGGGACTTCACCTTTTTTTGTCTCTGGGATAACTGGTGACCTGAAGAAAGATATATTGTTATCTACAAAAGAAGAACAAGATCTCAATGAATCTAGTTCAGACACCGAAAGTGAAAACTTATCTTCAACCTCGTCAAGCTTAAGATTCCAACCATGGGTAGCAGATATTGTCAATTCGCATTGTCATTCCTCCCTGATGGAAGAAAGCAGATCAAATAACAGACCACAAACTAATACAACCAAGGCTTTGCTAGAAAAATTCTGTAAACTTGATGATGACGCTGCATTTCGCTCGCCAAACTACAGGTCTAATTTGGATTTCAGCGGAAATGTGAGAGAAGCAATTTCACTGTCCAGAAATGGACCACTTGGACCTCCTCCCTTGTGTTCCATTTGTCAGCATAAAGCCCCTGTATTTGGAAAACCTCCAAGGTGGTTCACCTATGCTGAGTTGGACATGCTGCTTGCTAGTGGAGGTTTTTCACAAGCTAATTTTTTGGCTGAAGGAGGGTTTGGATCCGTTCATAGAGGAGTCCTTCCAGATGGCCAGGTAGTTGCTGTCAAGCAACATAAATTGGCAAGTTCTCAAGGAGATCAAGAGTTCTGCTCTGAAGTTGAAGTACTTAGCTGTGCTCAGCACCGTAATGTTGTTATGTTGATTGGATTCTGTATTGAGGATGGCAGAAGGCTACTGGTTTATGAATACATTTGCAATGGATCTTTGGATTCTCATCTTTATGGTACGCCATAGTGTTATATTTCTATGTAACTATGGATATCTGAAAGATGGATTTTTGAAAACTGTTGTCTTAAGTTAATTTTATGACATGAGCTGAACAATCTGAGAGAAGTACATGAAATCATATTCTCAAGCAAACAGTATATATAGGCATAAAACCTCGTTATCGAGAGTGTGATTAGTTCAATTTTATTAGTTTAAGATGCTGCTTTTGGTGTGCTGTTGATTTACTTGTAACAAGTACTCGTAACAATTGCAGGACGCCATTGCGATACGCTTGAGTGGTCTGCTCGGCAAAAAATTGCTGTGGGAGCTGCGAGAGGGCTAAGATATCTTCATGAAGAGTGCAGAGTGGGTTGCATTGTTCATCGGGACATGCGACCTAACAACATTCTCATCACCCACGATTTTGAACCGCTGGTATGGAAATTTGTATTAGGAGCTATATAGTTGACTATTTAAGTGTTCATCTTCTTATCATAACTACAGCTGACCTTCATCTTTTAAGAAAATAAAATTAGAATCATATACTGGATGAGAAACTGCTAGTTAGAAAGGAGTGCCTGTTGTCACTATTATTGTTGCATAAAAATTTGCTCTCGTCCTTTAGCTTATATTTGGGGCTTGAACAAGAAATTTAGTAACATTTCTTTGTTCATTTTTTATCACTGTAAAAATTTTATTTGATAAAAAGGACAGAAGCTCAATTTTGGGTGATTTGCTGCTTCCGCATCATGTATATTTATATTATATTTCATGTTAGAAAGAGAAATGAACTAAATTGATCTTACTGTGTCATTTGTTTTCTAGGTTGGAGATTTTGGTCTGGCTAGATGGCAACCTGATGGAGACACAGGTGTTGAAACTAGAGTAATTGGGACCTTTGGGTAATTGATGACTTTATCCTGTTGCCTCTTGTAGATTATTTTCAGTAAAGCTACAAAATGTAAACCTGTTCTTGGTCATTTAGGTACTTGGCTCCTGAATATGCTCAAAGTGGTCAAATCACTGAAAAGGCTGATGTTTACTCATTTGGAGTGGTATTAGTGGAGCTAGTCACTGGTAGAAAAGCAGTGGATATTAACCGGCCCAAGGGCCAGCAGTGTCTCACTGAATGGGTATGTTTCATCATCCTTGTAAAGCTTTTTCTATGTTTAATTTCTGAAACTAACAAAGAATTGGAGATCCTTCTTCTTTGATCTCATTGTGTTTTTTAATCCTGTTTCTCTGAGTGGTTTCGTGCAGGCACGTCCATTGTTGGAAGAATATGCGATTGATGAACTTGTGGATCCTCGGCTAGGGAATAAATATTCCGAACATGAGGTTTACTGCATGTTGCATGCTGCATCTATGTGCATTCGGCGTGATCCTCAGATGAGACCTCGCATGTCACAGGTAAATTATACTTTTGAGTGGTACAAGATTCAAAAAGTGCAAAAAAATGTACATAGTAATTTTGCTTATCAGTAGGTACAAGGTGCTATTCTTTACCATCAAATGCAAGAATACAAATTCACAGTAAGCAAATAATTTGAACAAACTCGCAGTCTAGATAAGTTATCCTTGGGAGACTAAGGATGCAGAAACCAATTTTTGGCAGCTTCTAAAGCCAGAATTATTGTCGCTTACATTTAACCCTTCTATTGGCTGCCTTATGGATGTTTGCTACGTGTTGATAAACGCAATGTTTATAGATAGATATAGAATATCATATCTATTATATTATTAGAATATCATTATAAAAAAGAATCTAATTTAAGCAAGCGGCCTTTTCGCGACTCAAAGAGCCTGATTACATTGCGTTCAGTTCGAGCTGGGCGATGAAAAGTTTGATAAACAATAACACGAATTCTTATTTTTTTACGTGTCGTGTTACCAGCTTAGTATCAAAGAGTTTTGAGCAGGAATGATGTGGTCAATCTTGTTCCACTGAGTTATTTTGTTTTGAGCAGGAATGATGAGGTCAATCTTGTTCCACTGAGTTATTTGATACACTTAGCTAGTAATATGAGAAAAGAAAACCAAGACATTTCAAAATTTCACTAACTATACCTTTGTTGTCTTGAAAGGTTTTCTTGCATCACAGCTATGATTAATACTCTTTATTAATTCATTTACTTGCGGATAAAAGGTGCTGCGGATGCTGGAGGGAGACATAATTATGGACTCATCTCAGATGTCAGCACCAGGATGCGATGTTGGTAGCCGGAGTGGAAGAATTTGGACACCTCACCAATGTTTCAACATCAACAATGTAGTGGTCCAATCTTAAAAGAGGCATTGGAAGGATTCTGTGGGAAGCTCTCCGTGGATGAAAGAAGACCTGCTTTCTGGGAGATGGATAAAGCCAGAGCTCCATTTGAAGATGATGTGTAAATTGCTTTCTGCAAACAACTTGAGCCATGATTTTATTGCAAATAGGTATGGCTATTTTTTGTTTTTGATGGATCCACTCAGTTGCAACTCTCTCTATATTTTGACTTTTGTATAGAAGCAAGTTAGGAATCTTGAAGTTTTGTAATCCAAATGGATCAAGAATATTTTTGTATTCACTAAGGAAGCAGTTGTATGTAGTGGAATTTATTCCCAAGTTTACAATTTTGAACTTCTAGGTTAAAGAGAATATATTCGAATATGCATATTATTATTTCTTTTTCAGTCCAATATTTCTTGAAACAATCACGATATTATGGTAATTGTTGCCGGCAGACACAAAAATTGTATCTTTAACAATAATCTATAAATTGTGTTTTAATATGATTATAAAAAGTATAAATCTTTAATTTTAATAAACACATAGATATTTGAAGTACACTTCAATCTGATAATGCATTACTCAATAAGTATATGTGAAAGACATACAAATTAAAAAAAAAAAAGAAGGAAATTTCATATATCAAATTAAAATGAAAAAGATTGGCAAGTCAATGAATGTGTGGATCAATCATCACTTCATTTATCTTTTCCAAAAGCCCGCTTTTTCCCTTTTTATTAATTAATTTATGTTTTTTTTAGCTCTTTTTCTCATGTCTCAAATCTTAATTCTTGGTCCACTACTTTTAAATTATATAACGTTCATGAATACTTACACCGTAACAAACTTTTTTTCTAAATCTTCTAATATTAAAAAATCTACCAATTATCTGTTCATCACAAAAGTAACCATTTGTTTGGGGAACCAACAACAAATAATTTTTTTTAACTGTACAAAGACTCCAAACAACTAGTCTACCAAAACCAAACAATACAAAGCAATAATAAATATAAGCACAAAAAATTAACAACATTATTTATTATTTCTTCGAAAACTAATTTCAATTCAAGTAAACAATCACACTCACAACATTAGCAGAATAATTGCCAAAAAAAATAAAAATAAAAATTTGACATCAAACAATCACTCAAGAATCATAAATTACAGAGAGTAATATTACAACATAATTAAAAATAAATTACAACAACAAAACAAACACTTCTACTACTACTAAGACGATGATGAAGTTGGGCCGCCGGACGAGCCCAAAAGCCCACCAGCAGCTTCTTCATCCAAGAACAAATCATCCGTCTTCCTCAACGCCGCGTGTATCAAAACCACCACAATCCCCACTAACACTGACACCAAAATATTCAACGTCGCGCGAGTCAACAGCAGCAAAACGATTGTAAGCACCGACAGAACAATCAGCACCACACGATCACTAATCAAACGGCCGAAAATCACCAACGGCTCATCTCGAAGGAAGTAGAGGCCAAAATCCACGCCGCCATCAGTACTATAAACACAATCATCGAGATCGGGTGCCAGAGCAAGCTGAGGAAGAGGATCAGAAGTACGATGATCGCGTAGTTCATGCTAAAATACGCCGCGTTTGTTTTGACCCGAGCGACGGCGTCGTGGAAGCTCGTCGGAAGTCGAATTGAGCGGAAATTGAACATCTCCCGCCACGGACGTCGAGTTCCGAGGCCTTCCTTGATGCGTTCTTTTGCGCGAGTGATGTACTCGAGACTTGCGCCTCCGCTGCCGGAGGACGTTGGGATGGTGCCGTATGTCGTCATTCCTCCGGCGAGTTTTGGTGGTGCGGAGAATTTGAGGTTTTTGGGGTGTTTGAAGTGTGAATAGAATAGGGTAGGGTGTAGCGAGCTGGATTAGAAGATCAAGCGGCGGTGTAAATTAGAAAGTGTGTGATGTGATGCAGCGAATAAATTATGTGGTTTTTATGCGGTACAAGTGAGGTGCACTGTATAGTGATTTCTCAATGTTTTTTATCATTTTTAAACTTTTAGGAGAATTCAATCATCAATTTTTTTTTTTTTTTTTAAAAATTTGTGTATACAATACTATGTGTTTTAACCATTTATATTTTATAAATTTTTAAAGTTGGTGAAATGATTTTATTAATAAAATTATAGATTTTTTTAAACTTTTAATATTTAATTTTTTGGAAAATTTTTACATTTTTGTTGAGAAAATTATTTTGTTTGCTCTAAAATTTTGTACAACAAATTATAGAATTTTACTAATTTGTTTAGTGAAGGACAATGCCCAATATAGAGCGCAAAGAAAGTCCATTGCAATCCTTTTTGGGGATATTTCTTTTATCCTAAGGTAATTAAGTTTAGCGTGGCTTAGTGACGTGAGCTGATTCTTTATGAAAAGGAAACTAATAAGATGAGATATTTTTCTTTCGATTTTCACATTTTTACAACTTTGATTTGAAGTTTATTACTACTTTTTTTTTTACATTCCTAAAATTTATTGAAATATTTATTTAAATCAAATAATGACTATCTAACAAATCTTTAGTGATTATAGAAGAAGTTAGACATGCTTGTATACAAATGATGATAATATAATGTCGATATACAAATTAAAAGAGCATAAACGAAGATATTAGATTTTTCATCCATTTTTACAAATGTATTCTAAATGTATTTTCTTTCTTGAAAAAAGAAAAAGACCAAATATTGACTAACGAATTTCATAAAATATATATATTTGTTTCCATGAAAAACATAGTTCAATGAAAGATATGCTGCAAAATCATACAAACAAGACATTTTCATGGTGAAAAAGTTTAAAGGATCAAGAATATAAAATCGTGAAAATAGTCAGAATTTTCTTGGCATTTAATTTGGAATTGGTCATGTTTTAGTGGACGATATATGTTGTTGCTTGCAAATGTACAAGGAAGAGACTCCAAGCCCACCTCCCAAAGACTCGACATATTCAACTAACCACATAGGTCCACGGGCCCAAGGCACTTGGGATAAGACCACTTAACTAAGCGTCGTCGTGGGGACGTCAAGCTACCAACGAGGCCGGCGCTGTCACCACGTGGACTGTTCCTACTTGGTGAAAGGCTGTCAATGTGATTTTTTTAAAATATCTTGTAAATCCGGAACTCCATCGTATAAAATCTTCTTACGTGGCATTACAAAAAAAGGCCCAATGATCAACTGCCTAGTGCCAGTCGTGAAATGAGCCTTGCAACTTAATTCTATTTTATTAGCGGGGAATTTCTTGGAGATTTTCTTTGACTTCTAATGTCCTATTAAAATTGTAAGTTGCGACAATTATCTAAAATATATTTTATTTGAATACATATATCTTATTGATTTTTCAAACAAAAAATTTCAAGCTAAAGTATTGGGGGATGGTATACAGGAGTGGAGGTGCAGTTTGTTTGGGGCCTACGAGAAAGATGATGGGCCTAAAAAGAGGGTGATTACAGTCTGGAGTAGGAAAGTGAGTATGGGCCTTGAAGAAATGTCCTTTAGAATTAGGCTACACCTGTCTATTATTTTGTGTTGTAGTAGTAAAAGTGTTGAATGCTCAGATAGGTGAGGTAATGGACGGTAGAGATTGAGGGATTAGTAGGGAAGTGTTTTGAACCGTTAGATTGTTTTAAGTGATAAGATGATTAGTTGTGGTAGTACAGGGTACAGCAAAGCATATCCGGCGGTAGATTTTTTGCAGAGGCCACCCACTTCTCGCGACAGCACGTAGTTCAGCCGCTTTTTTCCGTCCGTCCGTCCGTCCGTCCGTCCTTGACTTTGGATTATGGATCTGGGAGTGGTTGATTTGCTCCGGTAACACCACCCTTTAATGATTTAATTGATTTCTTATACTAATTTGTATTGTAAATCAGCGCTAATAATTGTACTAATAATCCTTCTCTTCCGAATCATAAATCTTCTTCTTGTTTGTTTATTTTACAGCTATGCGCGCACCATCCAACCTCCTGATGATCAGCCACAACCATGTTATCCACAAACCCAGCCAACACTTCACAATTTTTAGATCCCCACCTAGCCCTACAATTCACTGTATAGAAACCCCCCTCAAAACCCCCCCTGCCTTGCCTTGCCTAGATGTAACTATGGTCAAAGCCAAAGAAGCAGAACCATTGCCAAAGAAGCCCTAGCCTACTAGGTTATTTCCTTTTCTTTTCTTGATTTTCTTCCTTTTTACTTCTTTTCTTGATTTTCTTCCTTGTTACTTCTTTTCTTATACTCTTTTTTTTTATTATTATTTAATTTATTGCTTCTACGGGATGTTTGTTGTGTTTATTTGAGACAGATCTGACCATTTTTTTTCGAAATTATTATTTTTATTGTTTAAACACGATTTTCTGCTATAAATGTAAAGCAATTTCTTACTTCTTTTTTTTTAAATTTTTTTTTATAAAAATCGTTTTCTTTTTTTCTTTCTTTATTATTATTATTATTTTTTGTAGCCATTGTTCCGAATGTTTTTACATGCTTTCCTTGCTTTGAGACTAGAAAAACTAGTCTTTGAGGCTGTAGTATAGAAACAATTTCTTTAGGGTTGTTTTACAAGTTGTTGTTTTCCAGTCTGGTTGACGGTTTGTTGAAGTTGTTTTAAAAGTCTGGTCATTGCTTCTACTGAATGAGACACATCTGACATTTTTTTCCCGAAATTTTTTTTTCTGCGTTTAAACTTGATTTTCTGCTATACATGAATGACAATTTCTTGCGAATTTTTTTTTTTTTAAATCGTTTTTTTTTTTTCTAGCCATTGCAATGAGGGTAGAAACACTAGTCATTTTGGCTTGTATTGAAAATTTCTTTAGGGTTGTTTTAAAAGTTGTTGTTCGTCTGTTGAATCTTGATGATTTTTTATTAATTTTCTTTACTGCTTTTTACATGAATAATTTAATCCTTTTCCTGTTCTGTTGTCTATAATATTTTCCTGTCTTAGGATGAAGACATGATCTGCTGTTTTTAGTGTTTGTATAATTTTAAATGTGAATGATACAAGAAGCCTTCCTATTGCACAAACATGATTTTCTCTGCTACTTATGTATATGGAAATTGGTTTTAAATATCATTTTTTTTTCTCTACTGCTAATTATTTGACTGCTTTTGCTATGCATTGAGTGTTTTAAAAAATAAAAAAATAAAAAAAAACTTAAGTCTTTTACCAATTCAAGCTGCATGCATCATATTTACTTCAAACTTGTCATTAAATTTGACTGATGTTAATTTAAGCCTTTTCTGCTGTGTTGATGTTAATTTAAGCCTTTTCTGCTGGAAATACTTGAATCACCTCAAAAGGGCCTTTCCACTTTGACTTGAATTTCCCAGGAAATATCTTGAACCTTGAATTATATACCAAAACTTTAAGCTCAATAATAATTCACTTCGGCATAGTCTCTTAGTTCGGACGCACACGCTCGTTTGAACAGCACCCTCTCTCGGATGCTCTCACTTGTCCGAAAACCTCCACTCTGCCTCGGACACTTATGATCGTCCGAATGTGCTCTGTTGATGTTAATTTAAGCCTTTTCTCTTTTGTTGTTAAATATCATATTTTTCAGGCTTTCTCTACTGTTAATCATCTGACTGCTTTGCTAAACCTTTTTGCTTTGTTATGCTTTGAGTGTTTTAAAAAAAAAAAAAAAAAAAAACTAATCTTTTAGCAATTCAAGCTGCTGCTTGTGTAGAATAATATTTGCTTCAAATTTATAATTAAATTTGACTGTTGTTAATTTAAGTTGATTCTGCTTTGTTGGGGTTATATTTCACTGTTGTTATCTTGCTTCCTTGCTTAGGATGAGAAGCAAAGTTGCAGCTTCAACCTCCTTCCTATGGAAGAAGTACAGGCAACTCAAGCTTGAAAAGGAATTTGGTGGTGGCAGTTCACTGTTCAGCCAACTTGAAGGGATGAAAGTAAAAGTTGAAACTTCACTGGGCTGCCCGCTGAACACTGTGCAGGTGCTCCTTCATCCCGCCGACAAGGATGAGGTAGACTTTAGGGATGCAATAAATAATGTCTTATTCACATAAATGGGAAGTTCTATGAGCCCAGGAATGGTTGAAAAGGCCTATAAACAGGGCTTCCTACGTGATCATTCCAACATCCTTGGCCCAATATGCGTTATGGCCCTTTTGGATAAGGGGTGAGGGCGCTGCTGAGAGACTTGTGGACAAATTGTTCTCTAACTACAAAATTAGGGAGAGGGTAACAAAATTGAGGATTGATATGGAGATCAGCAATGCTTGTGAGCTTTTGGATGAGCTTGCTTTACTAGATTCTTCAGAGTAGAGCTATAAGGGGTAGGGGAGTTTTGATGATGACTTGGACTACAGATGACTTTTGACTACTGAATGTTCTTTCTGTGTGATCTTGTGTCTTTTTGGTGGTGTTATTGTAGCTTTGTTTAATTCTGTTTATGTGGTACTGGCGGTGTTTGGTGATTTCTAGTAATATCATGCCTGTGGTGATTTCTAGTAATGTCATGCCTGTGGTGATTTCTAATAATGTCACCTCTTTAATATATCAACTAGTTGTCTGATTTTTGTTTGTTAATTGATTGATTGAGTTGACTGTGAGTATTATCTTTCTCACTTACCTGGTACTGAGTATTTAAAGTATGATAACTTCAGTGAAATGTGAAACTGGGAATAATCACTCGTATCGTTATCTAAACAGTATATAGAAAACCTTATCTATATTACAATATACAATCTATATACTAAACCTGAAGCCTATGTAGAACACTGCCTGCATGTGGCAAAATTAAAATAAAATAATTTAGTCATAATGATGCTTTCACGGGCAAAAAAAATTAATGATAATCACCACATTATAGTTAAACTAATTTTGTAATTGTATTAATGACAGAGTTGAAGTGTGGCGTCTGTTTTTTACAACTCATGTTGGTTGGCTACGAAAATTAACTGCAATCGGAAGGTTTCCCATGCACCTTCTGATAAAGAATGCATACATGCTCATGAAGTCTTGAATTAACATGAAAAAAATGGTGAATTACAAGTGTCCAAATTATGCAGTAACGGTCAATTACAAGGTTAATTTTATTCCGTGCTTACAATACTAGTTATTGGAATGACCATGGGTACGATACCATTTTATTTACATTCCTATTCTACAACTAATCCAAACAAAAACCTTTGAGATGATACAATATTTACTTCTACAACTTCACATTTACCTCTGCTAAGATTTGGTCAATCTATCAAACAAACTTCAGGTTTAGGCAAATGCCACTTGCTCATTCTTGGCGTCATCGCTACACCAACCCCCCACATTGCCCGATTAAGTTTAAGGTATTGAGAGTTAAATTTGTCAATTCACTCATTCCATTACTCAGACGACATAATTTTGTCAAAACTGTATATTTAAAAATGAAGACATAAATTTTAAGTACAAACCATACAATTTATTAAAGATTTACCTTATTTTCTCCGTTTCCTCACCCCCACACGCATTCCTCAAGGCGGATATCTGTCTATGCACAACTTTTTAAATATATTTGTTATTTTTTAAAATTGTTTTGTGTAGCTTTTCTAAGTATACGTCATTAAAGAATAAATAATTTTAAAAATAATACTACTTTATTGTTGAAATATGATATTAAAAAATAAAGTGCATATTTGTCCATTTAAACAAAATTCTACATACAATTGTAATTAACCCTTCTTCTAAGGATATCTTATGAAATTGAAAAATAATGTCACCAACTAAAGTGTCAATGTACTAAATTTGAAGGGTTCTGCTTTTAAAAGTTTATCAACTAATTCTACAATATTTGCTAATTTTCTTAGTAGAGTTGCAGGATTTGTTTGGTGGTGTCTGTAATTTGAGTGGTTGTTTTATATTCAGAGTCTAATGCAATCTGACATGATTTTGCCCATTCTAAAATATACTTATAGTCAAAGTCTGTGCATTATGCACTCCAACGTAAGGATCTAACGAGATGCCTAGAGTGCATGCCTCGTGCATCTGGAAATTCATCACAGCTTATAGTGTAACCCACATTTTTGAAAGCCAGGGCAAGTTACAAGCACTAGAACAAGTAAATGCTACTAATTCTTGTAGATACCGTAAATTTCTGAGGTTAGATAGAAGAAGATATTGCCTACTAGATTATTTTTGGTTTATAGCTGGGCATTATTTTATCAGGATGTTAGCGTGCCACATTGACTTTTCTAAAAGGGGTCTCCATTATTTAGATGAGGTATCTGCCTTAAATGTCAGTTAAGATATGACGCAAGTTGCTTAGGCATTTGGTTGACCTTTCCATAGAGGTTCTGATTTGTGTTCAGATTAGAGAACTGAAAAACTTACAAGGATGAATATTTCACATTTGAAATGCGGCCCATTGTGTTACATATGGAAATCAACAATATTTCCAAATGGTAATAACGTGGTATTGTATTTAAGTACTAGTAGACATGTAGTAGTGAGCTTGTTGGATGCCAAGCCATTGCAATGACATGTGAAAAGAAGTGAATATATATATATATATATATAGAAACAGGCTCAAAGAAAACCATGTAGTAATTCCTTTTCAAAAAGATTCCATGAGGAATTTACTTTCTTAAAACACCTGGAACATTGTTCTAATGAAATATGAACACCAAAAGTTCTGCATGGTTACTGCTAATTTTTTATCATCTCAATATTGCGATTATTTTAGTTTGTTTTGCATATAAAGATGGAAGATAAATATTTGGTTGCATATTTACTGAAAACGAAAGCATACTGCTCCGCTCATTAACAGAATTGCAGCATCATCTGCTAGTTCAATTAGTCTGGTTGGGAATGACTTTGTATGTGTAGTTTACAATCAGGTAGGGCATTAGCAGTATCAGGCAATACTAAGCAAACAGATGGTATTATATGCCAAACATAATCAATAGAAAGCAAATCGAATAGGTGGTTTTATTCTGTTGTTTCCCTTATTGGATGGATCAAAAGTAAAAAGTTGTCAATTGGTACCTTCATTTCTATTTTCTCTTTTTTTTTTTTTTTGGGTAGACCGCCCCCGGGGGGCTAACTGTTTGTTTTTGAAATCATAATAACTCTCTTGCCGAGTCAGAAAGAAGAATCAAATAACACATAAGAAATCTGCAAGTTGGTCTTACTGCTGTTGGTCTTTGGTGTTTTCACGAGATTCAGTCACTTTTCTTGGTTGGTGCAATAATGTTAGGAATATGGGACTCTATTTAAGAAGGAATGTCTACATTCAAATTTTTATGAAACCTTAGTTTACTTGTACTTTTTACTTTTTGCTTGCGCTTATTGAATCTTTTGCATCCATTTCATCATTTCTTTGGTAATTGCAGAGCAAATAACCTTTTGGTTTCTTTACATTAAAGGTAAAAGCACACTATAAATCAAAGGCCTTCTGGGGGCTTAAGCGCAAAATCGAAACCGTTTTAGGGGAAGTGTATTGTAATTCGTATTATAGTTTATTCTTACTTATATAAATTTATATCTTACAATTATTCATTAATAACATGTGCAAGTTTCTTAAAAAATAAAATATGCATGATAAAAATAATATTCTAGCACAAAACATTACAAATAAGTGCATCCCACCACATATTATTTATTTGCTTAATAGTCCAATGATCAAAAAATAAAATTGAAAGAGATCCAACAAAAATTTAAAAAAAAATAGAGAGATCAGCAAACATAATTGTCGTAAAAAAATGAGAAAAGCCATTTTTTTGGGCTTTGCTTTTGGGCCTTTTGTGTGTGTGTGTGTGTTTTTTTCTTGGGTGGTGCTTCACCTTCACTGCTTTAGACACAAAATAGTGACCTAATTGCTCTTTGCCTCGCATCTACCGTTACTTATTTTGTGCTTTTACTACTATGATGGTGGTTGGAATGACAATGAGAACAGGACCCCCCCAACCACCACCACGACAAAAAAAAAAAAGAATGAAAAGTAAAGGTTAACAAGAGATATGTTTATCTCCTCTCATACATTTTTTTGGCTACGTTCCCAATTTCCTTTTCCTTGGACTGCTGTGTTTTGCTTAGAAATGAATGAAGCAATAAAGTGTCGAACTTATACAATTGATCGTCTTGATGAATGCTTGAAATGCATATTGCACTGCCTCTAGTCATTATGTATAATTTTGAACTTGGAAATTGGAAATAACTGGTATAAATTGGCGTTAATGGCTATATCTCTTACCTGATTGTGTGGGGTACATTTTATCTGACACTAATTTTTGTTCTTCTTTTGGTATTTAATGTTTTTTATTTATTGTCACTTTTGGCACCTAAAATAAAGGAGTATCTCTGCTTTGGATATCCTGTAGGGTTACCAACGTTTAGATCCAGTCCCCTGTCAAGTTCTGAACTGGATGCCGGAGCTGAGCAGCACTTTATGAGTATGAAACCTAAGGAAAGATGCAGCATTTTCGTGGATAGACTGGAAATGGTATATTAATTTGCTCATAGATTTTAGAATATCTTGTTGACTCTGACCAACACTTTAAAAAAATTATCAAATAAGAACAGGCTAAACTCACATTTACTTTTATCACTTATCACTCGTACTCCAGTTTTGTAATTCTACGTAATCTGACTTCTATTGTGATGTTTATGTCATCTACTTGTGATGTACAGATGATTTCAGAATAGGATAACATTTACGGCTTCTTGTGTGGCTTTTTACGAGAAGTTTCTGGCTGGGTGCCCTAATGGAAAATTTTTTGAAACTGTGCTCCTTTTTTAAATTGTGCTAATTTTTTTTTTTTTTTTTTAAATCATGATTGAGCTTGCATTCACAGAATACGAGTTCCCTTCTCCCGGAAATCATTTTTCTAATCGGCATAAAAAAAGAACAATTTTAAAAATGAGCACAATTTTAGAAATTTTTCTGCTGTAATGTTCCAAACTTGAAGAACTTGTCAGGTTCTGGTTCTAAACTTTATGAAGTTGTTATAGCAGGTGAACTTTTAGTTTGTCTTTGCTTAACTTCGACTTGGTGCCCATTACTGGAACTAGTTTTTTTTTTGGTTTGAATTATTATTGCTAACTGAAGAGGTTTTAAACAATGTAAAACATAAAAGTCAGGCACCTGCACTGTGCACATCAGAGGCAATGTTCAAGCGGGCGGACTGACATGAACCACATTACAGGTATTCGAGCCTGAATGTTCCTTGTGTGTAGCAATGGTCAGGTCCTGTCAGCCAGCCAATCACTTTTCTGGAAACCAATTAAAGTTACAGCACTAACGGCCGAACATAGTAATAGTTCTAGGTCTATGTTGCAAGATGAAAAAAAGAAGAAAAAAAAAAAAAGAGCAAGAAATGGATTTGTTAACATTTGTGTTTGGATCATTAAAATGAATTAAGTTGAGCCTTCAAAATTTTTTCCAAAGATAATATTTTCTGGGTTTCATTCTTATTCTCTGAAGGGGATTAGGGGCACATGACCTCAATATATTAGGGCCTTAGCTTTTCTTGGGCAAACTAATTTTGTGCTGGTCTTTGATTCATTGCTCATTGTCCTAGTATTTCAACATCTTTCTGCAAAAAGAAAATTTAGCCTGTGGTGCATGAGTTAAACAATAATTAGCTGTATAGTTTCGTTCTTACTTCTTTCATGTTATAAGCTCAAACAAACCAGGTTCTCTTCTCCTTGAATGAACCAATCTGGGTGTTTTATGCAACCTGTGGTTATTATTTCACACTTATGTGCATAATTCATGGGAAACAAAAAGATATTTGTAATATTTTTACAATTTATCGTATAAATACAATTATATTATTAAGAGAATTTTGAAGAAACTGTTCCCCAGAGAAAATCATCATGTAGAAAAATGGATGTGGGAAATTTTATAACTACTTGAAAAGGATGTAACAGGAATAACACATAGTGACATCACATCAAAAATAGGGTCCTGCCTTATAAATAAAAAGCTATCTACCCAACATCATATTTATGGTGCCCAATAGCTATAAATGAGATTTTTTTTAAAAAAAATAGTTTAGTGGGCAAGCAATTAGTTAAATAGAGAGAAAAGATTAGAGAGTTTAGCGGCCAGTTGCTTTGGATTCAAAACAATAGAGAATACTCAAAAGTAGAGGATCCAAAGGCAGAAACAAGGTATAAGCTTAGTTGCATATGACCTGCAAGGCTGATTAGCGCCACTTTTACTTCTTTCAAATTGACAGTCTATTAATGTAAAATGTCATCATTTTGGTTTTACTTCATGCTCCCAACCCATCCACTAATCCATATGACCAATGATATTGTCACAGCAGCTATCTTATAACCACAACATATTCCTATTGAATAACAAAATTACCCTCTCATGGATTCTCACTTATTTTGCAGAACCCACTATCCCTCCCCTCATCCCTTTTTATCATCATACATCTTAGAATGAAGGACAAAGTTTGATATCATACTCCAGTCCAAACCTAAAAAAGTATCACTGGACCTCAAAACATCCCCAATCAAAATTTCAACTGCAACAACCCTCCTCTCAACCGCAATTTTCACTTCAACCTCACTCTCAAATGCAACCTCCCAACCTCTTGGTCCATAACACAGACCAAATAATTATCACATGTATTACACACCTCATCTCTACCTCCCAAATCTCGAGTAACCTAGAAGGCGGCAACCTTGGTGTACAAAAGGGTTCAAATTTGTGTTGACCAATGAGCTTTTAAAAAAGAAAAAACCACCTCTTCCCCTTACCCTCTAATGATTTGAACCCTGACTTCATAACAGAAACGTTTTACTACCTAAATTGTACTTTGTTGTCAATGAAATTTGATTACTGCAATTTTAGCCTATTCAACTCCCCCACCAATGAGATTTGATTACTGCAATTTCAGTCTATGTAACTCCCAAAAATCCAACTATTGGTAGAATATCTAAATTGCACTTTATTATCATTGGATTAATGAGATTTTATTTCGGCAACTTTAATTTATTTAACCCCTAAAAATCAAATCAATTACTAACATTTTATTAATTTAAAAATATCACATCACTCGCCACTTCTTAAAACCATGTAATCAAGTTTCATGTGGACATTGAACCAATAAAGAATTATATTAGCTCTCCAGAATGTATGAACCATAAGACCATTATATCCCGAAATACCTTGCTGTATCAAAAAAAGAAAAAAAAAAAAGCCCATATTTGTAACCAACTACAACAACTAGAGGTGTTTATCTTGACTCGCTCACCCGAAAAATTCGTTGAATCGATTAGTTTCAATCAGAAAAAAGAGGGTACCCGAACCGCATTCTGAAAGCGGGTCGGAAGAGGGTTGGGTCACTCAAGTTGAGGGTCGGGTAGAGAGTCACATTTCAGTGACCCGCCGGGTACCTGATCCGGTCCATTTCAGGGGTAATTTTGTAAATTTGATTAATAAAATTTCATTAGAAGTAAATACTTATCAGGTTTATTAGTGGCTTCTCATCTCTTCTTTTTCAATTCCTTGTTTTTCCTTTCTTTTCCGCCTCAATCATCTCTTCCTTTCCTCTCTCTCGCATCCTCATTTCTCACACTCGCGTCTGTTGAAATGTATTTTGCGATTTAATTATTATTGCTATTAGCCTGTTGCTACTTTTTAGTTTGTTGCTATTGGGATGTAATATTGGGCTGTGTTTTGTAACTTAGATTTAATTGTTATTGATTTAATTGTGAAATTAACTTGCTTAACTTTCAGGTGCCTGAGAGTAGATTATTCTCAGAATTTTCTTGACCCGGTCAGTGAGGGTCGAGTACTTTTTTTAACTCATGGACTGGGTAGGGTCAGAATTTTCTTGACCCGGTAAGTGAGGGTCGAGTATTTTTTTTAACTCATGGACCGGGTACCCGATCTATGAACACCCCTAACTACAACAATCAATAGAACATAAGGGTACTTGACTTACGGTTTACCACTTCTACTCGAAAATCAAAAAAAAAAAAAGAACTTTCACTTCCCGATTTAACTGGCCGAGCAACTATTTTATATATATATACACACTGAGTAACACAAATGTTTCATTACCCTTGAGCAGCTACCAAGTTATATTCTGCTTTAAAGTCCTTGATTCAAGGCTTAAACCCCCCCAACATCTTCTTATATCTTCAATTTTCTAATTAAAGCCCTTATTATTATTATTATTATTATTATTTACGTTTTTAACCATTTCACAAACTCAAAATTGAAGAAGAAAATCCTAAATTTTATTCTCCCCCTTCCATCTCTGATTCACAGCCTCTATCTCGCCTCCCCAAATCGTAGCCACCTTCTCCCTCCCTCTCCCTCACCCTTTCTCTCTCATCTCCACCTCCCCTGCTTCTAACCCTCTCTGTAATACTCTATTTTTCTGATCATTTCACATATTTTCGTACTTGATTTTATTCTTTTAAATACTCATTAATATCTCTTTTAAATATTAAATAATCGTTTTACCCTTTTTAAATATTTTCTAAAGCTTTCAAGTAAAAGTAAAATTTTACAAAACTTGAAAGACTAAAATACAAATCTTGAAAACCTATTAAAAACATTGTCTCGAAGTCTCCTGATTCATTTTTCCTTCTGTTTCTCCAAGTAACCTCAGTTTTTTTTTTTTTTTTTTTTTTTTTTTTTAAACTCCATCATCCAATTCCTCAAATCCTATATTTAGTTTGAAAATTTTACTCCCAAATCAAATTGGTGATTCAAAAATCTTCGTTGACTTTTAATCCAATTTCAAAAGTAAGTTTTACTTCCAGATCTAAATGTATGATTTTTATGTTAAATTTTAAGTTTCTCAATAAATTAATTCGTTTAATTTTGTTGTTTTGTGAATTGATTTTATTACCAACTATGTTTATGACCTATTGGGGTTCGATTTATGGGTTGGAATTACTTTTTAACTATTATTTTTGTGAGATTTGAATTAGGGTTTTGACAATTTTTAACCTAGTGATGTATTTGAAATTATGAACCCAATTTTTAGATTTTTATCTTATTTTCATAAATTTAAATCAACCCTTATTTGTTTGTATTCGATTATTGTTTAGTTTGAATTTGGGTGATACCTAAAAGTGAATCCCTATCTTGATTTCTTTTTCCTAATAGTATAACACTCTCTTGGTTTAGGTGATTCAGAGTTAGAGTTTTAGACCATTGAAATTATGATACGTCTACGAAATCGATTTTCGAGATAAGTGTTTACGCATTTTTTATCGATACCCTGTATATGATTGGTATTGTAATACTAGAATAATTGATATTAAGGTACGTAATATATTTATTTTGACTAATGTTTATAAGGTAAGTAGTTTATAAATTATATGTTTGTTATGTAATGTACTATTTATTCATTATTGTGCTATGTGTTAATGAATGATTACTGTGAAGGGTTCAATGGGTCACTTTAATGGATTTGGCTATGAGTGAGTGAAATAAATGATTTACTGAGTACTTTGCTTCGTAAATGTTATATCTAGTCTATCGAGAAGATAAGTGATAAACACTCCGTTATGCCTTGTCTACTCGGGCAAATAAAAGGTAGACCTGGATCCAGTGTTGGGAAGACTTGTGTGAACCATGAGCTCCTTGATTGACATTTGTATTTTAATTATTGGAAATATCTCGTATATTGTTTCCTGTATTGATTATATACATGTTATCTATAATTGGATTTAAATGTTATTTACTAAGTACGATGTGCTTACTCTATTATTATTTTTCACTTTTGTTTGCAGTCGATGACCAACAGGAGACGTTAGTAGGTCCTGAATGTCGAGTGCTGACCAGGAAGGAGATTACAGTACAGACCCCAATTATTGGAGATAGAGTTTTCCTGTTTACCATCCTAGTGTGAGGTTGATTTTTATACTTAGGCCTGTGTGCCTGTGGACTTGTTAGATTTGTCTTGTAATCGAATTTTTAACTGTGTTTCGATTGTAGTTTTGTTACTTGTATATGATTGTGATTTGGTTATAGTGGATTGTTGTGAATATGGCTGTTGAATATATTTTGTGGTCTTTATTTTGGTTGATTTGGAAATTTAATGACAGGTATTATGGTTTATATATTGCTCTTGTACTGTGCCTTGCATGCTTGGGGTGATCCCGAGATGCGGCGTGTCATTGTCCCGTTTTGAGGGCGTGACACTCTCATCTATTTCTTCCATCTCCTTTCTCATCTCTCATCTCCCTCATCTATCTTTTCCACCTCCTTCCTCATCTCTCCTCTCCCTCTCTGCTCCGTCGACGCTCGTCTGTTCAAATATTTTTTTCATTAACAACACAGTCATAGTAGTAATTTCAAGATCTGACCTTTCTTCTCCCACCCACTTTAACTTTTCTGTAGGTGATTTGGTGAAATTAATTTGTGTTGGATTTAGATTTTGGATAAACCCAATAAACTTTGATCTAATTTTGGGGAAGGAAACAAAAAATCGGATTTTATCGGTGCATTCGGTAATTTTTTCCCATTTTTTATGATTTTCCAGCTTTATCATTCAATCAGGCCATCGTCATTGCTAGTCTAAGTAAAGTTTCAAGCCATAAAAAAGGACTACTTTGTTCCCTCAACCCCATAAAAAACCCAATATTTGGAACTGATTATCTTATTTCTCAAATTAAATAGCTAAAAATTAAAACTACTTTTTCCTTTTTCGCACGGTTCGGGGGGTGTTTGAGTCAACCGCCAGTGCCCGACCGCATCTTGACCCATTCATTTTTGGGGCTAATTCCCCATTGGTGCTACCAAAAAATGAGATTCTTGTCGAATCTGAAGTTTAATCTATTGAACTAACCATGAATCCGGGATCGAGTTTAAAAACATTACAATAGACTGATGCCTAGAGGGTCTTTAGGCTCCACAAGTAACTTTAGGAAATTTTCATGAAAGGGTGGACTGGGGAAGGGATTATAGGCTTACATGGTGAAATATTAGATTTTTTTAGGGGTGGTTTTACATGCGGAGGGTGACGCGAAGCAGGGGACGGAGATGAAATGTGAGTTGGGAAATTGAGAAATTCATTCTTTCCGGAGCATGTACCAAGGAAAGGCGTGTGAAACTAACAGTGTGGCTCGTTTTCATGCTTTTCTAAATTTGTAAAACCAATAATTTATTGATTTTGCATAGCGAATTGACCTAGTTTGACGTCTGCTCTTTTGTCAATAAGAAAACATGTGCTGTGGCGATATCATTGCCCTATCCTATATGCGCTTTTCAAGGAACTTTTGAAATTGCACATTACAGCATTCAGGGCAACTGACAAAGGCTTAAATAAGTTAAGTCACTAATAATTAACAGCACAAATTCGTTCAAGAAAACAATAGAAATCCTTCTTTCAGGCAAAAACCAGCCTTCCAGCCCACATAATCAAGAATGTTGAAAAGCTGCTTCAATCTTTCCATTTTTGGTAGTCTCTGCACACATGCACCGAAGAGCTTCTTTGAAAATTCAACAAAGCTTATAGCAGAAAGCAATCAAGAGGAAAAACCCCAAACAAAAAAGCCTTGAAAGTAGAGAACAGGACATAGTCACATAAAGGGAACATGTAAAGTGGACATAGAACGATGACAAGTTCAGCAGTATATTGCTGTGAGATAGCAGAAGTCGGAAGAGAATAATACAGTACCTTCAAAATTTGACCTTGAGCTCGAGTTCAAAAAAATTGACATAATTCGAGCTCACTCAAAAATAAGTAAAACGATCTCGAATTCGAGCTCGAACTCGGGTAATTCGACTTTTTCGTAGGTAAAAGATGTAATTTTTTTTAAAAGTACGGAGATTTTAGTAATTTTACATATAATAAAAACATGTTTTAAAAAAATTATATAATGCTCGAAAAGCTCGACGAGCACTCGAGCACATTATACATATGCTCGAAATCGGCTCGTCAAGAGTTTCGAACTCGAGTAGGCTCGACTCAAGTTTTTGACCTAGCTGCTAACGAGGTGCTCTGTTCGTTTACAGCCCTACGTCTACCCACATCACAGTTTTCCACAAAACATAAAACATACTATCCACAAGAAAATGAAAGACATTATTAAAAATAGAAGTCCTTATTAATTTAATGATAATTTTAAATAAATATTATTCTAAACAAGCAGCAGCTTGAATTGCTAAAAGATTAGATTTTTTTTTTTTTTAAACACTCAAAGCATAACAAAGCAGAAAGGTTTAGCAAAGCAGTCAAATGATTAACACTAGAGAAAAAAAATATGATATTTAACAACATAACAGAAAAAGGCTTAAATTAACATCAACAGAGCAGAAAATGCTTAAATTAACATCAACAGAGCAGAAAAGGCATAAATTAACGTCATGTACTTAAGTCTCCTCTTTGTACATTTGCAATTAACAACACATATGATCCAGTAAAACATGACCAATTCCAAATAAAATGCCAAGAAAATTTACTTCAAATTTATCATTAAATTATCCCATGCTTGATGTCACTCTCCATGTTCTATCTTCTATGTTTTTTCCCTGTCTTGTATTTTAATTTTGGGTTAGGTTGTCTTATGTAAAGACATGATTTTTTATTTATTTAATTTCTTAGAGCCTCATCCTTGATTGTTTTACTACTCAACCAACGTCTCATAAACTTAATACATCTATTAATAACACAAAATACAAAAGTGTAAAAAATTTACGACTGAAGAGTAATTTTTAATTTTACATTTAGTCTCGACTATCAATTTATATTCTACTAGACCAATGAACCAAATGGGTTCAAAGTTTTGACGAATTTCTATATTAAGTCCAAAGCCTAAGTATCCATTAGTGTTTGATTATGAGTTTTTTTCCTTTATGTGTTGATATGATTACATACATGGGTAACAAGATTATACATAAGGAAGTACAAATACTCACATGTAGTGAGACAAATACTAGCAAATAGTTAGGTCAAACTCACAGTATAATGAGACTAATCTATTACTACAATACTACTAGCTGTTGCTTAGGTTGGGTGCTTTGATTGCGGACATCAAGATTTGATCCCTAGCTGAAGTGGAGTTTAAATCTCTCCTAATGGTCAACAGACTAGTTCAATAAGTTGTTGGTTACGTTTAATTATGAGTTATGGATGAAGAAAATGAAATAAGCAATCTTTTTGTTGGCCTAATTTTCACAAATTCCAATTAACAAAATGAAATTACCAAAGTATTTTTATTTTATTTATTTATTTTTGTTTTTTAATCATTTTGCACAATCACATGCTAAGTATAAGATATGTACCTCTTTTGGGTATTGACTAATATTATTTAGATAGATAGAAAACCCAAAATACTATTGACTAGTATTATTATAGATAGATAGAAAACCCAAAATATTGGGCCTATAATCTGACAATAAACGATCTTTTATTGTCCTAATTTCAATATATAAATTATAACCTACTCGACAGTTGCCAACATAACGAAGCCAGTGCTAGTAGTAGCCATAAATACAAACCCAACCCAAAACACGGGGCCTAAGCCCACAATTAATGCCCACCAGGCTAGACACATAAGTTTGCAATTAGGGTTTCACGAACGGCAAAAATTAATTTTTGACTAGGGTTTTAACTAGATATCTTTATATATATTCTACATCTCCATCCTCTCCATTCATCTCTTTCCACCCTTCCATTATTCTCTTTACGATTTGTACTTAGTTTATTTATTTTTAGTAAATAGTTTTCATCTATTTCTTTAACAACTAAACTTTTTACCGATGAGGAAGAAATCCCAGGAATAGGAAGTGCCGTATGACACTTTAAAAAAGCGGCGGAGAGCAGCGGCCGCTCTTCCCATCCGCCAATTGTCAATTTTTGCTTTGTGCAATTTTTGTTAATTGGTCGGGATTGAGTGCAAATTTCCTTCTCTCTCGCTGTGTGGTTGATTTGAAACGGGTCTCTGAGGTGCTTTCTTTCTCCTACAATAATCTTTCTTCTTTTGTACTATATAATGGAAAAATAATTTAGTAATTATTTTCCATATTCGGTTAAATTTGTTAAAGGTTTGATGCCACGTTTCCGGTAGCAAAATAAGAAAGCAATGATCGGAAATGCTATGATCAAACCGAAACTGAGTTTCGCATTTGATAGGAATCTGCGGAATGATTTTTATTTTGTTCATCTGCGGAGCCGTTTTGTGCGATTACATTTTTTTGGAGTTTGGATGTGCAGTTTTGTATTTATTTATTTATTTATTTCCTAATAAATTGGAGCCAATGAGGAATAATATTTAAAATATCTGGAATTACCGGCTGAAATTTTAATTGATGTTAGATCGACTATCTGAGGCTCCTCCACTTTTGGGTAAAGTGTTTGTATGGTCATTTTCCCTTATTTTGTCGTCATGTTTCTTTACTCAACACTTTGTTCATTCCTCCACTGCTTTCTCCATCCTTCACCCCTTTATCAATACTAATGTTAAACAATCCGTTTCATGAATCAATTGTTCATCTGCCAATTCTACTTGGTTGCTTTTTTAGCCGGAGAAATGCTTTACTTTAGATTATGGATCTGGGAGTGGTTGATTTGCTCTGGTAACATCACCCTTTAACTCCTCCTCCTCATGATTTTTATTTTTTAATGATTCCCTTCCCCCAAAAAAAAACCCCCACTCCACCCCAATTTTATTAATTTTGAATTCGGTTTCTCTTAGCCTTCTAATTTGTAAAGCAACGTTGATAAATGTACTTATAATCCTCCTCCCCCCAGTGACAATCTTCTTGTTTGTTTTACAGGTGTGCGCGTGGAACTGTATGTACTATCCACCATCAAACCAAACCAGCCACAACACTTTACCATTTTATCCACAAATCCAGCCAACACTTTACAATTTATCCCCAACATTGTTTGTCACCTAGCCCGACTGTAAAAATCACTCGAATAAAACCTTCCAGCCTTGCATTGTTTTTAAATATCATTTTTTTCCTCCACTGTTAATCATTTGACTGCTTAGCTATGCTTTCAGTTTTTTTTTTTAGCAATTCAAATTTATTATTAAATTATCCCGTGTTTGATGCCACTTTCCATGTTATCTTACCTGTTGTTTCCCTGTCTTGTATTTTAAATTTCTTCTCTATAATGTTCAGTGAGGGCTTCAATGAGGACTATAATGTTTCAGATTAGTGAGGGCTTCAATGAGGACTTCACGTTATCATGCAGCAGTAAGCATGTAAAACCACTTATAAGACCCTCAATCAATCATTTGAGAGGTGGGAAGGTGAACAGAGTGTTCACTTCTCCTGCTATCACGAGGCAAATTCCTCGTGGGGAAGCAATTATTAGCTTGCATCCCCTACACATTGCAATTTTGGAAGGAGGAATGGCATGGCAGGGGGTTAAATATGTGCTTAAAGCAATTAAGGACGGAGGTCCACACAGGGTGCAGCTACAGCGTGGGGATGTTTGTCTGCTACAGTTCTGGGCGACATTATTAATGCATACCTTTTGCTCAAAGGTTCTGGCAAAGAGTTCACCACCAAAGAAATTGTGTCCTCACCCTATAGGAAAGAGGAGGGCTTGAACAAGGATTTGGATAGAATTCTATCCACTATCATAGAATTGAGAATAGATATTGAAAAGATTGTAGTTGCAAAACGAGCCAATCTCATTGGTGGTGAAGGAAAAGCTGATGATGGTGAAAGTGGAGAACAAGAAGATGCCAAAGATGATGACAAGCAGCAAGGTGAGGGTGAAGAAGGGAAGGTAGTAGCTGGTGGTAAAAGTGGGGAACAAGAAGATGATGAAGATAGTGGAGGGTCATTGGGAATTCTGATTCTGAAATAAGGGACTGATTCTGAACTGGAGAGTGATAAGAAAGACGGGATTGATTCTTATTCGGATTCTGAGAGGGAGAGTGGTTGGCGTGCGTGAATTCTTACCGTGATTTGCTGCACTGGATGAGGGACTCCTATTTTAATATGTTTCCTCCTCCTATATTTAAAAATATTTATTGAGTTAAATTACTCCCTCCCTTGAATTGGTTGTTGCTTTTTGGGAATTGAATTTTTTTATGTGCAGTGAACAAATTTTGAAAGATGGCTTTTGCTTTCCAAATTTACCCATGACAAATCTGATGAATCATTTTTTTACAGGTAAGTTTGAAACTAACGTGGATGCAAAAGTTCAACTATGTGGCGTATTTATTTGGGAAATGTCTTAGATGCAACAGAAATGTTTGTCGCAAACGTTGTGGCAAAATTGATGGTATCTAAAAAGGCTGAAACGTAAATTTTGTTGGAAAAGAATGGTGACCAATAGAAATATAACAGTACCTTTTGTAAAATTTTGTTGGAAAAGAATGGTGACCAATACAAATATGACACGTTGCTCGTGTCCCTTAAAAATAATGGGCATAACTAAAACGAAGGAAGTGGGTCAAGACTTAGACACCATGTATGGGAATATAAGGCAAACAAACACTTCCCGATCGTAATGTAACTTGTAATCATGATTAGCACTGTTTAAGTTACCCATTAGAAATATATTTAGTTAGATTTGGTATTTGATCTATTTATATATTTTGTAATGTAGATTAAATTATATGAAATATATGATATCAACGGATGTGAGTAAGATTTTATAAAATTAATATTGACTTAAAATCTATAAGTGAAGGTTAAAAATCAAATTTATAGTATAATTTTCCTACCCATTAATGATAGTTAAGGCACATAAGCATCAAATAAAACTTTTAAATATTTTCCACAATGTCGTATTGTATTTAATTTTTTGTAGTATTCAGTTAAA
Organism: Cinchona pubescens; assembly: GCA_025175665.1. NCBI lineage: Eukaryota > Viridiplantae > Streptophyta > Magnoliopsida > Gentianales > Rubiaceae > Cinchona > Cinchona pubescens. Next base: position 1,633,227 of record JANKKI010000066.1, read on the forward strand.
TAATTTGGCATGAGTTATACGTAAAGAAATTTAATTTTTTGTACTGATAAGACAAAATATACTTGTTAAAGGTTGGTATTTTTAATTGAGTGGATACGGTAATGGTTTGTATTAATAAAGCCAACTACCGTAAGAGAAAAAGTTTGATTCAATAGAAATGTGAATGTTTGGAAATCCTGCAAAGGGAAATTGATGTGAAAATCAAAACCGGGGAACGCCTTAATCTGGAGATGAAGTCTTGAACGTTTTGCAATTGTGGTACTAAAAGTGAATTAAGGTTAGTCGATGTTGTTAGCATTATCATGTTTATATTTAATGAATCACTGTCAATTTTATAATTAGATTTAAAAGATTAGGATATTGGATTAGATGTTGGGGTTTGATTTATGAGTGAAGTTCAGGATGTATTATAAAAGTGTCGGCCCGATTGTGTTTGAGGAAGGAAAGATTGATAAATATACTTCTGATTTTCTCCCGATCGAAGTTACTAGTGGACTGATACTCACAATCGAGAGTATAGTTTCTGGGCAAATAATTTTAACAGTAAATAGAAGACATAGTGGAGAGCTTGAGGAGGAAAGTAATGAAAATTAGTAGTTAAAGCTCTTTTAAGGTGCAAGTAAATGAATCTTGTAAGAAATGGTAAATAATGTTACAACTCGAAATATAAGATAGACAGTAATCGTTAGTTACGGTATGTGCTGTGAACATTAGCTAAAATTGTAGAGTAATGGTAATTGGTAGTTGTAACCCATGCATAGTATTTGATCCTTGAGCTAAATTGCTCATATTTTTTTGTTGCTGTTTATCAGTAACTTAAATGAAGTCATGCCAATGCATAACCACAAATACATGTTATAAATTCTTTTAGCAGTAACAAGGTTGAGAGATGTGTGGTAATGTTTAATTTGTGGTTGCTTCTGTGTATCTCTACAGGATGGATAGCAAGGGGAAGGAAATATCCTTTCATTTCAGCGATGATGACGAATTTGGCGATGATAATTTTTCTAGCAACAGTGAAAGTTTTGAAAGGGAAGTTATTGATGAAGATGAATTCGATGAAAATAATTTTTCTAACAATAGTGAAGGTTCTGAAGAAAGAATCGATAGTGATGATATATACAATGAGAATATACCTGATGGTGTATCATATGAATGTATACACATCTAATGAAGATGATTTTTAAGACTGACAAAGAAGCAGAAGATTTCTATAATTTGTATGCCAAATGGATGGGGTTTTTAGCATCAGAAAGTTGAATAAGCAATATGATGATGATGGTATGACTGTATACCGGGTTTAGGTATGTTCTGGGCTAGGATATAGAGAAAAGAAGTGGTCTACTTTACAGGAAATGAATCGATTGCCTAAATCTATGACACGGTGCGGATGCAAGGCACGCTCTAGAATTAAGTACGATTGTGGAATGAATGCATATGTTGTAAACGACTAAGCACAATCATCCGTCAGCAATGAAATCAACTGTTCTATATTTACGTTTTACGCGAGTTAAAATGAATTTCTTAGTCTATATTTACTTACATCAATATAAAAAAGTTTATTTTTAATGAGTTTATGAAAAAGTTTATTTTTAATAATTTAAGAGTGATGTGGATGAATATAGATCAGAATTTTTCCATTACTACTAACTAGTACTGTACAACTCAAGCTAGAGCTTAATCATCTTTTCACTTACAACAATCTAACGGTTCAAAACAGTCCCTACTAATCCCTCAATCTCCACCGTCCATTATCTGATCTCAGTAATTATTCGTGAATTCTAATCATCCCTTTAGTAATTAATTATTACTGTACTAGTAACTGATGAAGCCAGTTGTCTGACCACCCCTCACCAATTTCCTGCAGGTTCCTCTACACTACATTTTGACTACACTAAATTACTACTACTAATTACGTGGGAGTGGGACCTTCGGCTATTTGCAAGTTACTACAACACAAAATAATATGGTAACGGATATTTCTTTAAGGCCCATAGTGACTTTCCTACTCCAGACTCTGTACCTAATGAACCTCTTTTCAGGCCCATGATCTCTCGTAGGCCTCATAGTCCGGGTATACTTTCCACCTCCTGCAAGGTCATGCAAGTGGCCCAAAAAAACTGTACTTTTTTGAACCCATTTATTAGATATTTGAACCACTATGCTAAACGAACTAGTAACCTTATCTTGATTACCTTTCCTTTACAAATCCAAATAGATTGATTTTATCGATTTTTGAATTCATCGAATTTTTTTAAACACCCTTATCCACAATGACAATGGACAATAGCACCCAGTGTAGTTCAATACCACCCAACCTCAAGTGACCCGAAGAAACCCTTTCAGTCGACATTATATAGAATTTAAAGAAAATTTTATTTTGATCAAGAGTAATTATTAGATATACTCAATCAATAAAAAGTTTCCATTTAGATTAGAGGAACCATTTTTTCTGAATAGGATGACCTTCATATTTTTTAGTTGCTCCTAACTGATATAAAATTTATTAGAATTTAAATGTGTGTAATAGGGTTCTTTTTTAACAGTTAAACATGGTACCTTTTTTGACAATTTAAATATGTGTAATAGGGTTAAGATAATTACTATGTACAATTATTACAGTAGCTTTATGACTCTTGCAATTTGCTGTACCTACGCAGATAAAACGTTCCTCCTCTTTTTGACCCACACATGGCATTTTGTTCTTCATTCTAACAGTAGGGAAGTTGATAATGCAATCATCCTCAGCCACCCATCTGCATGCCCATGCATAATTATTTGTTACTACTAGTTAATTAAGTATCTAGGTGAATTATTTGACGGACTAATGAATACAAAGCGTCACAATAATCTTAATTTTTAAGCTACACAAAAGATAAATAGCATAAAGTAGAAGTTGATATATTGATAATGGAAAGGAGAAATTAAAATAAATTTCGGGCATGACCAACATATATATGCCATCATGTACCTGAATTCATGTACCTGAATTGAGTGACAAAATAGTGAAAGAAGATAGAAGCTTCAAGCCTGGCCAGGTCAAGTCCCGGGCATAGCCTTTGTCCGCCTCCAAAAGGGGTGAAGCTACAACTACAGGTGTCTCGGTCCTGCAGGGTATCATAATAGTGCATTTACGACAAAATGATAAAATTATTGATGAGTCCAAAATAAATAATATTTATTTTTTATGTAGAGACATCGTTGTAAGTATAATTTAATTAGTCGTTATTGGTTAGCCTTGCAGAGAAATTATTGCAATTGAGTGTATATATGGAGAGAATATATGATTTCTTACTTGCCATCTCCAAGGGTTGAATTGATAGGGAGAATCGTATACATCGGCATCGAGATGAACAGATCTAAAGTAAGTAAATACACACCATCCTTTTGGTATGAAATGGCCTTTAATCTCCACGTCATTTATGGCTTTCCTCATTACTCCTATAATTATGTTTCCCATTCGTAGAGTTTCAGTGATCACCTGCATGTGCTCAAAATTCAATCATTTGAAATTGGGCCAGTCATTGTTAACTACAGGAGTTTTTTTTTCCACCTTTTGGGGGGCCTTTTTTATAAAAAAAAAAAAGAAAAAAGAAAAAGAAAACTTACATTTTGAGTAAATGGTAGAGATAAATAATCACTCCAACACAATGGCTCGTCAAGTTTTTCTTTGTGTCTTTTCAATCTCAGGTTTTCCTCCTGTAAGACGTAAATTCCAACATTGCAAGCGGTGAATGAATTACAAATAAAATAAAGGAATAGCAACCAATCAATCACATGCAAAATTTTAATTTTGGAGCTTCTTGACGATGTTGAAGTACAAGTTACTACATTTCACGTTATGATATGATGTTTAACATGACAAAGATATATATGCAACTCCAGCCACATGCAATAGTGCGATAGAAAAAACAAAAAACGACAATATTAGCTTATGATGTTTTGGCAAAATTATTGAATACGGTCAAACTACAGAAGGAAATCAATCTAGTTCTAAATTGAAAGAAATGCCATTCAAAAGTTTGTTCGCTTCATTCCAAAACTATCATCATAAAACTAGGATCACGACAAAATCATAGGTTGACAATTTCACAATTTCATTTCCAAACCAAAACATTAAAAAAAAAAAGGAAAGTGCTCAATCATATGTAAAAAAGAAAAAAGGGTCAAATAATTAAGCATCAAATTAAACTTACTGTTAATTGACCAGGAAATTGAAGGGCAGTGGGGCAATCTGAAAGGTATTTTATAGCCAAAGTGATGAGGATTGGTACTGAATCCTCTCCTGGTATCATCAAGTCTATGATATTATCTGATATCAAATCATCCGTTAGCTGTTGGCTTGCATCACTTAGCAAAACTTCAGCTACATCCTTTGGAAATGAATTGTTGATGAGGTTACTACTCCTTTTAGCTTGGATAATTCTCTGAATTAACTTAACCATTTTCTTTCTTGCATGAAATCAAAGATTAATAGCAATTAATCAATTCTAATCTTAATTGTCTTCAAGATTATAATTAATATGCACTAATTTCAGTTAATATACACTACGTGTTATGGATTGACTCAATAATTTTTGAGTCTAAGTCATTGAATCAAAATGCTTAAATCAAATAATTAATGTATATATGGCTTACCTGTAGTGATCTATAAAGTCTACTTCCGGGGACATTTATTGGCAGTGACATGAGGCCCGCTATGAATTCTTGAAATATATTGTTTTTTAAGAAACTCCATTTCTTGACCTGGATCCAAACTAATCAATGCCTTCACTAATACTTGGAAGGCAATCTGAAAAAGATAATTAATTAATAAGAGAAAAATTAAGAAGGAACTCAGTGGGAACTCACTCTAATTAATCTAATTAAAGACGCATGCATTTCTAAACATAATCATTACTATTATTCTCATTTTTTGAGGCATCATGATTCTTGCAAAGTTAGTATGTAGTCTCTACTCATAATTGTGTTTAATTAAGGTTTCTGATCATTTCCAGCTAGCTAGTGATCATCAATATCTAGTAACATTAGAAATTGATACACTAATTATAACTCTAATAAAAGATTACTTATTTTGTCAATTGAGTATCTGAAAACTAACGATTGGGTCATACAACAAACTCATAGCTAAATTTTATAATTTACAGTAATTTGTAACTTATTAAAAGATTATCGTCAGTAATCTTCATATTTTGCTTTTCTAAATTAAAAATCCCACTTCAGACATTCACTGTGTGTTGTGAGAGTGAGAGAGAGAGAGGATTTACATTTTTTGCTTCATCTTGAATGTAAATAGGACGGTCTTCTCTCCAACCCTTCATGGATTCTTGAACATATTTTTGCATGTCAAGAGTAATCTGGGATTTGAGATATGGAGATTTGCAAAAAGCTCCAATAAGCCCATGTATCCTCCTTTGCAAATTTCCACTAATGAGTAGTATAGATGACTTGCCCATTAGCTCAGTCAGAGATTTAGGATAGGAGGGCACAAAAGTCTTAGCATCACTTTGTAGAATAATTCTACTCACTTCTGCATCAGTCGAAACAATCGTAGGACTTCCAAATATATGCGACTTGAACACTTTCCCATATCTATAATTAAAACAAATTAATAAAATTATTAACGTACGAGTACGAAGCCAAGATTTTTAATTAATAAAGTAACGAAGATTTTTAGAAATTAATAAAGTAACGAATTCATGGAGAGGTGGAAGGCTTACAGGACCATGACGACGTTTGTCCATGAAGGACTCGGGACGGTCAGAGTAAGCGCAAGAAATGAAATCTAGGGTTTCTCCGAGAAAAGGCCATCCAAGAGTTCCCAAAGGGAGTTCGCGACGACTTCTTCTTCCGTAGGTGGATATTCGTACGAGTGATTTCCTGTAGAAAATAATGGCGGACAGGAGAATTGCTGTGGCCACCAAACTGCAAGTACAAATATTGTCGTCCATTTTGGAACTTTTTCTCCGCTAATTAAGCAGTGTACTAAGTAAATCAGTGAGATTATTGTTCACTAATCATAGTCATGATACTGTTCGTGAGAGGAAAGTGGTTAAGTACTTTTGTGGAAGAATGTTGCGAGTCTACGAGAAAGAGATTCATTTTGTGTAACTCAATGTAATATACTATATATCCTGTCAGTAATTAAAGAAAAAGAATGTATGTTTGATTAGGGATGAATTGATGAATCATCACATGTTGCCTAGAGCATATATGCGCTTTGATGTCAAGGCTGGACCATTGAATTCCAAGTTGTTTTTATTAGGAGTCGGAAAATTCTGAAATAGATTCGGTATACATTGGTGTACAGGTAATGTAATATAATTTAAAATACAAAATCTATAAGATAGTGTTATGATATGAATTTATTTAAGAATTAATAATTATTTAACAGGATCGATCAAGTTTAAAAAGAACATTTATCTAAATAATTTTGGGTGTGAAAGTGATACTACACAATTTTATCCTATGTATTTCATGAATATATACATACATAACATTAATAAGAGGTAACTAATTTCAATCTTGAGTACTATAAATGAATTTAAATTGTTCAATAATTAATGTGATAGCATGATCGAATCTTGGTGAAACAATAAATTTTGAGTCCCTAAGTCTCTATTTTTCTTTTTAAACAGTACTAGTCGTAAGATTTTGGTGCCACAAATGTAATCAGTTTACAGTTTACTAGATACACACATAAAATTAATATATACCTACATTTTTTTTTTTTTTTCTTTTATTCACGTTGTTATGCCACTTTGACCTGACCAACTTTCAACTTCAAATTATTGAGCAAAAATCTGTAAAGTCCTCTAAAGAAGTGGTAAATTAATGTCATTCTAGCCTATATCATTTTTCTCGAATGTATATAGGGCGGCACTTCATAAAATTAAAAATTTCATCAAGAATACTCCACCTTGTTGGATTGAATTTGGCCCAAGAATATTAGGTGGAGAAGCAGAGTGAAATTTTTATTTTTTGAATCAAACTACATATTTTATTTTTGCAAGATCCGAGAATATATATTAGGTGGATAAACATTCATTCATAGTTTTTATATCCTTAAAACAAAATAAAGTAAATTCTTCAATGAAAAGAAAACAATATCATTCATCAAATATGTTCATATAGTTTTGTCTTGAAACTAAATTAAGAAGGCGAGGTCCATCATCAACAATAATGCAGGCGTCCCAATTTTCATGAGCTATATATATGCGTGATTACGAGCGAATTAATCCGCATGTCGATGATTGGTATGCAAAATGCAGTTAGATAATTGATCTCATTAATTCATAGTGTAATCACATCATACTAGCTCTTTAATCTATGATATTGATATTCATAACTTCACACACATTCACTTTTATGATTATACAAAGCCGAAATTGTACATAAACTAATCAATTCTGAACTCCTCGCTCAATTTGAATATTTATCAAATCAAATTTAAACATATATAATCTTTACATTTATTAATTATTAAAATATAATTGATCGAAAACCCTACGTTGAAAAGTAGAAGAAGATGAGAATTACACGCATCTCTACTAAAAATTCTTGATAGCTACTTTCTTCGACCTAATTTATTTGTCGCAATTTTTGACCAAATAAAATAATTTTGTAATGAATAATTCAAGTATATTTATTGATTTTTGTTGAATTTTTTTTTAAGAAAAACAAAATTTATATAAAATATTAAAATTTAGAATTAAAAATTTTCTTTAAAAAGTTAAAAAAAGCTTGTATAAAACTTAATAGATGGGCAAAAGTATACATAATGAAGGGTGTTGTTAGGCTCCATAGAATAAACAAGGGTAGACGTAGACGTCCCCACGTCCATGATTGTCTGGTGGCACAGTGGATTAAGCGGGAATAGAGTATTTGTTTGCAATAGCAACCGCAGGGGATGGTAATGGCAAATCACAAAATTTCTGAAGGCTAGCTCGTGCATTCATGTGATGTGAGACTTACTCAATAAATCCAACACATTCTCCATCATCATCTCTGCCCTCACCTCAACTTTTGTCCGTCTCTCTCTCTCTCTCTCCCACCCAAATCATCATCCAATCCACACAACACCAGCCCTACCTCTCATGTTACTATCATTCATCTCAATACTTTCAATTTCTTCATTATTCCTTTGTGTATATTTTATGTTACCATCCCTCAAGTGGCTTCCTTATAAGCACTATTTGTTTTTAATCATTGGGCTAAGTTGTGAATTGTGGAGATATATATAGAGATATATTTTTAATGTCAAAAAAAGTTTAATAAGAAGGCAATCTTTTTTTCTCGAAATCAAGATGGATTGACAAATCATATTTGCCATGTTTATAATATTACTTACAGATTTATTCATCGTATCTCCACCAAACGATGAACGGAAAGATAGAGAAGAGTCTAACCTAACATTTTGATAATCTAATCGACTACTCGCCAATTAATTTGTTAAGCCAAAGCACGCCTACACATAGAAATTAAAATTGCATAATTTTAGATTAGGATCTTTGTTTTCCATGACAAGTGACCTACTAAGGAGAGCCCAACGCCGCAGGAGAAGAATAAAAATTTGAACCCACGACCCATCTTTTTTGTCGGATACTTGATTTTTTATCTTGGAATGGCTTTCAACGTATCTTGTTGACTGTTGTCCGGGTCCAATACTCAACTCTAATGGTGGCACTTTTCAGCATTATTTTATGTTAGTCTCCATCATCCCTCCAAACATTCCATTTGATCCTCTTCAATTTGGTGGTTCCAATTGCCTAACAATTTTGTATTAATACAATCCTCTACTTTAATCTTATCTCATCATTGCATCAAATTCGTTGATTCTTGATCCTGCTAAATCTTAATTAGCTTGAGACCACAAATCAAATGGCTTCAAAAATATATTATAGTACAACTTGAAACTATAAACATAAATTGACTTCTAAGCAGACTGCACTTTTAAATTAAAAAAAAAAAAAAAAAAATCTTAAACACTAAAGTTTTCATTTTTCTACCCTTAAAGTATTTATGGTGGATTTGAGTATCTGTTGTTGGTTTGATTTGGGAGTTTGCATGTTGTGGGAACTCTAATGAGTGGAATGGTGCATGGAGTCCACTGTCCACATCCTCATAGGAAGTTGTGTGTGTGTGTGTGTTTTTCAGTTGGCCTAATAGCGCATGTTCTAGTTGCAAAATAAAGATTATATCTCTCAAATGCATATAATCTTTTATCTCACACTCTGTATCACTATTTGTTATACTATTTCATTTGAACAGTTAAGATTTGTAAAATAATTTTAGCAAATTAATCTTGTCAATTCATTATATAATCTGATAAGAAGTGATATAGAATATAAGACAGAAGATCTTTAGCGCTCGAAGGAATACATGATGATGAGTTAATTCCTTATTAATTCTGGGATTTGAAAATCACCTCTTCTGGTTGCACATACTGGTATGATTGAAGTGTTCGTTTCTTCCTTGTTAAGCATCTAACTCCAAGTAAGAAAGAATGGGAAAAGGTCCCTAGTACGGAGAAATATAAGTTTACAATTGCCATGCATGGCATAATTATATTCTACTATTAAAGAATATTCAATAAAAATCAATTTTGGTTGGCTTTAAAAGAAAAAGTTTGTAAAACATGGATGTATATGATGACATGAATGAAAGAATCTCTTTCGTTGAGGAGGCTTATATCTAAAATAGAATCAAATGGATCTAGGGTTTGATCTTCTTTAGTAAAAAACTTTAAGAGTATTAGGTTACGTTTGGATTGATAGATTTGGGAAAGAATTTGAAATTCATTCATTTATTAAAAGGATTTATAAGGTTAAAATAAATAAATTTTAATCTACCCAAATCAATAAAATGTAAAATAAATGATTTCAAATAAATTTCTAGTTTGAATAAATTTGAAATTCATTTATTATGACTTTACAAATTTTGTCAACAAATGAGTGGATTTGAAATCCTTTTCCAAATCTATCGATCCAAATATAACTTTAGAGTAATTCGTGATATCACAAAGCTGGTACACGGGATATCTAATAAAATTAGTCGAAGGTCTAACTGATCACCATGCCTGTATTATAGATATGCAGATACGAATAATCCAGTCAAAGTAATAGGAATTAGATCTAAAATGATTCTAAATAGAAAAACTTCAATTATTTCAATTTGTTTGATGAAAAAAAGAAAGAAAAAGAAGTAATACATAAACCTAAATTTTAATCCGAATTAACATGAATCTCAATGATAGTATTTGTCATCCAAGCTCAATTATGAGATGAGTTTGGTTTAATATCATTATTTATTTTGTTAGTTATACCTCCATCTCATAAGATAACTCTCCATAACTTTCTCCCACCTTCTACTACCTATATTGTTTTTTAATTTTTTTTCTTTTTAACATTTTCACTAACTATTTATTTGACTAATAATAAAAAAAAAAAACACTAACTACTATTTTTGAGATTTTCTGCAATTTGTTTTCTAAATTAGGTGTACCTTTCACACTAGTATAGTATAAAATAAGAATTCCTATTTAGTATAATGTTATTTTATATTATTTTTATTATACTTTTCAAGATAAGTTATTCTACTAAAACACTAATAACCCAATATAATTTTCACTCTTTTTTCTTATATATATATATTTTAATTACCACACGCATTATGTGTGACTTCCCTACTAATATTATATAGATCAAAAACAAAAACAAAAACAAAAACAATTGGAAAGATTTATTGGGAAATTCTATAATTTTTTTAAAGGAATCATTCTTCCTTATCTTTAAAAATTTGTACAGTACAACATTTTTCAACACATAGTATTGTACTGTACAAGTATTTAAAACACAAGAGAATGATTCCCTCAAAAGGGTAAAATTTCCCAAAGAAAATACTTACATAGACTCGATTTTTGGCCCCACCTGTAGACTCTGCGGTCAAGATTAAATTTGATAGAATCTTATTTTTATCAACTTATGTCATAGATTCCATAATATTTAATTCACACCACAAGTGAAATCAAAGATCAGGTCTATCTAAATTTTTCCCTAACACAAATATCGGTTGTTCGGAAAAAATCAGATTGATTGTATTAAAAGTTTTCTGCCCCAGTTCGTACATGATCGAGCTTAGCGGAACGCAAATTCAATTCACAATAAAATCAAATATATCAATTTTTGGGCTTAAACTCAGCTCGTCACATGAGACTCACCCAACCCACTATTTATTGAGCCAGGGAGGGACCGACCCAATTAATAGTCCCACCTAAAGTATTAGTCAATCAGCAAAGAGAAAGGGTAAACTTATTTTTACAGCAAATTCCTTTTTCCATGACATGTCAAATAAATAAAGCAAGAATATAACTTGTGATTTTAAAGCAGTCCAATATTTGTGTATTTACAAACCAGGGATGGATTTCGCTAGAAGAAACTGTTTCAGAATAGCTTTCTCCTCATCAGTGCGTTTTTTCTCTTGAGAATCTTTTGGCTTCAATTTTCTCTTCTCTTCTAACATCCACATGTACAACTCCCGCTGCTCATTCTCTGGTACTGGTTCACATGGTTTTGGAGGCTCCAATATGGGTGGAGGAGCCAATGGCTTCTCAGTAATTGTAGCAGGTCTGGCAGTGGTAGATACAGAGGCTGGAGGAACATTAGGCACTTCTTCCACTTCAACCCCATCTTTCTTGTTTGTTCTCATGAAAAGATAAGCTAGAGAAGTAATGCAAAAAATCAGAGAAACAAGGTTACATCGAAGGAGAAAGGAAATTGGGGTTCAGCACACAGAAAGTCTGTTATTTCATGTTTCAAGCAATAAGCTCTTAAGATGATGACTATACTCTTAAGATGATGACTATAAGAGTCCACACAGCTGGTAAGAAGCTCAAAGAACCGCAAAAAATATTCAGAAATTAACTTTGTATTGGTGAAGATTTCCATAAAAAGTTACAACAAAACCACTGATAAAAAATTCTGAACTGTTAATACCACAAAACAGGATTATCAGGCGAAGTAAACAACCCAACTCAAAAACACCAACTACATAATGAATCATCTCACTACATCAAAATTCCAGAAAATTTCAGAGCACGTGAACCCTTTATGATGCCTTGCTAAAAGCAGCAATTTCAGGAAAGGATATGAGTTGCATAGAAAGTATGAACAACGTAACAAATGGATGGTGCTATCATCTTAGCCAAAAACCGAAAGTTAAGAGGGTGAAGAGATATCTAGAGCAATGAGGAATGTAAACCATTTTACAAAATTTAGCCCTTCTCCTTTCTTACATTTATCTAGATATCTTATTAAATATATATAAAAAAAGAGAAAAGACTTATTTCTAGTTAATGATGCATAATATGTACTATAACACTCAGTAAGTGAAACTACAAAAGTAGAACTTATATTTCTACCATTTAAGTGTCACATGCTGTCTTTAGTGGTTGCAACAGAGGATGGATTTGCACGTGTTTTGAGCACTTAAATCATGTCTATCTCCTTGTATATATGGGGATAAAGGTACATGTCCATATATGTATCTCATAAGTGGTTTTTTCCCCCTTTCACTTTTTCTCCTGTAAATATGGTGACCAACATGTCATAGAAGTTGGGCATCTATAAGGTCCAATTTCAGTCTGGCCACATGATCTCCTAATTTTCATTTGTTCTATTGTATCTTTCTTTGTGTTTTGTCAAATCAAAGATATGGAGGAGTGGAGACTGGAGACACAAATTTTCAGTAGAATTAAATTGGGGCCTTCCACCACCATGCCATTAAGGATACAAAACAGAAAAGTAGTGTATTTCATTAACTGAAAGAGCCCTTACAGAGTTGAAATCAGTTTTAGCTTTTCTTTTCAATTGTCATTTGTGAGAATTATATGATAAAATTGGCTGTCGTTTTGCGGCATAATAGGAACAAAAGCCCTCCAAAAAAACAGTATTTAAGAGACATTGAAGAATCTAGCATTTCAGAAAAGTTGAAAATACATCTAGATCATATGAAAGATTCATCATGTTTCCAAATTCTTTTTCCCCCAAAACAAAGAGGTAAGCCAAATAAGGAGGGGGGAGAGGGAGAGGGAGAGAGAGAGGGAGGGATGAGGGAGAGAACATTATGACTATGTGAAAAAGCAAAACTTCAGTCTTCTTAAACACACAAACAACCGGCCAAATGTCAAGAAAGTGATAGGTGATATGAACACCGGAGGACCTTCTTTATACAACAATTTAATGTCTTCGGAGTACCAAATTATCATCCCCTGTATTAACTTAAACTATCAACAGGATACATGCAAACAAGATGTTATTTTTCTATTTTTTATTTTTAAAAATTTATTGGAGACTAAAAATAGGCTTTGAAATTCAATATCAATGATCCTGTAGATTCTTGATAGAGATCCCCTACACTTCCAAACACATTTCTCCGAAAAATTTCTAACAGTATCAGCAGGAAGTTTTGGGAACTTGGATCAACAAGAATGATGAATATCACAACCCACAAATAGATTATTCAAAATTATAAGATCCAAAATTGTTAATGGAAAGGAATAAGAAAGCAAATATCAAACAGATAAAGACGTATTGTAGTTGATAAAGAGACACAAAAGACTGAAAGAGAAAAAGGAGAGGATGGGCGGAGACCGACCTCCAACAGTGAAATTGACGGCCAAAAGAAGAGGCAAAAGGAACTTGTTCCGACGCAGGAAGGATTCCCGGGGTGGCTGCTGGGGCGGAGGAGGCGGGCTGCTGGAGTCCCAGTTGGCGTTGACGACGCCATGGTGGAGGATGCTTCGAATGCGCTGTTACATCCAAAGTAGTACTAATGAATTTAATTCAAGAGTAAAAAGGTACCATTATTGACTAGTCCTAGTAATATTTATTATTTAATAACAACAATAATAATAATAGAGATTAGATGCACATTAATACGAAGACTACGATGATTGATGGTTATAAAATACCGGTACTAAAGTATGATGTTAGTACCTTTCTCGCTGCCCATTGTTACCGGGATGATAATGGGTGTGAGAAGAAGATGACGACTTTTCACTCCCCCGGGTTAAACTGCCATCACTACTGGACTGGTATTTTCTCAGTTTCTTCCTTCTTTGCTCTTTAATTTTGGTCATGGGTACCATCCAAAAAAATATATATATTTGCTGCTGGGTTTCTTGTATAATAAGAGAGACTCCAAGTTGGGCAATACACTTTGGAGCGAACTGTAGCCAGTCCGCCTTCCATTTTTTTTTTTTTTTGGGGCGGGAGAAAGGGAGGGGGACTTCTCTAGGGAATGACTAATGAGCCTTCATTTTCTCTTTCACCTTCTATCATTCAGAACTGGGGTGAGGTTTGCGGATAAACTGAACTAAATTATTTCTTAATTCTAATACCCCAATGCCAATGTTATTCAACATGTCTTTCACAAATATGGAGTATTACAAAATGGAAAATCAGCACATCAGGTCGTTGAACAGATGAGCTCCAAAAAGGTTGCGTCCACTTGCACTGATTTCCATAAAAAGTGACTCTGCTATATACTAATTCAGTGTCCTCAGTTCCAAGGGTGACCTCCTCCGCTGTAACCTCGACAACTCCCATGCGCTCGCCGGTAATTGCAAGGATATCAAACATCAGTTATAAATAATAATGTGGACGCAATGAAAGACAATAGACCCACCCATTACTAAAACATGCACTCAGAAAAGCAAAAATAATGAAACAGGCTAACCTGGAGGAGGTGGTGCACTGTGTCCCCACATATGCCACCTCAAATACCCTTTGGAAAGAAATCTGGAAAGCCTTAACGTTAGAAGGATTTTCCAGCCATTTACTGTATTTAATAAAACTGAAATCCCTGGATCCAATGAAAGCACAATCCAATACCAGGGGGATGGGATAGCTTCAGGATTTGGGGGTCATTCTTCCTGTTTTTATGCCCAAGAGTGGGTCTAACATTACTACTGCTTCCGGGATAAAAAGGAAACCAGTCTATCTCTTCGCAAACAACCTGCAACATAACCAAGTTTTTCAGTTTAAGTCGATCTTAAACATATTTTCCAAAAGATAATGTTATTTTAACTTGCTAACCTCCACATACTGTTGACACAAACTTATTGATGACAGCTGAGGATAATGCAACACACTTCCCCCCAATTAGAAACCTGAATCACAGAGAAACTGTTAATTCACTTGACATAATTTCCATATGAACACAAATGAGAGCAGAAATAAGTTAATTTCAACTCAACACGAGTTACCTCAGTCCTCCAATAGGTTCATCAATAGAATCAAAACCATTTGTAGAAAGAAAACTGTGTCCTTCCTAGAGCAAGGAAGAATCCAAATATACCCAAATCATCTTCGTATGAAATTCAAGAAGGTATTAATCAACAAATGCATGAAGATTATTACAACAGACAGTGACGCACTAGATAGAGCAGGAAACAAAGTATAGTACCTTTATCAGGTGCATCATAAATTTTGGCTTACAGTTCTGTCAGATGTATTAATGTGTTTTTCTTCTACATTCAGGTAATTGATTTTATTTTATTTTTTATTTTTTTTAAAAAAAAGGCTCCAAGAAACTAAGGTATAACGCCTCTGTGGTACAATTGCTAGTGAATTTCACTGTTAGTTGGAAAATAGAAGTTAGAAGATAAGGTTGGTATTGTCTAGGCAAAGTACAATGACACCTTTTCAGGAGCTGTTAATGGAAAGACAAGATCAAGAAATGAAAAGTTTAGTCCTTTAAACCACGTTAGGTTCCAAAAACAAAAGATAATTGGATAAGAGTTTTAAGGGTTGATAATATGCTCTGCAGCTCCTACATAAATGCTGGAAAGTAACAAGAGAAAACTCTATGAAGAGTCAATGACCACAATCCGTGGAGGTAAAAGATGCTTCAAACAACCAAGAAGCATCAATGGTTTCAAACGCAACATAAAAGTAACTCATACAAGTCTACTATTTAATTGAGAGATTAGACATACACCATAGATATCAAAGACTACTTCTAGTACACAAAATATGATTACAGATTAAGAAAACCTTAACTGCACTCAATGGTTTCAAACGCTACATAAAAGTAACTCATACAAGTCTACTATTTAATTGAAAGATTAGACTTAGACTATAGATATCAAAGACTTCTCATAATACACAAAACATGATTACAGATTAAGAAAACCTTAACTGCACTTAACTTGATTCCTATGTGTAGAATAATATGAGATCTCCAAAGCAGCTATAAATAAGAATGACCTATGAACTGCAAGTGGCAGCATTAAATCCAGATTTGCTAAGATGTCATTAAGAAATGCGAGTTGTAACTTGCTCAGATCCTCCACACTACAAATTAAAAAAATAATAATAATAAAGAAGGTATAAATAACCTGTTTTAAGGAAGCTTCCTTAGCCCTGAAAGATGCCTCAAGGATTCAGCCTCTTTCTTAAGCCGCCTTATCCACTCAAGATCAGAACAAGCATCTTTTAAATGCTCCTTTCCAGAACTGGAGCTTGACACATGAAGCTCCTGAAGCAATTCTTCCAATCTTTTAAGAGCTTCTTCAACACTCTTGAATGTCAAACATAAAATCTAGCCACAGCTTCATCAAAATGCTTTACACAAACCAAAAAATTCATATATTCACATTAAACGAAGCAATTATGAAACTGAAGCAGCAATAGCATGGCCAAATGTTCTACAAGATGTTCCAAGCTAAAAGTTTGATAAGAACAACTAGACAAATGTCCGACATCCCTCATTCAGTCACAGAAATCTGATGAATATGAGACACAATCCATAAAAGAAGTCCCATATCTAATATTCATGGCGTACTAAGTAGCACACCAGAGAAGGATACCCCTTAGGTGTGTTTATGCTTTTGCATGGCCAAATGTTTGCATTTAATGTTTACATTCTGCAGACCTAGTGATTGAAAATTTATGAAATCAATTATACTGAGAGCAAGAAGGTATTCTACCTATCTACGCATGGGGAAAAAGCAGAGAGATCGGTTCTTATTAATATTCAACTCCCACTCAGAGAGAATTGAAAGAGTTATTCCACAAAACTTTCCATGAAATAGAAAAAGATTAAATATGAATTACAGGAGATGAAAGTACATTAGCAAAAGAGCTGGCTTTTGCTCAGTATGTGCATAAGTTCCAGTCCTGTCCATAGAATTATTAGTACATTGAATTCTGGATTTTGTATCAAATCTTCTTTATAATCTCACTAATTCTTCAGACAAAGTTGTTCCCAGTTAAAAAGGAGCTAAGTATCCAGGGAAGGAACACAACCACAGGGAGGGATGGACAGATGATTATATTTGAATCAGACATGTAATAGCAATATCTTTCTTATAATCGATTTTCTGGTGTCAATCTCATAGCTACAACAAACACTAAAGAAACTAGCATTAACTGTAAAGAATCTTATCAAGTTATTCTATTTTTGCTTACAGGACACGTATAAAAAACTCTAATTAATTTAATCATCAAAGAGACCGAAATAGGTAGCAACTAATTACCTAATATATAAGACACACTGGACCTTGCAAAAAGTTAAAAAAGAAAAGAACAAACAGCTACTCTAATCATCTTTCTTTTAGTTTTCCTCATTCTATACACAATCAGATTAACAACTATTAACTGAACTAATGCAAGTACGTTTTCCACAACCAGAAATTTACTTATCCTACCACAAGAGGCATGTGCATCACAATAAGCATGTGTGTGCGCAGAATAAGACAGGTAATTCAAATAAATTTCCATTGGACTTACTTTTATACATGTAGTTCTTCCAAACAGATATTCAACTTATTGTGCCTGAGACAAAGAAAAAGCAGCAAAATTTTCAGGTTAATTGTTCTATACAGAATTTTATCGCTTCAGCACTTGCAATATTGAAAAGCTTAAATACCCTTTGGAAAGAAATCTAGCAGCCTTAATGTTGGAAGGGTTTTCCAGCCACTTACTGTATTTAATAAAACTCTGGATCCAATGAAACACATGTCCAATACTAGGGGAATAGGTTCAGTATTTGGAGGTCTTTCTTAAACATATTTCCAAAAGATAATGTTATTTTAACATGCTAACCTCCACATACTGTTGATAAAAACTTATCAATGACCGTTGAGGATAGTAGAACACACTTGCCCCAATTAGATACCTGATTCATGAAGAAACTGTTAATTCACGCAAATAAAATTTTATACGAAATGAATGAAAGCAGAAATAAGTTGAATTGAACTGAACGCGAGTTACCTTACATGTACTTCAATACTTTCACAACCATTTGCAAAAAGAAAAGATTGTTGTATGAATGCAGACTTGGAAAATAAATCATCTGCAACCTCAACACTTCCACATGCCGTGGTGAGACTTGGACCATATTCTCTCCCCATCAATAGTTCTCTATAGCAGTTTCTGTACCAAACCCACCCAAAATACAACCTTTTCAGTGCTTCAATCATTTTTCACTCTATATGCTTTGCACGAGGACCAAAATGTACAAGAAATTCTCTGCGCAGACCAATATCTCCATGGAACAATAAGCATGACGGAAAGGTATGAATTCAACCAGCCTGTCCATCAGTCTACCAATTGTGTCCGAAATGTCAAAAAAGAACTGGGCACAAGAAATATTCATGAGGCCAAGTTTTAGCTGATGCAATGCAACTAAGTGCAATCACAAGAAGCGATAAGTCACTTGCGTTGCCCGCAACTGCAGATATTCCTTTCCCAGACCTTAAAAAGGAAGAAAGCAACAAAGTTGTCAATTGTATTTTTGAGCATATGAGTGTTCTCTCACGTAATACACTTAGCAAACTACTCACCTGAAGTAGCAGCAGCCAAGTGTTAAATTGGTCACAACCCCAGGAACTTGCTCCCTTCAAAAGCATTCACAAGTTTCAGGCTGTTTGGATGATAGTTTATCAATAATCAGAGTCTCCGAAGAGGCAGATCGCCACAATAAACTTCATGCAACAATATCATCGTCAAAACTATATGATGTTAGAAAAAGTCAAAGGCACCTATCAATAAAATCCTACTTTCAAGTGTTGGCTAATGGCTAGTGGGCACCACCTTTCCCAAGTAATACAAATGAGTCAACACTTTCAAAATGATGAATCAGTTCTAGTAGTTCACTTTTTATATAAGATATTAAGAAGCCAAAATACTTATTTAATCACATTTATGAATTTCACATATTTTCACAGAGAATATAAAAAGTCCAGTGCATTTAACCGAACAGTTACGGCCGCTGACAAGATAATTGATCTTTAAGAAACTAGAGGAATGCAAATGCAAAACGAAACCTATCATTTTTCAATTCTCAATTCGGAACATTCATTCATTTGGAATTCTGTTGTCAAATAATGATTGACAGGAAAAAGAAAAACCAAAAACAAAATACACTGTGAATGTGATAGCAAAAGAGTGAGAAAATGCATACAGAACTCTTCCTATGATTGCCAAAAGTATGACTTACAGGTTATAAAAGCTATTATTAAGACAAAGTGATTATTACACAGGTAATTCAAATTAAGACCCATAGGACTAACTACTGTATACCTGGTTCTTCCAAACAGACCTTCAACTAACACACACAGAACTCTTCCTATGATTGCCAAAAGTATGACTTATTGGTTATAAAAGCAATTATTAAGACAAAGCAATTATTACACAGGTAATTCAAATGAAGACCCATAGGACTTACTTCTGTATACCTAGATCTTCCAGACAGACTTTCAACTTCTTATGCCTGAAACAATGAAAAAAGCAGCATAATGAAAAGAAGAACAACTTCACTTATCTGAATATTATTCATTTTGAAAAGAAGAATTGAAATAATGAGGAAAAATCGTCCAAGGAGAAACCTGCAACCCAGTTTCGAAGCTAGAGGGGAGGGAGAAAAGCAAGTAAAAAAAATCCACCTACTTATTATATTTCTGACTCTCGGATACGATAACCACATGCTGACGAATTGCATTGTTAGCCTTCAAATTTGGAACCTATAATCACCTGAGAATAGCACAAGTACAGTCTAATGAAAAGATCCATTGCAAACAATCTCAGACCAGAATGAAAACTGTGAATTTTCAGAATAACAAGCTATAGAACAGTAATTAACAAATCTAATTCCCTAATTTATCCGGAATCAACTATACTCAATTCCCTAATTTAACCAGAATCAAAAAGTAAAGTTTTCGACTGTCTTCTTACATACATGTGTGATTATCATTGACAAATTTGAGGAATTAGCAACAGAAATTGGGACAAAAAAGAGAAGGAAGGGGCTTTTCATATGGAAATACCTGGAAACCCAACATCTTGGAAACTCTTGACCGGTTAGGGCACATCGGGGCCTTCAACGGTAATTTCCCGGGGCATCCTTTACCTGTACTCCTCCCGCTCACTCTCCATCCGACATTGAAGCAATAGACGGTGATTCCGCACCCTCATTATCTCTCCTTCCGTCCTACACGTCATTGACAGATAATTTGAACTCCTACCGAACCTCGAATCACTACAAAACCCACGGTAGACAATGAAATTTTATTTTAATTAAAATTATCATTTGTCTATAAAGTAAATTTAATTGAATATTTATGGTCCAATTAAATAATGTCATATGTCATATATATTTTAGAATATTGGTTAATTTAAAACCAATTATATTATTCCACATCGAAGATGAGATGGTTCACCAATCAAATGAATTTGTGTCATTTCTTCCAATTAAATTGTCTTGTACGTCACATGTCTACAAGACTTGGCCAATAAGGATATATGTCTAGTATTTATCTCTTTATTAATAAATTAAAATAAGGAGATAATATCAAAGTAGTACAGTCCTTATGTATTAATATCTCTTATGTGTGTAAAGAGATAAGAATTTGTTTGTCTTGGTATGCAAGTAAGAAGTTACACATATACTACAAGTCTTCTACCTTGCTCCCTTCCATACATGTATAAATAAGGGTCATCCCTCAGAGACACGGAGACATATACACAGATACACAGATCTGAGTCTGAGGGATGACCCTTATTTATACATGTATGGAAGGGAGCAAGGTAGAAGACTTGTAGTATATGTGTAACTTCTTACTTGCATCTGTCTCTTATACACATCTAGATGTGTATAATTCGCATCTGAAGCAAAGAATCGAAGGAATTTTCTCCACATATTGAGAATATCCTAGAGATTGTAATCTTTTATTCATATATTCATATTTTTATTATTATATTTCTTGTTTGTTCAATTTTTACAGACTCGAAATATTTTGTTGCTCACAACTTTGGCATGCCCAGTGGGACCATCTCTACCTTCCATCTCTTTGCTTCATATATATATTCAACTGCAAATCTACATCAATGGCTCCAAAGAACGACAAATCTATGCCCTCGTTTCTCCCGTGTTTGGCTCGACACCACCCAAAATGACCTCTCCTATGTTGGGGCTCAAAGATGTTGGAGCTTCAATCGAGAAAACCCTCGCGATGCTCGAAGCACGATCTCATTCTAAAGCTTCAAAACATGATGATGACGTATCGAGTAATGATTCTACATCTTCTCAAGGGACTCCGCATACGAGATCTCCTGTTCGAGAAGATTCCGCAACTTCTACAGCATTTTTTGTTCACTGCTATGGTAACGCATGTTATAATCTTTATCTGGATCAAATTCAAGCAGCGCTTCCATCATCTCGATTGTTAAATGTGTATATAAGATCCGGCATAATTACATCTCTCATACACAGTGTAACATGCTGTTTCGGAAGATCTGTGGAAGGAAGTTGACTTGCTTGATGATGCCTTGTGGATATCAACCACCCAAGTTTCAGCAATTTGACGGCAAAGGAAATCCGAAACAGCATGTGGCACACTTTGTCGAGACATGTAATAATGCCGGAACTTATGGTGATTTGTTGGTCAAGCAATTTCTCCGCTCACTAAAAGGTAACGCATTCGATACACCGATCTTGATCTTTGGTTCGATTGATAGTTGGGAGCAATTGGAGCGGGAATTTCTCAACGGTTCTACTGACTAAGAGGATTGTTTCTATGATGAACTTTCCAACGCCCGTCGGTGGAAAGACGAACCGGTTTCGGATTTCCTTTGCCGTCAGGATTGCTGAATCTGCACATTGATCTTCTTTGACATCTCCGAGCCTGTCTCGCACATTAAATGTCTCTTCAAGACACATGGGGACCTCTTTACATCCTACAAGGCATCCAACCTATTTACATTTGAGAAATTGGCGACAAAAGCTCATAGTCTTGAAATTGGCCTTGGAAATTAAGAACCGCCTGTTCCTGATCCTCGCCATAATAAAGAAAAACAGGACTTTAAGAAAGGGGGCAAGTCTTCTCCCAAGTCTCGAAAACAAAGAAGCTATGACAACAAATACTACACTGTTAAGATCGCGACAAAAGTCGGTCAAAAGGTGTCCGAGAAGGTAGAGCTGCGCAAGGTAGGCCACAAAGAAAATCGACACTCGCTCTACCTTCTCGGACACCTTTTGACTGACTTTTGTCGCGATCTTAACAGGTGTAGTATTTGTTGCTGTCTCTTATACACATCTAGATGTGTATAAGATGACACGACCAGAGGGCAATAAATGCCTTTGGGAGTTCAAACTATTGTTGCTACCATCGCCTGGTTGGTCATCCCATCACAAGGTGTTTTGTTTTTAAAGATAAGGTGATGGAGTTAGCCCGCCAAGGTAAGATTTTGCTTGAAGAAGATAAAGCAAGTGCAAATCAGACCACTATAATTCCTGACTCCCAAAATTTGTTGAAGAATGGTAAAGAATCTCGTCTTCCATCGAAGATAAGAACAATACAGCCTACGATAAAATTTGGAGATTTCAATCCGTTCCATTATATGACAACCTCTTTCCGCAAGGTGAAGTACCTTTTGAAAAGCAAATTGAAAAATTATTGAAGGATGATGATGCCACAAATGATCAGTCAGACGAAGGATGGACACTCGTCACTCGCAAAAGAACCAAAAAAATTAAAGCGCAAAAGACTAATCTGCATCCAAAATTTCGGATGGTAAAAATACGGGTTGCAAAAAGAAAATCCAGAAGAATAACAATTTCGTCATCAATCCCTCCAAGTGGTGTGATGTTTCAAAATATCCGTCGACCTATTACTTTGAAAGAATTCATGCCAAGAGGATATTTGAAAGATGACGACGTCCTCGCATCTTGCCATGTTGTGAACATCGATAAAGTTGATGAAGAATTTGAGAAGAAACTCACTGTGACTGATAAAGTCCTTGAGGAATGTGCCACAACGATTGTTTTTGATGATGAAGATTTATTGCTCGGGACGAAAGCTCACAATCGACCCTTGTTCGTAAATGGATATGCACGTAAGCAAAAGTGAACCGTATACTTCTCGATGGAAGATCAGCTGTGAATATAATGCCTTTACGTGCAATAAAGGAGTTTGGAATCACAAGTGATGAACTCTTACAAAGCCGCCTCATGATCCAAGGATTCAATCAAGGAGGACAAAGAGCCATTGGTCTTATAACACTTGATTTATTAATTGGAGATTTATCCTCAAGTGCACTATTTCATGTTATCGATGCAAAAACATCTTATACGACATATGCTTCTTGGGAGACCATAGATTCACGAGAATGATGTTATACCTTCAACTCTTCATCAATGTTTCAAGTATTGCCATAACGGCGTCATAAAGAAAGTAGTTGCTGATGAAAAACCGTTCACTGAAGCCGAGAGTTACTTTGCTGATGCTAAATTCTACCTGCAGGGCTTAACACAAAGAAAGAGTTAACAAATATTGATGGTCAAAAATCTAAGACACATCAATTACGCTATGTTCCAAAGTCGAAGAGAAAAGAAGGTCAATCTCCTTTTGTTGGAAGTAATGAATTAAAGGAGTTCACCGTACCACTCACCAAAATTGAAGTGGTCAAGCATAGCGAAACTCTTCTTGAAGGCTTTGTTCGGCCAAAGGTGGAGTCCGAAATAGAGCACAATTCATTACCTAAAACACGAACCAACGAGCGATTTGGTCCAAATGCATACAAGTTGCTCGTGAAAGCTGGTTACGATCCTAAGGAAGAAGGAACTTTGGGCAAACTTCCTGCAGAGATAAATGGAGAAGAGACACATGGCATGACTTCTACCCAAAAGATTTGCAAAGACAAGATGTGCTGTAAGAGACATGTCAATGGGACTTGGGTATAGACCTTCTTTCTCCTGTGCGTATAGCAATAAAAAGGGCTAATACGCATCATATTACTATCAAAGAAGAAACTACATTGAAAGGTTCAAGGCGATCAGTCTTTGATAGATTGAGAAAAGTTACACCACGTGTTTCGGTGTTTGATAGGCTTGGCCCACAAGGAAGAGTTTTGATGAAGCAACCTATTCATGAAAGGTTGAGTTTTCCAAAGGCACAAGAGTATATTTTTAATACGAAAGGAAACAATACTTCCTGCAATGATGGAAATTTAAGAAGACAAGTTACTAACCTTTTCATACATTATGGCGAGTTAAATGTAAGAAAGGAAACCATGATTGATATATACACCACTCATCAACGGTTGCCTTCATTGCCTCCTGCATTCAGGAGGAGCATCTTGTTCTTTCATGAATAGGTCTCTTATCCTCCTGAATTGGAAGAAGGCATGAAGGCAACCGTTGATGAGTTGAAGGAAATCAACCTTGGCACAAATGATGATCCTCGCCCAATCTACATAGGTACTTGGTTGACTCTTGAAGAGGAACAAGCATATGTTGAACTATTGCTCGAATTTAAGGATGTTTTTGCTTGGAATTACAAAGAGATGCCTGGTTTAGATCCGAAAATTGCTGTTCATCACTTGGCCATTAAGCACATCTAAGACACTTTGTATGATTCATCTTGAGTTGGTCTTTCGAAATCTTTCGACACCATTTTGAGATGGAGGTAAACAAGCTCATAGAAGCTCTTATACACATCTAGATGTGTATAAGAGACAGGTACATAGAAGAATTATATTGCGTGAAGAAAAAGAATGGACAGATTCGTGTATGCGTTGATTTTCGAGATCTCAATGAAGCTTGTCCAAAAGATGACTTTCCTCTCCCTATTACTGAAGATTGATGGTCGACGCCACAACTGGTTATGAAACCTTATCCTTTATGGATGGATCCTCGGGATACAACCAGATCCGAATGGCACCAAGGGATCTTTTGCTTACAGATTTTGAACTCCCAAAGGCATTTATTGCTACAAGGTCATGCCTTTTGGCTTAAAGAATGCGGGAGCCACATATCAAAGGGCCATGCAAAAGATCTTCGATGACATGCTTCACAAGAATATAGAGTGCTATGTTGACGATCTCGTTGTCAAGTCGAAGAAACAAATTGACCATGTCCAAGATCTTAAAATGGTGTTCGAAAGATTTCGAAGATACCAACTCAAGATGAATCCTTTAAAGTGCGCTTTTGGAGTTACCTCTGGAAAGTTTCTTGGGTTTATCGTACATAGCCGAGGAATTGAAATTGATCAATCCAAAATCGATGCTATCTCAAGGATGCCCGAACCGCGCAACATTCATGAGTTGAAAAGTTTGTAAGGAAGATTGGCTTATCTTCGAAGATCCTCTTATCTACAATTTGGCTGGGAGATGTCAACCATTCAGCCATTTGATGAAGGAGTGTGTCATAAAAGACAGTCCTGTCTCTTATACACATGCCTACGATGTGTATAAGAGACAGTTCCTTTATTTGTGGAAAACCACCGTTGCGATAAATCTCCAATTAATAAATCAAGTGTTATAAGACCAATGGCTCTTTGTCCTCCTTGATTGCATTTTCTTGCCCAAGAAAACGGTGAGGGTAAAGAAAATGCACTATCTTATTTAAGCCGGATGATGACACCAAATGAGTTAAATTATATATTTTCATGAGAAGTTGTGTTTGGCTCTCATATTTGCCATTCAAAAGTTAAAGCACTACTTTCAAGCTCATACTATCCGTTTGAGATCAATTCAAATCCGATCAAGTATGTCATGACAAAAACAATCGTTGTGGCACATTCCTCAAGGACTTTCATCAGCAACAGTCTTTATGACGCCATTATGGCAATACTTGAAACATTGATGAAGAGTTGACTTATGGCAATCATTCTTGAAACATTGATGGAGTTGAAGGTATAACATCTGTCTCTTATAAGATGTTTTTGCATAAGAGACATGAAATAGTCTTCCGCCTTGGACAATTCATTTTGATGGTTTGAACATCAAGGGGGCGTTGGAGCTGGAGTAATATTCATCACTCCCGAAGGAGATATGTTGCCATATTCATTCACTTTAACACATCAATGTTCAAATATTGTCGCTGAATATCAAGCACTTATCCTTGGTCTCGAAATGGCGGTTGATATGAAGCAACTACAACTTAGAGTTTTTCAAAATGAGGAGGCACAACCCAACTTTGACATATGGGGATATGAAGTCGAAACTGAGTTGTGGCCATATTATAATTATGCTAGGCAACTAATGGGAGGCTAGGTGATGTGACTATAGAGCATGTTCCAAGGAGGGACAATCGACAAGCTGACTCTTTAGCAAGATTAGCTTCAATGCTCATCTTGCCTAATCAACAAGTTCAAGTCCCCATATGTCAAAGTTGGGTTGTGCCTCCTCATTTTGAAGAAGGAGATGATGTGAAAGAGGAAAATACTCACGTGGTTTCCATTTATGAAGCTGGAGAAAGAAGATTGGCGACAACCAATAATTGATTATCTCACTTATGAAAAGTTACTGCGACGCAAAAGAAGAACAGAAATTCGTCGTGCACCTCGCTTCATCTACTATAAGGACATTCTCTATCGGCGATCGTTTGATGGAGTTTTCCTGCGATGTCTCGGTGAGGATGAAGCTATGCAAGCAATGGAAGAGGCTCACTCAGGAATATGTGGTGCTCATCAATCCGGCCCTAAGCTGCACTTCCGCATTAAAAGGATGGGGTACTACTGAGTGACCATGGTGAAGGATTGCATAGACTATGTAAGAAGATGTATAAGGTTGACAGGTTCATGCCAATTTTATTTCATCAAACCAGAATTTCTTAATGCCTTATTTCTTCTCGGCCAGTTGAAACCATGCCTTTTAATGCGGAAGGCCCACTATTTGATATTAATTAAATCTTAATAATAGAAAATGTGGTCTTTTATTCACATCCACGCTGGGTATCGATACTTCTCGGATGATTGTTCATCACTGATCATTGGAAAACCTTTCTGCAATGATGCAATGAACAAGCTTTGCGAGAAGTTTGGCTTTAAGCAATATAATTCTTCTATGTACTATGCTGCTGCAAATGGACTTGCTGAGGCTTTTAACAAAACTCTATGCAATTTGCTAAAAAAAGTTATTGACAAGTCAAAAAGAGATTGGCATCAAAGGATTGGTGAGGCTCTTTGGGCATATAGGACAACTTTTCGAACTCCTACTCAAGCGACTCCATACGCAATGCAGGATCAGATGTGTATATGTAGATTGGGCGAGGATCATCATTTGTGCCAAGGTTGGTTTCCTTCAATTCATCAATGGTTGCCTTCATGCCTTCTTCCAATTCAGGAGGAGCATCTTCGGCATCTTCTTCTTCTAAAGATATCGTCCTTCTTGTTCGAATGCACATCATCCTTGCACATGGAGGTCAAAGGAAGTTTGTCTCAAAATGGGATGGCCCTTATGTTGTCCAAGAAGTCTATTGGAATGGCTCGTACAAATTCATTTTATTGGTCGAACCATTCATCTTGACAATGGCATAATATAATTGGTTTTACAATTAACCATTTGATTTAAAATATATATGACATATGGATTACATATATCCTTATTTAATTTATTAATAAAGAGATAACGAGCCATTTCATTTTCCTTAAAGGAAAATATGATGGAAACAGTATTTTCATAGATGTTAGTTACTTTACTTGTTTTGAAAAAATATATATATATAATACAAATAAAAAAAAATTGCAAGATAAGGAAAAGTAATTAATGTCTTTATTATTGAAAGAAAAGTTTCCAAACAAATGAAGTTTAAGGAAAAGAATAAAAAAAAAGGGATTTGATATGATTCAAATATCAAACTTGAGGTCCACTACGGCTATCTTGCTTACTTCAAGGATGTTGCTCATCTTCTCAAGCTCCCTAGCTTCTTCATTTGTCAGAAAGATCTTTTTGAAGAATGATTTTTCTATCATCAATAGATTCCCGCTTTCCTTGAAGACTTTGTAGATGGTTGGTTACCTTTTCCTTCATTGTTTTGATTTAGAAGGTGTGTATTTGCCTTGGAGAGAATTTCTGCATATGCTTCTCTTGAAATCTTCTCCGATGCTAAAGCTCTTGAAAAGTCATACTTCTTGGCCTTCGTGAGCAAGGCTGCTAAAAAGTCTCTTAAGAGGAAGGGCAATTGAAGAATCTATCCTTGATATTTCTTCAACTACCTCTTTGATACATTCCTCCAAAGAAGAGATTTGGTCTACGGAAGTGTTTGAGATATTATTGCAAAGTTCTTTCCACAAGCTTTATATATATTTTCGTTGGCATGATTTTATCACCTTGCGGCCATGAAATTCAGAAATTTGTGTTCTAACTTGCTTGTGGAGACTTCCATGGTGATTCAATGGTATTTATGATGTAGCATAATCCTCTGTCGGCTTGTCAGTTATGGATTCAGGCATACTTGGATTGCTAGTAACATTCACTGATAGGTAAAATCATTCTCTCATTCCTCTCCTCTCAAGCCAATTTTCCAGCCATGGATACACATCACAAAGTAGTATGATGGACAATTGTACTTGCTCTACTTTACGAATCTGTTTCCATGGCTGGAAAATTGGCTGATTTATAGGTGCCATGCATCTTTCGAATCCAATACAACTCAAATAAAATGAGTGCGTTATTGAATTTCTTGTGGATTATAATTATAATCTTATAAGTTTAAGTGAATTATTTTAGAATTCATCAAGGAGTTGGTTTTCCTTATTCATGTATTATCGGAAGCTTCCCATGTTAATTTGGTTCATTAAGGATTAGACTTCATTGTTTGTGCGAATGGAGTTCAAGTCAGTCGAGCATTAGTTTTGGAGTTCGTGCAACATAAGGATTTGATTCCTTTGGCTATTAACTTGGTTATTCAAAAATTCAGTTTGACAAGGAGTTGATTTGAATTTTGTTCAACAAGGTATTGGTTTCACAACTCCAAGAGTAGTGCATATGTCTTATTCAAGTCAAGAAATATCACTTTGATGGTGTAGAATCGCTTTACATAAGTTCCTAATTGGATTTGGAATTAAAATATTATAGTCATTGAAAATTTTCAAATGATGAAGTTCACTACGTGGTTTTTTTATTTGGGTTGACTGGAATTTTATTTGTGTTTCAAGAACACCGTAGATGTCTTTTATGTGTATCTTATACAGTGGTCTAATCTGTCTAAAGACAAGACATGAAACATAAGATGCTTGTCTTGAATGTTTTGAATATTCGAAAATTGCTCTTTAAGCAAATGGAGTTGATTGCAGCTGTCTCTTCAAAACACATGTGTATATTTCCGAAGCCATCACCCTGTGTGCATGCATTGGTTCAAATCTTTAGATTCGGTATTCGAAAGTCCAAAGAATATCGAAACTTGTCCGCTCAAGCCACAATTCGAAGGTCGGCGTTCGCAAACAAGTTTCGAGGGGGCATTTGTAGACAATGAAATTTTATTTTAATTAAAATTATCATTTGTCTATAAAGTAAATTTAATTGAATATTTATGGTCCAATTAAATAATGCCATATGTCATATATATTTTAGAATATTGGTTAATTTAAAACCAATTATATTATTCCACATGTCAAGATGAGATGGTTCGACCAATCAAATGAATTTGTGTCGCTCTTCCAATTAAATTGTGCCATGTCACATGTCTACAAGACTTGGCCAATAAGGATATATGTACTCTAGTATTTATCTCTTTATTAATCCAGACCTCAGGTCTCCCATATCAAGATTTGAAGAATTCAATATTTGATTCGGGAATAAGCTGTGAAGCCCTCGGATCGCATCTGAAGCAAAGAATCGAAGGAATTTTCTCCACATATTGAGAATATCCTAGAGATTGTAATCTTTTATTCATATATTCATATTTTTATCATTATATTTCTTGTTTGTTCAATTTTTACAGACTCGAAAAATATTTTGTTCCTCACACCCCCAAACAAACATAATTATCATAAATTTCGTCTCGCAATCGCCTTTTCTAATATTATTCGGCTCAAAATTAGAAACAAAAACAAAAACGAGGGTTTTACCTATCAGTGAAGCGGCTGATGCTCGTGATTATAAAGTGTGAAAGCACTCTGGCGCAAATTTACAGGAAATTGGATTTTTATTTTTTTTATTTTTATTTTTATTTTTATTTTTTGGAGGTGAAGGGGGAATTGAAGCAATAGACGGCGACTCGACGAAGAAATTCTTCTCTAACGATGACTACGCTCCGTCGTGATCTCTCCGTCATCGGCCGACAATTCCCAACAAACCCTGAATCAGTACAAAAAACAAACACATATATAATAAAATTTCGTCTCACAATCATCTTAACTAAATTAGAATAAAAATCAGAAAGTAGGGTTTTACCTGCGGTAACGGTATGAGCCAGGGTCAGCAGAGCGGCTGCCATAGCGGCTGATGCTCGTGACTTGTAAAGTGTGAAAGCACTCCGGCCTGAATTTACAGGAAACTGGAATTTTATTATTTTTTGTTTGGGTGGGTGATTGATTTTGTGTGTGTGTGTGTGTGTGAGAACGTTGAAGCAGTGTAATGCAACGGAGGGGATGAGAGGAGAGGAGAGGAGAGGATAGGAGGGTCGGGCTGTTAAATAGAAAAGAGTAGTTTGGCGCGTAATCTTGGTTTTCTTTCCTTCTTCTTGGAGTTCTATTGGCGTTAAGCGTACGCCTTTGACAAACCGACCGTTAGAGAGAAATGGGCCGAAAGTGATAAAGCTAAAACCCCCCAAGAGGCCCAAACTTCAACCCATTGCCGCGTTGCTTTCTCTCCCATTCGGTCTCTAATGAAGGACTTTTATCATTTGTCTCTTTGGGGCCAAAATTGGGGCCCTTCTCATGTTCACAAGCTTGGAGATCTGCTTCAACACTTCGTTTGGACCCAAACATTCACTTTGCCAACTTGAATTTTATCCTTGAATAAGTTCATAAGGTAAAATACAAGGAACCTTCTGAATTGACAAATATTTATGTTTTTTTTTTTATGATTTATAAATTTACAATTTGTCTTCTTTGTTAAATTTAGTACCTCTCTATTACTAAGAAAACCCCTCTGCGTGGATGAATGAATTATGTTTTACATTAAAATAAATGTTAACATTAATTAAAAGTTTTAAATAACTAAAATAATTATTTAAATAAAAAATTTTAAACACTCTAATGATCATTTAACATAATATTTTATGGTTTTAACCCAAATCATAAAGGGACAAATTATACGTTTTTAAACCATAACGGTTTTACTTATTCCCAAGTCATAAGGCTTTTCACAACATCCCCCCGCCACGGGCCACTCAACGAAGAACCCCACAGCCCGTCAACAAAAAGTGCACATAAAGTCTCCGGTTAGAGGCCCCAAATGTTTGGGATATGATTTCATTGGAAACTTAGAAAATCATTCTGCACACAGGGTGATGGGCCTTCCCTCCTTTACTAGAGCGACAAAGATAGTAGTCTTTGTTTCAATAGTATTTTTTTTTTTTTTTTTTTTTTTTTCAGGAGTGAAACAGTCTTTATTTCGGGTATTTAGAGTATTAAGCGTACAAATTTCATACACAATTGAGCTCAAAAACTCAGATAAAAAATAATATATCTCGGGATAGAATAGTATAATTACATTAATTAGTTATATCTGAAGATGATATTTTCTTATGTGCTACTCAAAATTCTTGGGCAGGCATAACATAACATGTCCAAAAGGGAAAATATGTAAGTAGACAAAATCTTGCCTTCACATAAATTCTATGGTTTGGATTATAAATTTTGCAAGATAAACGATATCAACTAATTTAAATAATATTTATAAAATTTAATTTTGATCACAAAATTTATAGATAGATCTAGTTATTTTCTAATATGCTACACATCCGAAGTTGGCCTTATGTGGAGAATATTCCTCTATATATAGTAGTAGTTCGTTTTATTTTTTACGTCCGCATTCCTCGTACTCGTATATTGAGCTAGCGGCATCGACGTTAGAATTGATTGAGAGTTTCGACTGCTTGAAGAAGGAAAAGAAGAGAAAAATCACCGTAGAAGATATCACTAAGTACATGATCAGAAAAGCTGAAAAAAAGGCAGTAAAAGTGGGAAAGAAATAAAGATACTGAATATTTCTGGATATGCTAACAATTCCAATCCCTTCCGAGATTCCAAGCTTAATCAAAGATTCGTCTGGCGAAAGAAAATTGAAAACGATATTACTCGAGGCATGCCACTTGGTACGTTTTCCTTCAAAGCAGAAAAAAAGAGACGGAGAGAAATAATGGCAGGGATTGGAAAGGCCAAAAAAAGAAGAGAAGAGAGGGCTATCGAGAAAGCCCATCACCAGGAAGAAATTGCATTAATAGCAAGGGAACGTGCTCGAGCTGAGTTGGAAGACTTGGAGGGGAAAGATGAAGAGTTTAGTTTTAATAATCAAAGCAAGAAATTGCCTAAAAGACTAACTCCTCTGTCCAACGATGATAACTTGGAGAAGATGGCTTTGAAAGGCCATCGAGGAAGGTGATGCAATATTTGGGTCAAACGATGAAATTAATCTTGATTCTAGGTCTATTGGTGCTCCCCAAGAAAACCAAAATATTTTAATCGTATTCATACTGGATATGAATGGAATAAATACAATCAATTACACTATGACCACGATAACCCACCGCCTAAGATTGTAAAAGGTTACAAATTCAATATTTTCTATCCTGATCTTGTTGACACAGGAAGAGCTCCAACATACGCCATTGAGAAGGACGGTGACAGTTGGGAGACCTGCATCATCAGGTTCCATGCAGGGCCACCATATGAAGACTTGGCATTCCGGATAGTGAATAAAGAATGGGAGTATTCGCGCAAGAAGGGGTTCAAGTGCACATTTGAAGGAGGAATACTACATTTATACTTCAACATCAAAAGGTACCGCTACCGGAGGTGATGATCCCTGAACAGGATCTGGTTTGAAGAATATGGAACACTGTCATTTTCTCCTCTTGGAAATTTTGTTATGTGATTGTCCATTGTATGCTGTTACCACAGATCAAATATAATTCACTATACGTTCAAGAGTAATTATAACATAATTTTATTGGTAGATAAACATACTAGTAGTAACTAGCAAGTACTACTCATCAGAAATTCCCAGCAGATGTTATAGCTTTTCATTTTGATCTTGTGCCCAAAAATCAATTCCACACAAAGGGACAAAAAAAAATATCAAATTTTCTATTTTCCTACATTCATATGAATCATTAGAAATAATTGCTGATCATTTTGCATGAAACACACTTGTTGTATGATATAAGAAAGCTGAGATGTGATACTCATCTCTTCAACTTAAATGCATGTTCAATTTAGTAGCATAAATTCAGTTCTGTAGCTTTAAGTACATAATCAAGGTCAAGGCCTAATTGTTAGTGTATGCCCTAAAGCCAATTAATTTTAGGGATAAATTACACTTTTATATTTATGTATTATTGTAGAGTTCGGGTATAATATGAATCATGAGAAGATAAGATATGACCAATAGAGGATTCACCACTCCTTATAATATCTTCTTGTATATCCCAGTATGGCCACTTTTGAAATACGATTCGGAAATCTTTGCGCAAAGTGGAAATAGATTTAAAAATCTTAAAATCTATTATTCAAGTGAGTTGTATTTTGGTAAGAAGTAAAATTTGATTAATTCGATAGAGTTGGCATTACATCTGTATTCTTGAATTAATCGGGATATAGGTTGGTGAAAGGATATTAATTACAGGAGAACTAGTCACGGATGGGTGATGTCGAACCACTTGACATATCTCAACACTTGGGTGGTCATGATGCTTTGCTAGAAGCCAATCTTGATCTATAAGTGTAAATTAATTAATTGGAGAATTAATGATAAATTAAAGGTGTTTAATTTATTTAATCCTAATTAATTTAGGATTATAATTTATACTTATTACCAACGT
This sequence comes from Cinchona pubescens, assembly GCA_025175665.1. NCBI lineage: Eukaryota > Viridiplantae > Streptophyta > Magnoliopsida > Gentianales > Rubiaceae > Cinchona > Cinchona pubescens. Next base: position 1,667,496 of record JANKKI010000066.1, read on the forward strand.
GATTGGGAACCTAAAGGGTCACACACTTAAGGATAATTAATTCAGGATTAAAATGATTTGATAAGTATGAGATACTTATGGGTTAATTTATGAGATAAATTAATTTTTGGGTTTAATTATAATAAGTTATAAATATTAGGAGTTAATATGTAAGACATATTAAGAGTTCTAATGGTTTTATAATTATTAATATACCCATGACCCAAACTGATTAGAATTTATAATTCCCTAAACCCAATTTGATTGGGATTTTATATTATTATATATATATATGATATATTATAATATATATATAAAAGGAAGTAGTACTAGTAAAGGACTAGTACATTAACGGCTTGGTCAAAAAGGCAATAGAAAAATATATGCTAGTACTTGTACGGCTTACATAATATATATGAGATATATATAAATGTCTAGTACTAGTATTTAATATTATTGTCTCTTTCCAAAGCGAACTTGATTATATTTATAAATAGTGAGAGTCACGTATAAGAGATCATACCTTAAATTATAGTAAAATTTAGGAGCTAGCACTCCGTGGTTTGGGTTAATCAATCTTGTGAAGATTCCTGATTTAATTATCTGTGTGGATACCATTAGAGGCCGGACACCTGTGCGGCTTGTGGATCGACGTCCCAAACATATTGGAGATTTTACTATAATTTAAGGTATGATCTCTATACTTTTCTTATACTACGTATAAATCATAATCAAGGTGATCCGTGATAGGAAAGTAAAAATTTTAAATTCCGCTGCGTTATATCTGATTTACTTTCTTACACTAATAACCTGGTTTAATATACAGTTCTGAAAATGACAGAAAGCTTAATTATAATCAAACATGGGATTTGCATCACTTGCTTTTAATGGTCCAAAAGAAAGCTATAAAGTGCATTTGGTTGGACCCTTTTCCTCCCTTTCAACCAGCAGGCGGATAAATAATATTGATAATGATAGGAAAGATATTGATAGGTGGGATAAAAGTACGTAATAGTGCTGCTTACCTAAATCATGGTATACCTAAAAATGGTAGAGCACTTACATGCACAATTGCAGGCAGTAGATATGCCAATGTCTTCGCAGATCCAGTTTCTGCAATACCTATGAGATTAGGTCCCTTTAATGCCATAGGCCAACCTTGAGCTTGAACAGGTGTAGGTACGGAAAAGCCAGCCCTTTCAATTTCTTGCATTGCATAGCCTGAAACCATGACAATTATGCCTGTAAAAAAGAGGAAAATCGGATTATCAAAAGGCATGTCCACTTAAAGAAGCTCCATAAGAATACAAGACGTAGTTCTCAAGATCAAGCGAAGAGTACCTAACAATTATAACAATCTAGGCTTCTAAAAGCTCATTTAGTTTTGTACCTATAACCAGAAAGTTGTCTAGAATTGCACCATAAGTAGTTGAGTACCTAGCCTAGAGAAATCTTTTTCAGGCAGTAAACAATTTCATGAACATCAACTGTTCTTGTTGAAATGTCTTACTATGCCTTATTCAAGGAGAATCACATAATCTCCATTGATGTAAATTACAAAATTTTACAGGGGCACTAACAAGCATCCTGAATGATACCAAGTGAATCTAACACTTTCAAAGATGGGACGTTTGCAGCTTGCCTAACATAGAATAAATGATAACCTAGTATACTCAATTCGCTAATTAACCAGAATCAAATTCTAAACTTCTTGCAGTATCCATCTTTAGCCAACCTTTCAGCAATAGTATCAACCATCTTCTTACATACATGTGTGATTATCATCAACAAATTTGAGAATTAGCAACAGAAAAGGAAGGGAAGGAGCTGTTCTTGAGGATACACCACCAGGAAAGCCAACATCTTGGAAACTCTTGACTGGTTTCTGTCAAAGGAATTAGCTGGAATCAAATGCTAGCAGATTTTGTGCAAAGGAATTAGCTGGCAATTAAGGCCAGCAGATTTTATGCCTTGTTTTATGCTTTTTGACTTTGATAGCTTATTTTCTGCATTCATTTTCTGCACTTAAATATAAGACAGATTTGTATATATATGGTAGCATTTATATTCTTTTCTTGTATTAGGATATGCTAGCTGTATGACAGATTTGTATATGATGGTTTAGCTAATTTAGGGGCTGATTATTAGCTTATCAGCTTGTATTTCTTATATATAATAAGAATTCTCCTCCAGAGGAGGGCAGATTGTTTTGTTCAAAATCTCTTAGATTGTCATGGTATGATGGTAAAGTTATCATTTGGAAGGAAGGTAATCAAAATGAGTGGGCACAGGCTCATGTGTTCAGCTGTCTCTTATACACATCTAGATGTGTATAAGCATCATGGCCACGAGACAAGTATGAGTCTGTCTTACCAAAATACAACTCACTTGAAATAGATTTCCGAATCGTATTTAAAGAAGTGGCCATACTGCGCATTCTTAATAAGCATCCACATACTCTTATGTGAATCCTAATATGGTATATGTCTGTCTCTTATACACATCTGTTATTATACCCGAACTCTACAGTATGTGCGACTCCTGTCTGGATTCAGGATCTGTGGAAGGAGTTCCATAGCAGCAGTAAAGAACTCCACAGCACTGCAATGAAATGTGGAATTATTTGAAGAAACTCTACAACCAACACAACACTGCTCAAGATTTCACTTGAACATGAATTAGCCACTATTCAACAGGCGGTCTCTATTTCGATTTTTACTCTGTCAGGGATCTCGTGTATTGCCCCTGTCTCTTCAACACTCTTCCTAGATGTGTATAAGAGACAGCTTCAAGCCATATAAAATTGGTCCATGAAACTACTAAAAGGATCAATTTCTTATGAAACTTAGATCTGAATTTGAAAGCACCAGTCTAGTCTTATGAACCGGGAACCTGTTCCCTCTTTGGATGTATGCCTCAATGCTTTGTTTCGTGAGGAGCGAATTCTCACCCAATCCACCATGGAACAACAAAGATCTACTTCAGTTCCAATGGCTTATGTAACACAAGGCAAGCCAAAAGGTAGAGACTTGAGCACAAGTCTCAATGTTTTTGTTGCAAGGGGTTTGGACATTATGCCTCAAACTGTTCGAAAAAGTTCTGCAACTATTGTAAAAAGGATGGCCACATCATTAAAGAATGTCCTACTCGACCTCCTCTGAAATCTGAAACAGCATATACAGGGTTCCCATGGTTATTCTTAGATTTGGTAATTCTGCGAACAATAGGTGAGAATGCTTCTACTACTCCTGCTCCACCTGTATCCTGAAATGATTCAACAAATCAATATCATTTCTGCATTCTCTGCCTTTACACTCTCAGGTAAACCTTTCTCAACATCATCTCCTTGGTATTTTGATTCCGCGGCCACTAACCATATGACCAACAAGGCTAATTTTCTCACCAATGTAAAGAAATACACTGGAAATCTTAAGATCTAAGATTGATTAACCCAAACCACGGAGTCACAGCCACTGGTGACATTTCTCCTTCTCTAACTAACGCTTTTGTCTCTCCTAACCTTACAAATAATCTTATTTCTATTGGTCAGTTGGTTGACGATAATTATAAAGTGGAATTTTCTAAATCTGGTTGTATTGTGCAGGATCAACAATCAGGGAAGCCATGATCGGCAATCAACCTAAAGTACCACGTCTTTCCCTCTTCCATTTCCTATGTAAATGTTTCTCTTTGCCATCTATCACTTGTAATTCTGCTCGGGTTGATTACCGAGCATGGCATAAATGTTTTGGACATCCACCTACTCTAATGTAGAACATGTTTTATTAGATTCCTGGTTTACTAGGGAATAAAGAGTCACCATCTCTTCATCTTTGTTCAATTTGATTGCAATTCTTGTAAGCTTGGCAAAAGTAAAACTTTACCATTTCCCACTCACACACCAAATGTAGTTCAATCTTTTGATTTGATACATAGTGATGTGTGGGGTATGGCACCAGTTACTTCTCATGCTAATTACAAGTACTTTGTCACTTTTATTGATGATTATAGTCGTTTCACATGGATCTATTTTCTCCATTCTAAATGTAAGTATTTTCTGTTTTAAGCTTTTCTATGCACATATTCAAAACCAATTTTCTGCGCAAATCAAAATTCTTCGCTCTGACAATGGGGGTGAGTACATGTCTTATTCTTTCTAGGATGTGTATAAGAGACAGCAAATCTGTCATACAGCTATCAATCCTGAATCAGAACAGTCTCTTATACACATGTAGGAGAGAAAGAATCGCCATCTTCTTGATGTTGTTCGCACCCTTTTACTAGAGTCATTTGTGCCCTCTCGGTTTTGGTGTGAACCTCTAAAACAATCTGTACACCTCAAACAGGTTGCCTTCTTTCTCATTGAACCATGTCTCTCCTTTCACTCGATTATTTGGTCGCACTCCAAATTATTCTAATCTTCGTACCTTTGGTTGTGTGTGTTTTGTACATCTTCCTGCCCATGAACGCACAAAACTCACACCTCAATCAGTTCAATGGCATACACATCTAGGGCCTTAATATGCCAAAAAGGTTTTCTTTATTATGATCCAGATCTAAATCGTATTCGGATATCTAGAAATGTGACATTTTTTGAAAACAAGAATTGCTAATCATCATGATCCTGTTTCTTCGTCATTCTCTGTTTTACCACTTGTTTACCAACTCTTCGTAGATTCTGTACCTTCTAAACCTCTCTTGGTGTATCAGACGCAAGTCCAACACATTAGATCGAGACTTCTACATCTCACAGGCCCTCCAACTCATTCCTTGATCTGATTCTGTTCCAACACCACAAGATGTGTATAAGAGACAGGTCCCCCATCTGTGAAACCCCTTGGAAGTAAGCTTGTGTTTTCTATAAAACTCCGACCTGATGGATCCATAGATCGTTAATAAGGCTAGATTGGTAGTTCTTGGCAACAATCTGACAGTATGGTCTAGACTATGATGAGACCTTTGCACCGGTAGCCAAGAGACACTGTCGAAGATCCGGCTCTTCTTGCATCTCAATCATGGTCTCTACAAGACCTGTCTCTTATACACATCTAGATGTGTATAAGAGACAGGAAGTAGGCATACCATGTGGAAGTTTTATGTAAACTTCCTCTTTCACTTTTGTCAAATTGGAACATGGCCTCACCAACACTACATCTGTTGACACTCCTATGGAAATTAATGTGAAATATCGACGTGACGAAGGAGAACTTCTTCAGGATCCTGTCTCTTATACACGAAAGTTGTGTATAAGAGACAGAGATAAAATAATTCTGAAATTCTTCTTTAGCCTTGTTGGTCATATGGTTAGTGGCCGCGGAATCAAAATACCTGTCTCTTATACACATCTAGTTTTGTTTAAGAGACAGAGACTGGGTTGGCTGCAATTTGGATCGCACTAGTGTTGTCCGCAAGTGTGGGAGTGGGAAATGGTAAAGTTTTACTTTTGCCAAGCTTACAAGAATTGCAATCAAATTGATCCTCATGCTGCATGCTCTGAGATCACTTGGCTACGTGGTCTTCTTGCAGAGCTTGGTTTCTCACAAGCTCAACCTACTCCCTTACATGCGGACAACACTAGTGCGATCCAAATTGCAGCCAACCCAGTCTATCACGAAAGGACGAAGCACATAGAGGTGGACTGTCATTCCATCCGGAAGGCATATGATCATCAAGTTATTACTCGCCACATATATCTATGTAAATTTCATTATTGCGAGATCTCTTCACCAAATCTATGACACGCCGCCATAATTTCCTTGTTAGCAAATTGATGCTTGTAGATTTACCCGCATCAATTTGAGGGGATGTCAAAGGAATTAGTGGAATCAAATGCTAGCAGATTTTGTGCAAAGGAATTAGTGGCAATTAAGGCCAGATTTTATGCCTTGTTTTATGCTTTTTACAGACTTTGATAGTTTATTTTCTGCATTCATTTTCTGCACTTAAATATAAGATGATTTGTATATATATGGTAGCATTTATATTCTTTCCTTGTATTAGGATATGCTAGTATGATGATTTGTATATGATAGTTTAGCTAATTAAGGGGCTGATTATTAGCTTATCAGCTTGTATTTCTTATATATAATAAGAATTCTCCTCCAGAGGAGGGCAGATTATTTTGTTCAAAATCTCTTAGATTGTCAGTTTCGGCACGTCGGGGCCATCAAGTGTAATCTCCACCGCCATTCCTGTACTCCACCTCACTCTCCAACATTGAGGCAATAGAAGGCAACTCCAAGTAGAAATTCTTCTTGAATGGAGTCAAACCAATCCAAATCCGAAATTTGCAGAGACTCCACACCGTCATTATCTCTCCTGTTGGTCATCAACAGATAATTCGAACTCCCAACGAACCCTCAATCACTTAAAAACCCACAAAAACAAACATATTTGTCATAAATTTTTTCTCGTAATCGTCTTATCTAATGTTATTCGGCTCAAAATTAGAACAGAAAACAAAACGTAGGGTTTTACCTTCGGCGGTCATGGTATGAGCCAGGATCAGTGGAGCGGCTCATGCTCATGATCATAAAGTGTTAGAGCACTCCAGTGTGAATTTATAGGAGTTTGAACGTTGAAGAAGTACGACTGTGCAATGGAGGAGGCTCGGCCTGTTCATTTAAAAAAGGAGGCAGTTTGGCGCTTATTCTTGTTTTCTTACCTCTTTCTTGGAGATCTACTGTCCCAAGATTCATGTCGTATGAAACATTATAAAAAAATAAATAAATAAATAAAAAGAGAGGAGGGGACAGTCCAGGTTCAACCACCTGAGAACAGCAAAAGTACATACTCATCAAAAGATCCATTGCATACAATCTCAAACCAAAATGAAAACTATGAATTTTCAGAATAACAAGCTACAGAACAGTAATGAAAAAAGCAGCAGAAGAAATAAAGTGCAAACAGTGGCACATCAGGATGAACAGGGATTTATGTAATCCATAATTTAAATTAAAATAGAAAAAAAAACAACCTATGACGTGCAGAAGAGTAAATCACTCTTGATGACATAACTACTAGAACTTCCCGATAGAAAAATAACATAAAATGATGACCAATTGTCAGACAAGCAGTTCTTTTTCTGCAGTAAAACACTACTGACCATTTGTCAGCAAGTAATCCATTTCTGTACTAAGAATCTTACTTTGCATGGGTCAATAAAGAAATTGCCTTGCGAATTGTTTAACTTTCTTGGGTCATGTGGCGGCACTCCAGATGTAAAGAGTCTGACGGTCTGGGCGATTTGCAAAATCCATTAAATGACTAAGAGCAATGTCACTGAAAAATATAATATTGCCAACCAAGGATGAGCTAATTAAATGTCACAACTCAATATCCATAAAATAACTAAGAGCAATGTCAGTACAAGTAGATAAGATTGCTTATCAAGCCTGACCTATTTAAATGTCTACGCAATATCCTTTTTAAAGAGATGTGTTGACATGCTATCTACTGCATACAAAAATGTTTCAGATGTATAATTCAACTATTGGAAAGGCTATTACTCTTCAATTCAAAAAATAAGAAAATGAGAAAGAGAATTGGTGGAAAGTTGTTGATGCATTAAAAACAATCATGATTGCAATCAGCAATTTTATTCAGACGAGTGATAGTGGTGCAGTGTGAAACAATTCAGTTTAGAAGGCACCTACAAGGTTGGGAATTACAACCTTTCCAGGAGATGATTGCCAAATTGTACAACACTAATTTCAGTGCTAACTTCGGGGAGGACTGATAGAGATGGGCAGGTAACAAAAGTGGAGTATACACTGAAATCCTTCTAGAAGAGGCTACAGGGAAAAGAGGAAATAAGCTATCCTTGGAAATCTGTTTGGGGAACAAAATCACCAAAAAATAAAAAGTGGCATTTTTCACATGGTGTGCAAGCTGGAATGCAAGTCTCACTGCTGAAAACTTCAGGAAACTAAATAGGATCTATATCAGTTGGTGCTTTTTATGTAAGAGAACTGGGGAGGACACGAATCAAATTTTGCTACACTGTGGAACAAGAGAATGTTGGGGAATGGTTTTGAACTTATTTGGATGTCACTGGGCCATGCCAAAGATAAGGGATAGTTGTAATGTTCTGTTGGAGAAGGAAGGGTAACTATACTAGGGACAGAAAATCCTAGGAATGTGCAGCACTTCCAATATTTTGGTAATATGGAATGAAAGGAACAGAAGAGCTTTTAAGGGATTGGAGAGACCCAACTGGGTTTAGAAACACTGACATAGACTATCCTATTTTACATGCTATCTTGGAGTAGGAAGACTTTGCCTACACGTGTGTAGATAATCAGGTGAATTTTATTTCTGATCTTCATCTGTGATTGTGTATACATCTAATATACTAAATTTACTTGAATATAAATACATTTATTTATCAATATATATAGTTTCTTGATGGTTTAAGTGATAGCCCATTATCTGAACGCACTTACATTATTGAGACCAAATTGCATATCAAAGACTAGCAAATAATGAAATTTACATAGAACACCAAAAGGTAAATCAGCTACGGCCTTTAACTATGTGGGCATGTGAAACATTATATCCAGGCCTATTTCAGAACACTACTTGCAGTCTCAAGTCTCTCTGTTGATAGCAGTCTGATTATTTGATCCACATATCAAACCAAATTATGTGATATTGTCGGGTAACTCCTAAATAGTGAAGATTATGCATCGCATATGCCTAAGCCCTAATTTGGTCCTTGACAACAACTGATAAAAATGTTGAAATTTTAGCTAGAACAAGACAGAAAAGACATTCACCAACAAGCTACACCCTCAAGCATCAATTGTATAAAAGCCAACAAGTATACAAACCAACCAAAATATCAAAAAAAGAAAAAACTATAGTCAATATTTTACAATACCAAAAAAAATTAATAAACAGCATTACACCATACCATACCACACAATTGTGAAAATATTAATGAACCCAATTCAAGAAATATTATTAATGTTTAATGATCTTTTGAGTAAAAAACAAGAACTGATGTTCAGTCAAGTTTGGAGAATTGAATAATATTTATCCATTAATTTGGGAAGCAAATTATAAAAGAAAAAATGATTCCTTAAAACCCTCCCATGCTTATCCATAGTAACTTGTAAAGAGATACTGCTATCATGAATCCTTTAATGAATTAATGCAGGAACTAATAATCAACATCAGCAAAACTAATATAATCTCATTAATAAGAACAATAACAACTTCAACTTCAACTTCAAAATACAAAACAAAGCTTTACACTAGAGAGTGAATGGATAAATGAAATAACCTTGAAGATACGAAGTTCTGGTGAAACTTGAGTGACATGGATTAGAATAATATGATCCCACTGCAAAACAAAAAACCTGTTAAGAATTACACTGTTTTAGATTCCGAATTTTACATTTAAGTGACAGAATGGGTTCTAAGAAAAGTTGGTGGCAAAAAGTTATTTGTTACTAGGAGAAAAAAATTGAAAGTGATGGATCACTATGCGACGGAAAATGACTGTCGATGTGGGGAATCAATCCATACAAGCACTAATACTTGGGATTCTTTCCTTTTTCAGCTGTAAATGGTAACTTTTCTTTCCTTTCAAAGAGTGAACTTTAACAGTGTCTGTGTAACCTTGCTAGTCTCTTTCAGCTTATCCAATGATTTTCCAATAATGCTTTCCTTTTTCTAAACCTTAACCGAGAGAGTGGTTTCAGCTTCATTTCCCACCCAAAAAGTTCCATCATTCATATAATATCCTCCTCAAAGAAAGGACAACAGAATCTTTAAAAAGTCAAGCGGTTTGTTAGTCAGCTCAAGGACAAGAAGAGAGGCATTTCAAAGATATGAGCACATATACAAACTGAGATAGGCATGCATATATTTTTTATTTAAAGTCCTACATCTGTAAAATGTGCACCAAAAAAAAAATAATAATAAAAATAAATAAAAAATAATTTATTGAAGCACTTAGTGATAAATAACAGTGAACAGTGACCAAAATATTCACTAGTACCAAATATTGCAAGTTCTATTGGCAAAACCTGTTCAAACTTGTGATATATGTATTAATACAAAATATCACAAGTTCTATCAGCAAAACATGTCAAAAGAAAGGAGAATATAACAAATACATGGAAACATCTGAAGGAAACCATCTCTTTACACATGTTATCACATTCTGACACCAAGTGGAGAGGTAGCAGGAATTTTAATAACGAGGATATATTTATGGCAAAGAGAAAACAACATCACACAGGAAAGAAGGATAAAAAGCTAACAAAACTTGTATCATTAAAGGTCAAATAGAAGAGATGTTTCGAGGTGTTGCCAACTATGTTAGGCACTAGGATATCTAGCAGTTAAAAAAACAAAAATATGACAAAGACAAGCATAAGCAACACAACAACACAGAAAAAACAACAGAGTATATGACAAAATGGGGAATCACATAGTAACAGATCCACTGAAGATCAAAGTATACCTCTTCATATTCAGAATGAGAGCACTCTTTTGCACTCGCCTCTCCGGGTCTATCAGTTCACTCCTTAGTTCAAAACGTTTGATTTTGGTCGAATCTGGATCTGGTATCAATGTGCTTGCAATTCCCTGTTCAAAGTACCGTCGTCCTGCATCAACAACAGTAGTAAAATTAATTAAAGTAACAATTTTAGCTGAAAGGGGAGAACATAGTGTTAAGCTATAACTTATATTTTATTTCCCTACAAATATTTGGTAAAGAAATGCTCAGAGGATTTGACTTAATCCATTTGAATTAGAAAAAGTAACATACTATGAGATCTTTACATAAAATTTCCCATAACAACTTTTGACTGACCGTGGGAATTCACTAGAAAAGCTCCTCTTGAGTATTTTAGATTATAGCAAAACTCTACTTTAATATATAGAAAATGCCAAGCATTAACTAGGCTGATCAAGCTTTACTAGGCTTCTCCCCATAATGTTACAATTATATAGGGAAAAATAAATGAAATTTCCCAACTCCAAATTTTTCTGGTATCTAGAAACACAGAATAAAAATTATGAATGAACGCCATGAGAGCCATACAACACAGTAAAGGGCCAACAGAAGACATTAATTTCCATCAGCCATTGACAACCCAGAGCCACTGGATTTGCTTGGCTGGTGAAATGGAAGCTCCACAATCCACGAGGATTACTAACCCTGAATTTACCTGAATCAACAACATAGAGCATAATGAAGGCTTAAGAACTCAGAACTGAACCAGAAAAGTCAAATACCTGATAATGTCCCTCTTTATACTCTCTCTTCTCTTTGCCCTTGTAATGCTGTACTCTCTCATTGCTAATAGAAGATGAAACACTTGCATCACCTCCCTACCTCGCATAAAAGACAAATGATAAAGAACAAGTCCTGACAAGCTACATGTGAAAGTTAATAACAGATCATTCAAACAAATGCATAAAGATAACAATAATAGACATTGTGATGCGTCAAGACCAAGCTGGAAACAGAGTATCGTAACTCATCAGGTTCATTACAAATTATGCCTTCTAGTTCCGGTCAGATGCACAATGACTTTTTTCCTTCTATGTTTGGATAACTGATTTACAAAAAGCACCAATAAATTGCTAGTGGATTTCAGAAGTTAGAAGATAAGGTTGTGATTGTCTAGGCAAAGTACAAGAAGACAAATCACACTTTTTCAGGAGCTGTCAATGCAAAGACAAGATCAAGAAAAAAAAAGTTCAGTTCTTTAAACTGCATCAGTTAAGCCCCAAAATCTACATAAATGCTGGAAAGTAACACGAGAAAACTCTATGAAGAGTCAGAACTCCTCACCACAACCAAACTTGAGGCCACCAAGAAAGCATCAATGGTTTCACACAATATATAAAAGTAAATTGTGTAAGCCTACGATTTAATTGCAAGCTTAGATACATATTTTAGATACCAAAGACTACTCTTAATAATAGACAAAATATGATTCCATATTAGCAAAAGCTTAGATACATATTTTAGATACCAAAGACTAATTCGAAAATTTTCTGAAACTGTGCTCGTTTTCAAAATTGTTCTTTTTTTATATCGATTAGAAATAGGATAACCCGGAGAGGGAAACTCACATTCAGTAAATGCGAGTTCATTGAAAAATTTTCCTAGACCTTGTCGGGCATATATTACTTGTAACCCTTTCCGGGTTATTGCATTGGTTGTACCCTTTGTCGTGCATGTATTACTTGTAAGTGTTGCCGATTTGTTGTGTTGTTTGTAACCCTTATCGGGTATGACCGGTGTCAGAGAGAATTTTCAAGATTTAGAGAAACTCTGTCAAATTTTTTTTTAAAAAAAAATATTCCGTATCGAATTATTCAAAAATAGGGTCTAAACATGTTACATCCTTACAGGAAAATGACATTTGATAGACCCCATCACATTCTCCTTTATTGGGAGGAGAAATAACCTATGAAGGCTGTACTATGTCCTACCGGCCAATGGTGTGCAAGAAACTGTTCTTATAAACAACGGATTGTTGTTTAAGAGTTAGTTGACAAGATATACGAATTCATGGAGGTTGATAGGGAGCATCATTGAAATTGAATATGTTGTATAGGCATATAGTTAGTCGTGGTGTTTACTCTGACATTCCATTGACAGATGATGATGGTATGGATGGTATTTTTGATTTGTTTGATGCCGATCCTACTTTTTGTGCTGAATTATTTATCGAGACAAAGAAAATTCTCCACGTACCTGTAACCAACAATTTAGGGGTGTATAGTATGGGGCCAATGATGTCCCTCATGCATTCGACCACGGACGACCAGCCGCTGCAGTCCAATGCGCGGAGTATGTTTGAACATCCTTGGTCGTTTGACTTTTTACAACCCAACTTGTTCGTTTTTAATGTCAAACTCAATGCAATCTGATCAAACTATTAGAGTGCAGTGTAATAAAGACACCACAGCAGGTGAAAGTCCAAGTACCATGCAATATCAACATATGGAGAAAGGTCTCGTAGATGAGGGTTTGACAGCGGATAGTGGTAATAGTGACTCGTCGTGGCATGCATTAGACGAGAATTACGAGTCAGGGTCAGACTCTGAAGATATATCAGATGATGATTCTGACGAGGATTTTGGGACAAATAACGATGAATGTCAGACACAAGAGGATGTTCCTGCTTATCAACCCAGGGGATGGCTTTTTTCAATGATCTTGGTAACTACGGTGAGTACGATCCCATGGACCGCAGTGATAAAGATGGGCTGGTTTATTGGAATGAAGAAAAAATTGATATTCGGTTGCACATATACTTTGAAAGCAAGGAGTAAGTTAGTAAGGCAATTACAATATGGTCTATAGCTCAAAAACGAGAATTCAAAGTCATAGATTATAGAGTCGGAAGAGAACATGGGCGACTAAATGCAAGACTGCGGCCTTCGGTAGATTAGCTGTCGGAGATTGTGATTGGAGTATTCGGGTACGTAGAAATGAATCTCTTACTGTGTGGAAGGTCACGAAATGGCTAAAAGATCACGTATGTCTCGGTGAAATATCCGGTAACAACAACAGAAATCTTACATCTACAGTCATTGCTAACCAAATTATACACTTAATTGAAATGATCTTGGGCACAAGGTCAAACAAATTCAGGCATATGTTAAGAACACTTTCAAGGTTGACATCACTTACAAGAAAGCTTGGTATGCTCGCAGGAAAGCGATTGTGCTTGCATATGGAACTTGGGCATCTAATTTTCAACAATTACACCAATATGTTGCAGAAGTACTACGCTCCAATCCCCAAATTGTGGTACAATGGCTACATCATCCCAACAGTAGCGAGATTGTGAAAATTTTCAAATACATCTTTTGGGCATTTCGGCCATCGATTGATGGCCATTCCACATGTGTAGACCTGTCCTATCTATTGATGGCACGCATCTACGAGGGGAGTATCGGGGTAAATTACTTATTGCCGTCGCTTTGGATGCTAACAATCAGATTTTACCTGTTGCTTATGCAATTGTTGATGAGGAAATAATACAAAGTTGGGATTGGTTCATGGAGCAGTTGAGACACAATGTTGTACGTGACTTGGAGACTGTTTGCATAATATCTGACTGGTATCGTGGCATTCTGCATGCTATGAGTGAGTCCCCTTTATGACAGGAACCATTTGCATATCATAAATTCTGTCACACGTTCGAAGTAGATTTGATGTTCCAAATACAAGAATGTAGATGTGTATAAGTTGTGTTGGTCTCTTGGTGTCAAGTTACAGAGGCGGAAATGGAATAAGCACCAACAAACGATATAGCTGGAACATCCAGAGGCTTGGAGATATCTGGCAGATATTGGCCTTGACCCTTGGTGCCTTGCTCACGATGGAAATCGTAGGTGGGGAATACATAGTGGTATAAATTCTTCTGAGAACTACAATAACGTGTTGCGCGGAGTTACACTACTTCCGATAAAGGCTATAATTGATAGTACATTCCATCGTTCCGTCAAACTATTTGTTGATAATATTGCACTGGGTGCATATTGTCGCACATCAATTACACCAAAAAATTGGAAAAGGTTGTTGTCAGTAGACAAAAAAGGTGGAGGACACACAGTCATGGTTTTTGATAAATCTACTGATGTGTATAGAATTAAAATACCTCATCGTGTGATTGGTCGTAGTGGCAATGTACAAACTGTCAATTATGTACAGCAGACATGTAACTGTGGTAAGTGGCAAATGTATAGGTTTCCATGTTCGCATGCTTTGGCAGTTTGCAGGCATAAGGGTGATGAACCAACCCGACACAATCATTCCGACCATTACACCACTCTCATATATCGAGACCAGTACAGTGTTAGTAGATTTGTTCCGCAATCTAATCCAGATGAGTTGCCTCCTATTCATTGGCAGTTACCATCAGTGTGGTGATGACAATATATTCGTTGAACGCCGGGCAGGCCGTGTACGTGCGAGGCGCATACGAAATGAGATGGATATTAGAGATCGCCGTGAACCCAGAAGATGTACGAATTGTCATGAATCGGGACATAATCTCAGGAGTTGCCTTTCGCGATAACAATGATTTGTCTTTGTATTGTGTTGTTTACGTACTCATTGTATTCTATGAATGTAGTTTGTTTTTAATGTATTCGTTTATCAAAAAATATTGTATTATCAAAAAATATTGTACAATCATTCATTCTTTTCATATTACTTTGTTTAGGTATGGATGATCAGTCGCGAGAGCTTGTTCATCCTGGACCATATATAGATGATATTATATCACCTACGACGCCGCATAGGACTAGATCTATTTTTGACGGTCTTATCGATGATTCCACACTACAGGTTAAGCGTTGTGATGGGACTTTTTGGGATCACATGCCTATACCGGCGCGGGTATGGTATTATATTTGTTTGGCAGGTTTGTCAAAGGCATCGCATCTTTAGGACGTATTTCAGTGAATCAAGCTTTGACCACCAGTCTTGTGGAACGATGGCGACCTGAGACACATTCTTTTCATCTACCCATTGGAGAGGCCACCATCACGTTACAGGATGTAGAGGTACTGTGGGGTTTACACATTGACGGACCCCCCGTGACGGGTAGAGACACTACTCATTCTGCAGATGTTTGGAGCCAGTTATGCATGGAGTTATTGGGTTTCATGCCTACCAGATCAGACATTGACGGTGGTCGTTTGAAAGTTGGATGTTTGTTTGCTGCATTAGATCGTCCGCTACCCGATGATGTGACTGATGACATCTGTCGGCGGATGGCACGAACATACTTACTTGTACTTATTGGACGCATTTTATTTTCAGACAATTCAGGCAATAAAGTGCCACTACTGTATCTTCAGTTGCTTAGGGACTTGGAGACTGTTGGCCGACATAGTTGGGGATCAGCAGTTATAGGCACACTGTATCGCAGTTTGTGTGATTGTACTAATAGTATGTCACTTCACCCACAGCTAGAAATATTTACGGACCAGTACTATTAGTACAGGTATATTTGAGTACTTTATATTCATATATTTTATATTTGAGTAATTTATATTCATTTATTGTATATAGTTATGGGTTTGAGAGCGCATGCTGACACTGCGTCCTATCCGGTTAGAGCCCGCACAGGAGAATCACGGAGCATATGGATCTCGGTATATATGTTTTGTTAAACTGTTTAATTAAACATGTTTACATTGGATTTGATATTTATTAATTTGTAATGCAGATGGGATGTTGGATTTGATGTGCGCAATGCTCCTCATCATGTTTTATCTATTTTTCGAGATCAGTTACATACTTTGCGACCCAATGAGGTACATCCGTCGATTACATTTCTTTTGCACTTTGTCGTCCTCGTATTTCGTTTATTTACTAACTTTTTGTTGACTTATTTGGTATTAGTTTATATGGCAGCCATTCTCTGATGAGCTACTTGATATGCTTCCCCATTACTGCACTGCTGGTCGTGACATATGGCGTGCAGTTACTTATTTGATGTGTTGGGAGATCGTGAAATGTTACCTCCCTCATCGGGTTATGCGACAGTTCGATTTGCACCAACCCATACCAGATCAGAGATTGATTGGTAATCAAGGTGCACTTCATTTGATAGAAAGTCGTAGTTGGGCGAACAATGATTGGGAGTTGATCCACCGACAATATATATATATTTGGGGCGCAATAACATATACAGTTGAGGTTGGTCTCCCATGTGTTGATACTACACATGCATCGGGTGATTACATGCAATGGTACCGACCGAAGACGGTGATGTACATATCCAATCCAAGTCAACGCCCTACTTTTTCAGAAGGGTACCATGGCGATGGTGCACGTACAGATTATCTAGGAAGTAATTATTCATTTTTTCTTATTGTTTTTTTTTTTCAAATGACTTCAGTAAAACTAATTTCAACTTTCACGGTAGATGGATTCCATGGCTAGATTGTACTACATGTCATTAGACAATCTGACTGAGAACGATACTCCGGATAGTAGTACATGGGCACATATCAGACATTTCACTTCTCAATCACTACATGCAGTAGGCAAATCTACTCGTTTTGATCTTCGGCCCATGTACTACCTGAATCGGAAGTCCTGTTTACGTTCGACATCCACACCAGGCACATGATCCACATAGAGTAGACGGGCTCCGTGGCGAGGCGGGCAACACGGAGGTGGTCGTCGACGTCGTCGAGTTCCATCTCCTCGACCCCATGTAGATGCTGGACCCCCTCATGTTAATATATCATTCGAGGGTGACACTTCACACATACTTTCGCCAATACGCACTCCTGTGAGACCATCATCTTTCGGACAGTCGTCCACTGGGCCTGATCCAGAGCATACTGGTCCAACCGTTTCAGATGAAGAACATGAATACGAACAAAACATACCTTCGCAGGCAGAAATTGCTCACCATACTCAACAGCAAGACACTCCTTTATTTTATGTCCGTCGATCAAAAATGGTGTCTAAACCTAGAGGGTGAAAAATATGGTACGGGCGGGAGATTTAGAGATCATGGACATTGACATTTGTTATTACTTCTCGCAATCATGTGTGATTGATATCCATTATTTTTATATTATTGTTTGTCATAGTCGGGTACTTTTTTATTGTTATTAGGTTTGTATTTATGTTTTTTAACCCTTGTCGGGCTTTTATGGATGTTTGTTGCCCTTGTTAGATTTGGCTGTTGGCAGGGAGAATGTTCATAAAATAGGTGAGGTTATGTCAAAATTTTATCAAAAAATATGATAAATTAATAAATTTGCGGGTTTACACATTTCATTCGCGTACTATTTCGTTAATGTTATAGTTTATGGTTTAAAGATAATGGTTTAGTATTCCTAAATATCGTACTATTTCGGTAATATTATAGTTTATAATTTACGATTTAGTATTTAATTGATTTTATCTTACAGTTAAATCGTTCTTTAATTAACAAAAATATCAAACATTTTTCTATTTTTGTAATAGTGCAAAATTTCCCTTGGCTTAATATACATATTCAAATTTGCAAAATTTTAAATATATATATATTTTTTCCCAAACCTCGCATTTAGCAAATGCGAGGTCATACAAAAAAATAATTCCAGAACTCGCATTCGGTGAATGCGAGGTCTGGGAAAATATATATATATATATATATATTTTAAAAAAAATCATGACGAATGCGAGTTCCGCTCTCCCGGAAATAATTTTTCCAATCGGCATAAAAAAAGAACAATTTTGAAAACGAGCACAATTTCAGAAATTTTTCAAGGGTCAATCGCAGAACCCTCGCAGAATCTTTCTCCTCCTCCTTCCATTTGCAGAACCCGCCTCTCTCCTCCTCCTCCTCCCTGGCATGAACTTATTTTTCTCCAACCCCTCACTCCCAAATCTTTCCCAAAAACTAGAAATTTCTTGGAATCACAACCCACTCATTACCCTTAGAGTCATATTCAACTCCAGAAAATACAACAAAGAAGCCTATTTCAACGCAATTTTGTGGCTTCATCATAATCATCCACTATCTCTTGCATGCAATATTTCTACATTCGCAATAGGTTCAGGGTGTTTTAACGATTTGCTTAACATTTTACAATTTCGGACCCTTATGAGGGTTCGGAGGATTTTGATCAATGTAGGATACAAAAGAAAGAAAGATATATTGCCAGGGCCAGAAATGCCTTGGAGATGTATGTAAATAATGCAGAATATCGTTTCTTGCACAATCAAATTTCAAGTATTTTCGCTGATCTTTTGAGGGATGATCTCCAATTTTATGCTTCTAGGAAGGTTGACAAGATTAGCTGTGCTTCCAAGTGGTGTCCCTCTATTGATTCCAAATGCGATAAATCGACCCTTATATGTGAGAGCATAGCTAGAAAGCTTTTAATTTTTTTTCCCCCTGACCTCGCATTCACTGAATGCGAGGTCAGTATTTTTTTTTTAATGTTTCATGACCTTGCATTCTCATAAAACTATTATGAAAAAAAAAAATCTTAGATCTCGAATCCACATAATGCGAGGTCAGAATTTTTTTTTTTAAGAGCATAATTTAAATTTTTCGCCGCATTCGGGAATGCGAGTTCCCCCCGCCGAAAATTGCATTTTTAATTGATATAGAAAAAGAACGATTTTTGAAACAAATACAATTTTAAAAATTTCTCAGACTAATTTGAATTGAAACAATATAATGTAATGGAGGACGGAGAGTCGGGCTGTTAAATAGAAAAATCGAAGGAGTAGTTCGGCGCGTAATCTTAACATGCTTTCCTTTTCTTGGGTTTCTATTGGCGTTAAGCTTACGCCTTTGACAAAACGACCGTAGAGAGGAAAAGGGCCGAAAGTGTGAAGCTAAATGCCCCAAAAGGCCCAAACTTCAATCCATTCACGCGTTGTTTTCTCTCGCATTCGGTCTCTAACGATTTAGAAAGCTGCCCGTCTCTTTGGGGCCGAAATTGGGGTTGTTGTCTAGTTCACAAGATTGGACAACTGCCTCAACACTTGCTTGGACCCAAACAAATATATGCCAACATACAAATTACAATTTGCCAGCTCGTAACTTTGTCCTTGTTTTTTTGTGATTCCCTCGAACTCTTAGTTGTTTCAATTGAATAAAATAATTTCACATGATACAATTTTGGTAAAAAATATGATGGAGTCAAGTATGTATATATATTTCTATGAAAAAAAAAGAAAACCATATATATGTTTCATATACCTGCTAATTAAACTATATTTATAGAGAAGTCATTTAACATTTGAGTTTGGTTGACATAAGCAATTAAAGCTCAATTAAAAAGTGTAAAACAAAGAATTTTAAATGAATTTCTAATTTAAATGAATTTAAAATTCATCCATTTTAACTTCACAAATATCTTAAACAAATGGGTTGGACTTTAAATCCTTTTCCAAACCCTCACACGGCCCATAAAAATTTCCAAATGCATTGTAGATGGACCAAAAAAGAAGGCGCCAGCTGATTTGATCTGAAGAAAGCTGAAAAAAATGGAAATATTTACCTTTTTGCTGATGTATTAATTTGGCACTTCAATCCCATGTTAATATAGGGGTAAATCTTTTAATTAATACTCCATCTATCCCATAATGTTTGACTTTTTCTAGATTCTAATTTTTTTATATATAATGTGTTGATATTGATAGTTATTCAAAACTTTCTAATTTTACCCTCCAATTCAAAATTTTAATGATGTGTGATAATTGTGCATATAAAGAAAAAAGATAAGAGTGAAAAATGAGTAATGAATATTTTTTGATTTGATACGCACAATGAAACTGCGGAGAGAGTTTTTTTTTTTTTTCTAATTGAATAACTTTAGTTATACATACATATATGAAATCAAAATTAAATTAAATTAACATTGTGTACCTATTCGAGTTGCCTTAACTGTCGCATTAACCCATAATATCAACTTAATTTTCAATTTTCAATTTTCAAGGGATGAAAATCTTACCAAATCTGCTTACAAATAATTATAATAATCAAATTATACTTAATTAACGTGTTAAAACTATGAATTTTGTCTTCATCCCCTTTTGCTCCATTAGTATGACAATTAAAGAAGCTATGTATAATCTCTTTGCTAATAAATTATGTATACTAGTGACTAGTACGCAGTTTATATGTGCTCTTCATTAAAGAAAAAAAAACATATTTATTTTAAAAAGTTCTAAAACTACCAGGAAGATATTAAGAATAACATTAAATAATATTATACTAAAAAAGTTCTCCACTCTGATGTCTCTCAGTATTACTTGCCTCCTAACATGTGATATATTCCTAGTCTTAAGTCCATTGGTAAAGATAAAACACACTTTTATCCCTAAACGTTATCCTAGCATTGCGATTAATCTGACCGAGTAAGTTATTTTTGGCAAATGTGATAAGGTCCGCCAACTCTTTTTTGTAATTATTCTCAATGCATTTTCTCCACCAATCATCAATCAAACCATCCTTTTCCGGACCCCAAAAACCTGTCTCTTAAAAAAAAAAAAAAAAATGGGAAAAAGAAAATCATCAAAGATCACCCGCAACTCACCTGAATGGCTGAATCGGTTACACACATGCAAGACTGATAGTGTTTCGGTTCCTCTGTGAAAATGTTTGATAAGGTTATAATTACCTCTGGAAATGTTTGGAGAAATATATGCACGTAAATTCAGGCAATCCCACATGGTCAGCTGTTTACCTTGAATTTGGCTTGTTTGAAATTATGCTGATTTGGTACACATACCCCATTGCCTTTTTCGATCTAAGGGGGCCAAAAACAATTAAATTTCACATAAAAAAAGAAACCAACTAGTAAAACACCAACCCTTAAAATATACATATTTGAGACGCATAGAGAATTATTATATTTCTTTTTCTTTTTTTGTTTGGTGAAGTTTTTCACATTAGTAGTGATTTCGAGGAATAAAAACTGAATGAAGTATCAGAACAACAGACACCAATTTTCTTTTTTATTCATGAAATTCTCTTGATAGGTCAAGGGTTCGATCGACAACAAAATCTTCGATCTATTTCTTGTTATCGGATGTGTTCATTTAATTTCCTGTTCCATATTGACAATAAAATCTGCAATTTTAATCTATTTCTTGTTATCGGATGTGTGCATTTAGTTTCCTGTTCCATATTAACTTTTCGTGACTAACCAATTTTCTAGTTCACATCAGGAAAAAATCATACGAGCAAAACTTCATAACAGTAGACAAGTACAAAATTTTGGATTTCCCAACCAATGCATCACTTCACTAATGCCACTGCCAAAACATGAAATGCAACTCAAATAATAAAGTCAAATAAAATAAAATAAAATAAAAAATAGAGTCAAATATGAAAATTGAGCTTAAATATTTGATTATTTCAAATATTCTATTTCCCAAATACAAATAAAAAGATCCTAATTTTGAAGTAAAAAACCATGAAGAAAAAATAGGGGAAAATGACTATACATACACTTTACCCATAAGTAAGTGTGGTGTAAGGTGGAGCCTCAGATAGTGTATCTAACATCAATTCAGATTTCAGCCGGTAATTCCAGATATTTTAAATATTATTCCTCATTGGCTCCAATTTATTAGGAAATGAAAAAACAAACACAAAACTGCACATCCAAACTCCTAAAAAATGTAATCGCACAAAACGGCTCCGTGGATGAACAAAACAAAAATCATTCCACAGATTCCTATCAAATGCGAAACTCAGTACAAAAGAAAGAAAGAAATCTAACCGAATATTATTATAATATTGATCATAGCATTTCCGATCATTGCTTTCTTATTCTGCTATCGGAAACGTGGCATCAAACCTATAACAAATCTAACCGAATATTATTATAATATTGTAAATAATAAATAAAATTATTTTTCTATTATATAGTACAAAAGAAAGAAAGATTATTGTAGGAGAAAGAGAGCACCTCAGAGACCCGTTTCAAATCAACCACACAGCGAGGGAGAAGGGAATTTGCAAATCCCGACCAATTAACAACAATTGCACAAAGCAAAGATTGACAATTGGCGGATGGGAAGAGCGACCGCTACTCTCCGCTGCTTTTTAAAGTGTCATACGGCACTTCCTATTCCTGGGATTTCTTCCTCACAGGTAAAGAGTTTAGTTGTTAAAGAAACCGAAAAAAAAAAAAACCCCAAGTACAAATGGAAAAGAGAATAATAGACGGGGTGGGTGGGAAACTGGGAAGAGATGAAGGGGGAGGATGGAGATGTAGAATACATAGTTAAAACCCTAGTCGTAGATAAATTTCTAGCTTTCGTGAAAGGCTTATTGCAAACTTATGTGCCTGGAATGATGGGCCTCAATGGTGGGCTTCTGTTAAAATAGATTCTCAAGGCCCGTGTTTTGGATTTCGGATCTGTCGAGTGCGTTATGACTCGTATGTTCAAATTAGGACAGCAAAAGATTGCTCATTGTCCAGACCCAATATTTTGGGTTTTCTATCTATCTATAATAATACTAGTCAACGGTGATCTAAAGTAAAGGATTTCTCCGGATAAAAAGGTAACTAAGTAGAATTGGTGGATGAAGAACAACAACAACAGATCGGCGCTTGCTCTTGATTGATGAAACGGATTGTTCTTTTTAACATCAGTATTAGTAAAGGGGAAAAGGATGGATGGAGAAAGCCATGGAGAGATGTTAATGGAGAGAAAAGATCAAGAAATAAAAAGTTCAGTCCTTTAAACTGCATCAATTTAGCCCAGTGAACTACATAAATACTGGAAAGCAAGAAGAGAAAACTCTCTGAAGAGTCGGAACTCCTGAGAAAACTCTATGAAGAGTCAGAACTCCTCACCACAACCCTGGAGGTAACCAAAAAAGCATCAATGGTTTCACAGAGTACACAAAAGTAACTCGTATAAGCCTACTATTTAATTGCAAGCTTAGATACATATTTTAGATACCAAAGACTACTCTTAACAATACATGAAGTATGATTCCATATTAGGAAAAATTTAACTGCTTACTTGATTGCTATGGTAGAATGCCATGAGCTCCAAAGCAAATTCAAAATCATAAATAAGTCAAAAAATTACTTAACAACTGCAAGTGGTAGCCGTAACCCCAGATTTTCTAAGATGTCCTTGAATAAAGAAATAAATAAAAAAAGAAGCTCAGATCCTCCACACTACCCAAAAAAGAACAAATAGAAGGTAGAACCTGTCCTAAGGAAGCTTTGTTTGCCCTGAAAGATGCCACAAGGAATTCAGTCTCTTTCTTAAGCCACCTTATCCACTCAAGATCAGAACAGGCAACTTTTAAATCCTCCTTCCCAGAACTGGAGCTTGACACATGAAGATCCGGAAGCAATCCTTCTAATCTTTTAAGAGATTCTTCAATACTCTCTAATGCCTGACACAAAATTCAGCCACAGCTTCATCAAATGGCTTTACACAAATCAAAACATCTACTGTATATGCACGTTAAATAAAGCAATTATTAAACTGAAACAGCAATAGTAACGGTTAAGTCAATGTTCGGTACACCATTCAAAGCTAAAAGCAGGTCAAAAAATTTGACAAAAGGTATGACATTACTCGTTCTCTCACAGATATGTGATAGATTTGAGACATAATCCACACAACTGACAACTTTCAACAGAAGTAATAAATTCAATAGTCCATAACATGCTAAGCAGCGCTTCGGAGAAAGCAACCCCTGGTGCGTTCTATCATTGTGCATGCCCAAAGGTTCTCCATTTAATGTTTATATTCGCAGACCTAGTGACAGGAATTTTATTAAATCAATGACACTGAAAGCAAGTAGGTATTCTATCCATATATGTATGGAGAAAAAGCAGAGATTGTGGTTCTTATTAATATTCAACCCCGACTCAAAAAGAACTGAAACAGTTAATTCCACAAAACTTTCCATGAATTAGGAAAGTTCTCGTAGATTAAATATGAATTACAGGAGATGAAAGTATCTTGGCAAAAGAGTCAGGTTCTTGCTCAGTAGGTGACCAGTTGCAGATGTGGTCCTGTCCATAGAATTATTAGTGCATTAAATTTGTAGATTATGTATCAGATCTTCTTTTTACATATCTCTGGTCCTTTAGACAAAGTTGGTCCCAATTAGAGGAGTTAAGTATCTAGGGCCTAAGGAACACAACCACAGGGTGGGATGGACAGAAGTTATATTTAGGATCAGACATGTCATAGCAATATCTTTTTGGTCATTTCTGGTGTCAATGTCATAGCAATGACAGACATCAAAGTAGGTTCTATTAAATGTAAAGAATATTATTAAGTTATTCTATTTACGCTTACAGGACACATATCAAAACTCTAATTAATTTAGTCCTCTAAGATACCTAAATAGAGAGCAACATATTAACTTCTTAGTAAAATTTGTGCCTAATATACAAGACACACAGAACAGGAGCAAAAATTTAAAAAGAAATGAACACATAGCGACCCTGACCATTTATCTTTTGGTTTTTGTCATTCTATACAAAATCAGAATAACAACTATTACCAGAACCAATGCCAGAGGGTACTATTTTGAGTACATTTTCCACAACCAGAACTTTATCTTTCCTACCAGATGAGGCATATGCATCACATATATGAATGTGTTGTATGACAATAATACAGGTAATTATGGGATTAAACACAAATCAGGACCCATTGGACTTACTTCTGTATACCTAGTTTTTCCAGACAGACCTTCAACTTCTAGTGCCTGAAACAATGAAAAAAGCAGCACGTTTTTCAGATTAATTTTTTTCCCAGCTTCAGCACTTCAAATATTGAAAAGCAGAAATACCCTTTGGAAAGAAATCTAGCAGCCTTAACGTTAGAAGGATTTTCCGGCCATTTACTGTATTTAATAAAACTCTGGATCCAATAAAAGCTCACATCCAAAACCAGGGGGAACTGCTTCCAGGTAGCTCTTTGCGCACAACCTGCAATATAACAAGTTTTTCAGTTTAAGCCACTTAAACATATTTTCCAAAAGATAATGTTATTTTAACTTGCTACTAACCACCACATACAGTTGATAAGAACTCATTGATGACTGCTGAGGATAATACAACACACTTCCCCCCAATTAGAAACCTGATTAACAGAGAAACTGTTAATTCATTTAAACAAAATTTCCATATGAACACAAATGTTAAAAGCATAAATAAGTTGAATTTCAACTCAACACGAGTTACCTTTTAAGTCCTTCAATTGGTTCATCAATGGAATCAAAACCATTTGCAGAACAAAAAGACTGTGTCCTTCTTCCTAGAGCAAGGAAGAATCCAAATATAGCCAAATCACTTTGTATGAAATTCAAGAAGATATTAATCAGCAAATACATGAAGATTATTGCAACAATAGACAGTGGCGCATCTAGATAAAGCTGGAAACAAAGTATAGTACCTTCATCAGGTGCATCAGAAATTATGGCTTCTAGTTCTGGCAGATGCATTAATGTGATTTTCTTCTATATTCAGGTAATCGAAAAAAATAAATAAATAAAACTAAAAATAACAACCTCCAAGAAACTAAGATATAACACCTCTGTGGTACAATTGCAGTGTTAGTTGGATAACAGAAGTTAGGAGATGAGGTTGGTATTGTCTACACCTTTTCTTAATGGAAAGACAAGATCAAGAAATGAAAAGTGCAGTACCTTTAAACCGCTTTAGGTTCCAAAAACAAAAGATTGGATAAGAGTTTTATGGGTTGATAATATGATCTACAGCTCCTACAAATATGCCGGAAAGTAACAAGAGAAAACTCTATGAAGAGTCAATAACCACAATCCCCGGAGGTAAAAGATGCTTCAAACAACCAAGAAGCATCAATGGTTTCAAATGCTACATAAAAGTAACATATACAAGTCTACTATTTAATTTAGAGATTAGAAATATACTATAGATATCAACGACTTCTCATAATACACAAAATATGATTACAGATAAAGAAAACCTTAACTGCACTCAATGGTTTCAAATGCTACATAAAAGTAACTCATACAAGTCTACTATTTAATTGAAAGATTAGACATACTTTAGATATCAAAGACATAATACAAAAAATATGATTACAGATTAAGAAAATTTTAACTGCACTTAACTCGATTTTTATATGTAGAATGATATGAGATCTCCAAAGCCACTATAAATAAGAACTGACCTATGAACTGCAAGTGGCAAGTTTAAATCCAGATTTGCTAAGATGTCATTAAGAAAAGCTAGTAATAACTTGCTCAGATCCTCCATGCTACAAAAAAAAAAATTAAAAAAAAAAAGAAGGCATAAATAACCTGTTTTAAGGAAGCGTCCTTAGCTCTGCAAGATGTCTCAAGGAATTCAGCCTATTTCTTAAGCCGCCTTATCCACTCAAGATCAGAACAAGCAGCTTTTAAATGCTCTTTTCCAGAACTGGAGCATGACATGTGAAGCTCCTGAAGCAACCTTCCAATCTTTGAAGAGCTTCTTCAACATTCTCTAAAGCCTATCATAAAATCCAGCCACAGCTTCATCAAAATGCTTTACACAAACCAAAAAATTTACTATATCTTCACAATAAACGAAGCAATTATGAAACTGAAGCAGCAATAGCATCAGTAAAGTCAATGTTCTACAAGATATTCCTATCTAAAAGTCAGATAAGAACAAGTAGACAAATGTCTGCTTGACATTCCTCATTCACTCACAGAAATGTGATGAATATGAGACATAATCCATGAGTGACAAAAGAAGTCCCAAATCTAATAATCCATGGCATACTAAGTAGCGCTCCAGAGAAGGCTACCCCTGGTGTGTTCTATCCTGTTGCATGACCAAAGGTTTGCATTTAATATTTACAATCTGCAGACCTAGTGATTGAAAATTTTATGAAATCAATTATACGGAAAGCAAGTAGGTATTCTAACTATCTATGCATGGGGAAAAAGCAGAGAAATCGGTTCTTATTAATATTCAACTCCCACTCAGAGAGAATTGAAAGAGTTATTCCACAAAACTTTCCAGAAATAGAAAAGATTAAATATGAATTACAGGAGATGAAAGTACCTTAGCAAAAGAGTTGGCTCTTGCTCAGTTTGTCCATAAGTTCCAGACCTGTCTATCGAATTATTAGTGCATTGAAATTCTAGATTTTGTGTCAAATCTTCTTTTCTACATCTCACTATTTCTAGTGATTCCCTCAGACAAAGTTGGTCCCAATTAAAGAGGCTAAGTATCTAGGGAAGGAACACAACCACAGGCAAGGATGGACAGATGATTATTATTTGGAATCAGACGTGTAATAGCAACATCATTTTTATAATTTCCGGTGTCAATCTCATAGCAACAACAAACGCTAAAGAAGCTAGCATTAAATGTAAAGAATCTTATCAAGTTATTCTATTTTTGCTTACAGGACATGTATAAAAAACTCTAATTAATTTAATCATCTAAGAGACCGAAATAGACAGCAACAGATTACGTAATATATAAGACACACTGGACCTTGCAAAAAGTTAAAAAGAAAAGAACACACAGCCACTCTAACCCTTTTTCTTTTAGTTTTTGTCATTCTATACACAATCAGATTAACTACTGTTAACTGAACTAATGCCAGTACGTTTTCCACTACCAGAAATTTACTTATCCAACCACATGAGGCATGTGCATCAAAATAAGCATTTGTGTGTGCACAATAAGACTAGAGGTAATTCAAATCAATTCCCATTGGACTTACTTGTGTATATGTAGTTCTTCCAAACAGACCTTCAATTTATTGTGCCTGAGACAATAAAAAGCACTATATTTTTCAGGTTAATTGTTCTATATTTATTGGTTAAGCACTTGAAATATTAAAAAGCTCAAATACCCTTTGGAAAGAAATCTAGCAGCCTTAATGTTGGCAGGGTTTTCCAGCCATTTACGGTATTTAATAGAACTCTGGATCCAGTGAAACAAGCGTCCAATACTGGGGGAATAGCTTCAGGATTTGGAGGATAATAGAAGACATTTCCCCCAATTAGATACCTGATTAATGGAGAAACTGTTAATTCATGCAAATAAATTTTTATATGAACACGAATGAAATCAGAAATAAGTTGAATTGAACTGAACAGGAGTTACCTTAAAAGTACTTCAATACTTTCACAACCATTTGCAAAAAAAGAAAAGACTGTTGTACGAACGCAGAATTGGAAAAGAAATCATCGAATTCTAACCTCAACACTTTCACAGGTCATGAGCTTGGACCATATTCTCTCCCCATCCATAGCTATAGAATTTTCAGAATAACAAGCTATAGAACAGTAATTAACAAATCTAAATCCCTAATTTAACGGGAATCAACCATACAAAATTCCCTAATTTAACCATCAAAAAGTAAAGTTTTCGACTGTCTTCTTACATACATGTGTGATTATCATTGACAAATTTGAGGAATTGGCAACAGAAATTGGGACAAAAAGAGAAGGAAGGGGCTTTTCGTACGGAAATACCTGGAAACCCAACATCTTGGAAACTCTTGACCGGTTAGGGCACATCTGGGCCTTCAACGGTAATATCCCGGGGCCTCCTGTACTCCTCCCGCTCACTCTCCATCCAGCATTGAAGCAATAGACGGTGATTCCGCACCCTCATTATCTCTCCTTCCGTCCTGCACGTCATTGACAGATAATTTGAACTCCTACCGAACCTCGAATCACTACAAAACCCCCCAATTAAACAAACATAATTATCGTAAATTTCGTCTCGCAATCGCCTTTTCTAATATTATTCGGCTCAAAATTAGAAACAAAAACTAGGGTTTTACCTATCAGTGAAGCGGCTGATGCTCGTGATTATAAAGTGTGAAAGCACTCTGGCGCAAATTTACAGGAAATTGGATTTTTATTTTTTATTTTATTTATTTTTTTTTGGAGGTGAACGGGGAATTGAAGCAATAGACGGCGACTCGACTTAGAAATTATTTTCTAACGGTGACTATGCTCCGTCGTGATCTCTCCGTCATCGGCCGCCAATTCCAATTCTCAGCAAACCCTGAATCAGTACAAAAACAAACATATATATAATAAAATTTCGTCTCGCAATCATCCTAACTAAATTAGAATAAAAATTAGAAAGTTGCGGTAAAGGTATGAGCCCGGGTCAGCGGAGCGGCTGCCATAGCGGCTGATGCTCGTGATTCTAAAGTGTGAAAACACTCCGGCCTGAATTTGCAGGAAATCCTGCCTCTCTCTGGATTTTGTTTGTGTGTGTGTGTGTGTGTGTGAACGTTGAAGCAGTGTAATGCAATGGAGGGGAGTTGGGTCGGGCTGTTAAATAAGGCAAGAGTAGTTTGGCGCGTAATCTCGGCTTTCTTTCCTTTTTCATTGAGTTCTATTGGCGTTATGCGTACGCCTTTGTTAAACTGACCGTTAAAGATAAAATGGGCCGAAAGTGCTGAGCCGAATGCCCCAAAAGGCCCAAACTTCAATCCATTCACGCGTTGCTTTCTCTCCCATTCGGCCTGTGATAACGGAATTTTGTCATTAGACAATTGCCGTCTCTTTGGGGCCAAAATTGGGGCCGTTCTGTAGTTCACAAGATTGAAGAATTGCTTCAAGACTTGCTTGGACCCAAACATATATATGCCAAACATCCAAATTACAATTTGCCACCTCGAACTTTGTCCTTGTGTTTTATTATTCCCCCGAATCAATTGAATAAAATAACTTTGCAGGATACGATTTTGGTAAAAATATAATAATATGATCGAATCGAGTATGTATAAATATTTCTATGAAAAAAATGTCAATCATATAGTATATGTTTTATATAAACTATATTTATAGAGAAGTTATATAACACTTTGAAATTGATTGATTATTCACACTTCATACTACTGTATAAGGATAATATGAATTTATAAATAAATAAAAAAAAGTAATATGAAACCAATTGTAGCATAATTTGAGTATGTAAATTGCACTTTACGTTCGTTCTTAGTGAAAAATAACCTTGTCACAACATTCCATTTCTACTTAATTGGTATTCATCCTTATTTTTTCCTTTAATTTGTTTCATTTTGGTGCCAAATGAATTTAATAATTTGGACTCCACAGAAAAACCTCCTTTACCTTATTTTTCCACTTTAAAAGTTTAGATCTGCGCTACAATGAAGGGTGAAATTAAGATCCATTATTGACATACATTAAGAAAATTGAATAATCTTTGAGAATGGCATTATATTTATCTTGGACGATAGATCAATGAGACAAAAATTAATGTTGGAACTTTTGGAAAACTTAGAGCCTCAAAGATCCTTAACGGATTGTGTGGTGTGGTATTGCAACACATCATTCTTAGCTTGAGAACCCCACATCTCGTCAACAAATAGTGCAAACACGCACTTTCCACTATTCTGTTGGCATGAAGTGGACCTTATTTAAGAGTTATAAAATGTTTTGGATATGGATGTGGCAAACCCATCTCAAAATAAGGGTGATGGGCCTTTCCACTTTTACTAGAACAAGAAAGGAAGTAGTCTTTGTGTTATTTTTTTTTTAAGGAGTCGAACAGTTTTTATTTTAGATTGTTTGCAGTGGCACTGAGAAAGAAAAATTGAGTGAGGAATTGGCTTTTGCTCCTCGGAAGGGATCTCGATTGAATGAATGTGCATGACTCGTACTTGTTTGTACCACCTTGGTTGCTGCGAATGAATCAACAAGTTATCAGAATTTTTCGAATCAATCTACTTCTGAATTGGTTTATGAAATATAAGGGTCCAAGAGTTTTGGACATATATAAATTTTATACATAGTTGGGCCTCAAAACCTCAGATAAAAAAAATAATAAAAATAAAAAATTAGAAGTGGTAATTATATTTATAGCAGATCTCGGGAGAGAATAACATAATGTACATTAAATAATTAGTTGCATCTAAAAATGCTATTTTCTGATTTCCTACCCAAAATTCTTGAGTAAGGCTTAACAAAAGCAATTCAAAATTACATATACATGACTGTATAATTAAAAATGTGTAGGCCTAACTGCCAATCGATGGATGTGTAGATCATATAAGCTTCCGGATAATCCAAAAAACAGAGAAAACGAAAGAGGCTAAAGAAGAACCTTTCATTCATCATGACTAGGATGATGATAAGATCCATTTCTGTATTTTGCAACATTCACATCATTAGAAATGATTGCTTATCAATTTGCATGAAACACACTTGCAATATGATATGATAAAAGATAGCATATAACAAGAATAAGAAAGCTGAGGTGTGATCCTCATCTCTTCAACTTAAATACTATGTTCAATTTTGTAGCTCAAATTCAGTAGTAAATCAAGGTTGAGACTTAATAACCTGATTTAATATGAATAGGTCTATACGACTCACTCTATAATATGAAATAAATATTATTAATCCTTAAAATGACTAAAAAATAAGTTATCATTAGTCACAAACAGTTATCTTTTGAGTACACTACAGTTGGCTACGAGGCAGTGCAAATGGTGGACACCATTACAATGCTGGTGGGGTTTGGTGGTTGAGCCAATGGTCCCATACTCCCAGCTGGTTAGAGACGGCTCTAGCCGTGACCTATTTACCAAAGGGAAAAAGGATGGATTTGGTATTTGTTAAAAAATATGAATTTTAATATTAAAATTAATTAATAATGAATAGAGTGATTCATAAATTTTATTAATTCTCTCACACATTATATGAATTGGACGCAAGACATCTTGTTAAAAAGAATTAGACAGAATCTAAGATATGAGTATGCATGTGAGAAAAAACATGAGAGAGCTCGAGTTAGACATAATTCAAGGTACGTGTGGTTATGAGAACCTATTTAACAGTCCTATTTGAACTAATTAATAGGGAAAATTAGGTCATTAATGTAGATAGACTAGAGACAGGCAAGCAATGCATTAATGCTTGATATTAGACAGTTTTAAGAAAGGAGGAGTGAATAGATGGATATTAGAGAGGTATGAGTGAAATTTTTGCAGATGAACCAAAAAAAAAAAAAGGGTGCCAGCAGATATGATCTGAAGATAGCTGAACAAAACGGAAACATTTACCTTTTTTGCTGATGTATTAATTTGGCACTTCAATCCCATGTTAATATATGGTAAAAACTTTTAATTAATACTCTAATTGATTCTCTTTTCGTCTCATAATATTTGATGTTTTTTAATAATTTAACTTCTTAAGTATAGTGTGTTAATACTAATAGTTGTTTAAAACTTTTCAATCTTATCTTCAAAATTTGAATAATGTAAGAAATGAGTAATAATTATTTTTTGATTTTATATTCATTATGAAACAACGGAGGGAATATTTTTTTTTTCTCTAATTCATAATCTTCAGTTATACATACATATATGAAATCAATATATGATTTTGTCATACTTATTTAAATAATTGACTTACTATAAATCATAAATAAATAATAAATTTGTTTGTTATTGATTCGTGTAATGATGTTTACTTATTTATTTAATTTAGAAGTTATTGTTTGTCTTTTAAATAAGAAGATGAACTTTTTATTAAAATTTTATTAGCTTGTTTTTTTCACCTAACATAATCAATTATATTTAATTTGTTGTAAAGAGAAATTTATGAATTGTGAGAAAATAAGAATATGTAGGGAACAAATCTATAAAGATGTTATATTTAGATTTTGTAAATATAAAAAATTATTTGCTATTAATACATTTTAATGTTTCAGTTTCGACTTATTTTTTTTTTATTAAAATTGTGTTATTTGTGGTCCTTTTATAATTAAAACGTTACTTGCATATAGTTATATACACATAAAGATTTACATAATTTGTAATAAAGTATAAAAGTTAGAACACGTTAAAACATTATACCATTATATTTTAAATATTTATACAATACAATAGAATGTGTTTGCCCTCACTAACATCAAAAGTGTACCAAATATTTCTCACTTCTGTTGATATTTTTCTGTTGTACTGTGTAATAAATGTTTTCTGTTCGGCTTCGAAAAAATAAAAACAAATAAAAATAGTGAGCGGTGAATAGTGCAACGAACCAAGAAGTCAGACGCCAGAGGAAAGGATGGCCTAAGTAGGCCCAATCAAGTCATCTGATTTGGCCCACATTGCAATGAGAAGCAACTCTTGTAGTAGTGGATTAGAAGGGCCCACCAAATCCACGACGGCCTGATAGGGGTAGCAAACCCATCCATGATCCATGGCCGAAACAAACTTCTGGCTGACAGGCTATGAGCAGCCTTGAGGCTTCATCCCTATGGCGGTTGTCTTTAGGGAAAATACTTAGGTAGAACCGATCTTTAATTCTATATGTAGACCCTGTAGTCAAGATTAAATCTTAAAAAATTTTGCTTACATCAACTGATGTCATAGATTCTCTAAAATTTAATCCACACCACAAAATTTACAAGTGAAACAAAAAATCGGATTTACATAAATCTTTGCCTGGTCTTTGTTGTCTTTTGGTCACACTTGTGTGGCTGAGGTGTAATCCTCGTCTAGTCATCTTTGTTGAGAAAAATTCTTTGTTACATCCAAGTGTTTCCACACTATTTCCACGACAAACAATTAGGGTTTACAATGTGAGTATTACATATTGTTGGATAATTGAAAGATAATAAAATTTATTTATTTTTTAATAATTTCAATGACTGTCATATTTAGTCCGCATTGTAGAGTGAATAGACAAGATTTACTCCATTCTCATGGTCCCACACTCTTTCCACAACAAATAAATGTTGCGAAATGACCAAAATATCCATATCGAACTTGCCTTGAACGAAATTTAGCATTCATTAATTTTTTATATTCGGTTTCAACTTAGCTCGATAAGTTAAATTTTTTTTAAATTTATATGCAACAATTCCAAACTACTCGAGTTTTGTTCGACAAAAATTCGTTTGAATTCAACTAGCAAAATAAATAAATAAAAAAAAATCGAATTTAAACTCATTAAAATAATTAAATAAATTTAAATATTAGATTATTCGACTTGTTGATAATCATTTACGCTCTTAACCATTGACAATGGGAATCGAACATAACTAAGCGTTTTATTATTCAACCCGGAAATTACAAAGATCAAATATGTCATCATTCTTAAACGGAAAGATATGATAGTAATACACTTTTTTCTCCATTTTGTTGAAGAAGTGGTGACGAGCATGGTATATACAGATATTAATAGGTGGGGATGAAAGTGCATAAAGAGTAGGATCCCACGTATTCATTCACGTTTAGAGGCTGCTTACCTTAATCAGAACAAGTGCACATTGGCCCAGAGCCCAGACAGAGGGATTATACAATTGTTTACAGCTAATTTGTGAAACTATTGCAGTGTACCTATACTAAATTAAATTCCTACCTGTCTTTCTTTTGTGATTTTATGGCATTGACTTTAACGTCTTATAACGGGCCCAACTAAGATAATTATAAATTTTGGGTAATCCTGATCGAAAATAAGACCACATGATTATACGAGCATTAACTGTTAAGGGTCAAAAATTTATATTATTAGAATTTCAAATGATTGCTAATAATCGGAAATTTTTTAGTTGATATACTTACATGGGCCGTTTTCTCGATAATAACTCAAATGGACCAAAGGAATTGATTGACCGGTTAAATCATAGGTTTCCTTTGATTTAATCTTACTACTATAATCAAAAATTTTTTATGTGATCGAATTTATAATATAGTATTATAGATTTTTTCGTCTACAAACTTTTACATTATTCTTTTAAAATGTATAAAATAATATAAAAATTTATAAATTATAAAATCTATAATAATATATAATAAATCAAATTCATATAAAAATTTGTCTTATCAATCATCTTAACGAGGGTGTTGTAACTTATAAATCTTTACCAACACATCTAATTCGTTCTTTTTTGGGGGGGTGTGTTTTGCCCGTCTGCCATTGTTGACCATTTCTGAAAGGAACAACTTCTCTCGGCCACTAAAAATTCTTATACACATCGAATTTATGATATAGTATTTAAATTATTTGATTTATAAAATAAATAAAAAAAAGATGTAAATAGGTTATTATTATTATTAGTATTATTATTATTATCAGATTCTTCTTCCGATCTGTACACACAAATTGAGTAATGGAGATTCTGGCTTTGTTTATATAGCTCCATATCGACTTGTAAGTTTGAAATCAGTTATTTCCCTCTTAATTAATTATTTACTACTTTAATAGTAGTAATAATTAAAATGCTAGAATTGGAAAATAATTTTGAACTTAATAGTGAAAATATATAGAAACTTTATACAGATTTTTCATCTCTTTAGATCTGCAATTAAAAAAAAAAAAAGCTTTAGGTTTCTGGTTTACAAGTTTTATGTAACACGAACCACTTTCCATACTACTTACTATAGAAAATTATGATGAAAATAGGACCACCTATTATTATTATTATTTATCTGTTTCAAGACGAAAGAAGGACCAGCCCGAGGCCGAGTAAATTCTTTTTTGCAAATGTGATAGAGTCCACGGACCCCAAATAATAAAGTCCATTCAAAAAAAAAAAAATCATCAAAGATCAACTGCAACTCACCTGAATGGCTCAATCGGGAGTAACTCTTAGCTACTTAGGCTGCAATATAAAATGGATATAACAGTGTTGAGATTACCAAAAAAAAAAATAATAAAATATTTTATTTTTTAATCATTCAACGACTTATAATACTTATTCCGCGATGTAAAATGGGAAACAAACAATTTTCCCTAATCAGTTACACACTCCTTTGTGAACATGTTTCATAAGGGTGTAATTACCTCTAGAAATATCATGAAATATGAAGGCAAGTTTCAATGGACAATTGCTCTAATATTTATTCACCCAGACACAGCAGGTAAAGAAAATAAATTTGAGCCCCACCTATTTGAGGAAAGGACTTACTTTAGTTGGTAATAAATTAACTTTAGTGGTCAGTTGTTTGAAATTAAGATGATTTGGTGCATACCTCATCGCCTTCGTCGATCTAAGGAAAAAAATAAATTAAATTTCACATTAAAAAAGAGAAGAAGAAACCAGCTAATAAACCACCAACCTCTCTAAATATGCATATTTTATTTGTTTGGTTTGGTTAAGTTTTCACCGGCAGAAAATATAGGAGGATTCATGATTTGGGAAAATACCTGTCCTGCCTTGCTATGCCCATATTTGACGCAACATTAATGTTTTAACTGTTTAAAAAAATTAATGTTTTAACAACAAACAATAAGAGGTACTACCTCTATTCCTTTTTTTTAAATATCACTTTAATCTTTAATATAAAAATTACAATTGCTATTAAGGGTATGTTCGTTTCGGATTGAAAATATTTTTTACTTTAAAAAAATTTTACATGAAAAAATTCATTTTTTATACATTTTTTCAGTATTCGGTTGACAAAATGAAAATATTTAGAAATAAGAATTTTTAACGGTTTCATCTTTAATTTTATGAATACAAATTAAAAAAACTTATAACAATGGTAATAAATAACTTACAAGTAATTGTGGTTAATAAAAGATTGATTTTGTTCAAAATTAAATGATACGACAATATAGTAGTAAAATATGCATAACGATCGCTATATTAGTGTGGGACTCGTGATTAAAAGAAAAACGAATGAAAAAAATTGAAAACGAAAATAAGTTTAGCAAATGAAATTATAAAATTAAATATTTGAGATTTAATGTCACTCTTGAATTATCCAAAAAATTACTTACGCTAAAAAATTTCATAAGTTATTTTCAACCATAGGAAGAAAAACTGAAAAATATTTTACAATGAAAAATATTATCATTCCAAACGAACACACCCTAAATAGCCTAAAAATTTTAGACAAAATTGATCTTATATGACTAAATTGCCCTTGACTTATAATAAATTAAAAGAATCATAACATTAATTACAAGTTGAGTAATTAATGGAGTTAGAAAGAAATAAGGGCAAAACTGGTAAAAAATAATTAATACTTCATTGGATGTGACATTTAAAATAGAATAATTTTTTTTTGTTAAAGTGATATTTAAAAGAGAACAGAGATAGTATTTTGAAAGAAATCAATGCACATAATGACATTATTGAAGGAAATTAAAATATTTTGAAATTTGAGTGGGACATTTATCATCACTGGACAATTAACAAATTATTTAATACTAATATTTAATGTTTTTTTTGGATATCTTTGATTTTGTTAGAGACAAATCAAGAAAGTAGAAAATTAGGGCTGTTAGGTGCCTGCAATTATGCACACGGAGGTTAGTATGGACTATGGAGGAGAGTAGATGCAAATGCAACACATTTCTTTTGCTTTGTTTAAGGAACACATTTTTTTCTAGATATAACAGATGAATGCTTTTCCTTGACCTTTTTGTTACTCTTTCTCCTCCTGCCAAGTAAACCATCTTTTCTTTTGTGATTGCTCAAACTGAAAGCTTCTTTATTTCCTCCTAGTGCTCACTAATTGACCAAAATCAAACAAACAATTAGAGGTAATAATTGTTATCTGATTGACTACATGTAAAGTTGGAAAAATATTTTTCTATTCACTCTACAAAACGAGTTTATAAATTATTAGATGATTAAATAGTAATAAATTTTTTTTATTTTTTAATCATTTCAACGACTGTTATGCTCATTCTATATTATAAAGGGAATAATCAACACTTACTCGTAAAATTGATAAAGAAATTCCAATTCTGGATCCCTCACTTAATATTAATATCTGTAAAAAATATTCTAAATGAAACAATTTATGGCCGTCAAGACTCAAGAGTACCCTATTGATAAAAGCTCCACTTATAAAAAATTTGGCTTAATTTGAAATAGATTCACAGGATCTCATGCTCACTTCCCTGATCCCTCACCCATCATTAATGTCATTCACCGACTTCAAAATTAACTAGTATATCTCTTACTGATATACATCAATATAAGCTCTTAATATCTTACCTAAGTCGATCTGAAACAACTATTAAATATATCCACTAATTACTCCTGATCAAAGTAAAAAATTCTCAGATAGAATAGACATAGCTTTGGCCATTTTCATTTGGCAAAAAGCAGTCGTGATACAATCAATCTCCAGGAACTATATTCCAATTAAATATGAAGATACATATTAAGTCCAGTGATTCTAACCTAATAATTAAACACTCCCTAAAAACAAAAGAAAAGTGGGATTCCTCTTCCACAAAATCACGTTTCACTTGAATAATTCATAATTTAACCATTACAAAAAGGTTATCTTTTAACGTTAGATCTATCATATCATCTCAAAGAGAACATCTTTAATTATGGACAGTATTTCTTTTTTTTGGCACGAACTTGACAGTACAACTTTTATTGTGTACTTTTTCTTTTCCTTTACCGTCCTTTATATAAGAAGAAGAAAGAGGTAAAATAACATGTTGTTTAGATTTTATTTGGTTAACTTGAGCCCATCATGTGTAAATACTGATATTTTTTAAATCAACAACATGAGAAATTACATGCCAAAGAAAGTT
This sequence comes from Cinchona pubescens, assembly GCA_025175665.1. Lineage (NCBI taxonomy): Eukaryota > Viridiplantae > Streptophyta > Magnoliopsida > Gentianales > Rubiaceae > Cinchona > Cinchona pubescens. The sequence goes on from JANKKI010000066.1 coordinate 1,706,471, forward strand.
CCACAATCCCCTCAGAAAACATCTCAAAGATTTAAGATGGCTAGAAGAAATTGGTATGTAGATCCAAAAATAAATTTAAATAAAGGCAAGTTGGCTCTATTTGGACAGAATTATTTTTTAAATAATTTTTTATAATAATATCACAACACATTTTTTTCATTCACTTTTGTATCAAAAAGTTGCTATAATAATTTTTTATAATAATATCACAACACATTTTTTCATTCACTTTTGTATCAAAAAGTTGCTATAATAATTTTTTATAATAATATCACAACACATTTTTTTCATTCACTTTTGTATCAAAAAGTTGCTATAATAATTTTTTAACTAATAGTTGTCTAAACGGAACTAAATCTAAATACTTAAAATATTTTGAATTTATACATATATAGACTCGCCTTTTCTTCTTACATTCTAATGTTCGAACCTATTATTAAAAAATTATATAAAAAATATCTTACTATTTAAATTACGTCATATATTTTTAATTACTTTTTTATTTTGCAAACATCAAATCAAATTTCAAATTTTAATTACTTTTTTATTTTACAAACATCAAATCAAATTTCAAAATAAAGTTTGACCAGTATGTTTCCACTTTTTGACAGTAAAATTAAGTTGATCCTCTGTTTGACCCCGTAAAATAGTATTAATGTAGGAGATTTTTATATGGATCGAATTTATGGCATAGTATCATAAATTTTTAGTCCATATTGCTTCACATCAGCTCACATCACTTAAATGAATGATGTAAAATAATATGGATTAAGAAATTTATAATATTATGCCATAGAGCCGATCCATACAAGAATTTTCCGTTCTACTATACATTAGACATAGTATCCATTGTGAAATAACAATTCCTCTATGATTAGATTATTCAACAGCAATTAATACTAATTGCCTAATAATGAAGCAACCCCAAATACCTAACCCGTCAGTGACGAACAAAAGCACTACTCATTAGCAACAAGAAAAGATTTAAGAACACTTAACAAATGGTAAGGGAGATGCATCCCAAAGCGCGGAAAATTTCCGTGGCGCCACAGCCTGTTAGCCGTGGCATATTACTCGCGAGTGTTTTTAACGTGCTAAGTCTCGTTTGGGGACAAGGCAACAGAAAGCAAAGATAAGGGTTAGGCCAAAAAGCATGGACCGGCCGTATCGGGATTGGGCTGAGAATATTTGTGCATTTACAGACCTTAAAAAATCACCAGCCCAACAGCACCGTAAATAAACTTTTATATTCCCAATCAATCTAGAAATAGTAATTAAAATAACGGAAAATTCTACTGTTTTTTTTAAGAAATAATTTTTTTAACTTTAAAATTTTATACAGTATAAATATTTAAAATATATGATATTATACTGATCAGTATAAATATTTAAAATACAAAAAAATAATTTCCTAAAAGAAATTGTACAATTTTCCTAAAATAATACTTCATAAACTAAATTGACAAATTTTAAATAAAAAAAGATACTCAACCAAGCTAGAGTTCGAGCTTGATTAATACTTGCAAACCTTACTAATAGACTTTAATAAGCTAAAATTAAATAGCTCATATACATTTATACTTTGGAAAATATTTAGGTAGATTCAGTTTTTGATTCCACCTATCTATAATCAGGATTAAATCTTAAAAAATCTTACTTACATCAGTTGATGTCATAGATTTTTTAACGTTTAATCTACACCACAAGATTTATAAGTGGGGGCCAAAGATCGGGTCTATCCAAATATTTGCCTTAGACTTTTAAAAATGAGGTGATTGTAAAAAAAAATTTATATGGAGGTGGGATGGATTTTTTGGTCCATATTCATTCACATTATCTTAAAAATTTTTATTTTTAAAAAATTAGAGTAATGTAAATAAATATAAATTAAAAAATTGAATATCTCAAAATCCATATAAAACTTTTTGAGCAATTGTATTAGGAGCGTTCCAACACGACTTCACTCATTTTAGACCCAAAATGGTGATGATAAGATGGGACGCAAATTCACCTTCCAAACCATCCAAGTTTTGTGTATAAAGCACCTGCAAAGCACCCCCATTCTCCCAATCCTCACTATCACTGACCACTACAGTATCACTACTACTCATTGCTGAATTTACTCTTTCTCCTAAAAAAGAATATAGAAAAAAAAAAAAACTCAAAGACAAGAAAAACAGCTGTATTCTTGACTGATTTTCTTTGTGTTTGTATGTTTATTTCCGTCTCTTTTTCCTTTTTCCTTTTTCCTTTTTCCTTTTCTCTCTCCGACTGAAGTATAGAATAAAGTGCAAGGGTGGGAAAAGGACCAAGGAGCAGAGTACTTTGCATTGAAATTGTAAAGGTGCAAGCTTGAGAGGCAAAAGGGGAAGAAGGGTTTTAGTTAATGCTTAATGAAAATGGTTGCTTCTTTCTCCAAGCTGTTTGTAATGTGGAAAGTTTTGGTCTGGGTGGTTGTAGTGTTATTGGGTTCATGGGTTTCTTGCGGAACAGCTTCTGTTTCATATGACAATAAGGCTATCATTGTAAATGGGCAGAGAAGAATTCTTATCTCTGGATCCATTCACTATCCAAGAAGCACTCCTGAGGTATATTTATCTCAAATGTACTTCATTGCATCAGCTTATTTGCCTCGTTGTTACCATTTTTTCACTTTTTTTTTTTTTTGATCATTGTTGTCGGGTCATCATAGATGTGGCCAGATCTTATTCAGAAGGCAAAAGAAGGAGGCTTGGATGTGATCCAAACTTATGTTTTCTGGAATGGACATGAACCTCAGCCTAGCAAAGTAAATGATGAACTGGCCTCTCTCTCTCTCTTTTTTTTTGGATGAGTGATTTTCTTATAATTGCTGTTTGGGAATATTTTGTTAAAGTATTTCCCTTTACTCTTGTAGTATTATTTTGAGGACAGGATATGATCTGGTTAAGTTTATCAAGCTGGTGAAGGAAGCAGGGCTCTATGTTAATCTGAGGATTGGTCCATATGTCTGTGCTGAATGGAACTTTGGGTAATGTTTAAATAATGTAGTTTCCAAAACTAGAAAACTCGTGTTTTTGGTGAAGTATTTGTGGTCTAAGTCAATTTTCTTGGTTGAATTTTCAGGGGTTTTCCAGTTTGGTTAAAATACGTTCCAGGCATCAGTTTTAGGACCAACAATGGTCCTTTTAAGGTTAGGCAACTTATGTGATCCGTGAATGTTCATTTTAAGTGATCCTATCAAAATTATAGAATTGCACTGATATGATGGATTTTAACGGATTTTTGTTGTCGATAATTATGCAACAAAGGCTGCAATGCAAAAGTTCACAACCAAGATTGTGAATATGATGAAAGCAGAAAGATTATATGAATCTCAGGGTGGTCCGATAATCCTATCTCAGGTAGTCAAATTATTTGGCCTATACCATCTGATACAATTCCATTCTTTCTGGTATCTGGAATTTAGGTGTGGAAAAGGAGGAAGCAAACTTAAAGCTGTATCTTTCTGGCAATTATTTTGCAGATTGAGAATGAATATGGGCCTATGGAGTATGAATTAGGTGCATCCGGTCAAGCTTATACAGAATGGGCTGCCAAAATGGCTGTGGATCTAGGCACTGGTGTCCCCTGGATCATGTGCAAGCAAGATAATGTACCTGATCCTATTGTGAGTGCCCTTACTTTTTTGGTTTTCCCTTTTGCACTTCAATATTAGTTTATACTCCTGCATGACATGTTCTTATTCTCTTCTTGATGTCTTGTCCATTCCATGGCCCGGAATGAGATTAAAGTGTTGTAGGCCCTCCACGTGGGTTTTTCTTCATAATCCTGCCTGTCTCTGTTTGTATTAACTGAAACATGGACGGATCTTAAATTGTGTTCTAACTGAATCACTTACTGAATGCCTGGTTTCTTCATTCACTACAAAATATACTCCATCACTTTCAACTTTTATAGTTCACTTCAAGTGGTGAGCTAGTAAAAGTTCTCTTACCCTTTCCTATGAAGAGTGGCAATGAAAAGTAATAACCTGTCTAAATGAAATTTTAGGGACCTTGTTATTTATAGTAAACTTCAGTTCTATTTGAAAAGAGGATTCTTATCTAATGAATATTTCTCTTTGCATTATGATTATATTCAATGTAAGAATTCCTTCTTTTTTTTTCCTATTAATTTATCTATTCTCATTCTGCCCAGATTAATACATGCAATGGCTTCTACTGTGACTACTTCTCCCCAAATAAGGCATATAAACCCAAGATGTGGACGGAAGCCTGGACTGGCTGGTAAAATTTCCATGCTTTTTCATTAATGGTTTGACAACATCTTTGGAACTTCAGATCAACAAAATCACTGCCTTTTGTTATATTTTCTTTGTGCAGGTTTACTGAATTTGGAGGTGCAGTCCCTTATCGCCCAGCTGAAGATTTGGCATTTTCTGTTGCAGAATTGCAAAATTTATTCAAAAAGGTGGCTCCTTTATCAACTATTACATGGTAAAATTCAGTGCTTTAATAAATTTTCTTGCTGGAGTTATCTTCTAAATTACTTAAGTTTGATCATTTCTCCTTATTTTCCTTTGTCTTTACTACAGTATCATGGAGGGACAAACTTTGACAGGACAGCTGGTGGACCGTTCATCGCCACTAGCTATGATTATGATGCTCCTCTTGATGAATACGGTATGTTCACTGTTTTTCTCCTAAATTATGTTCAAGGTGCAGTTCTTCTATTAAGCTTACAGTTTTCACACCATACCTTCCTGCTGCTAATATTTTTTGAATGAGTTTGAATTTGAGCAGCAAAGTAGCTTTTGAGTTGGCATATATTTTATTAGTGTTCGTACTTGTCAGCCTCTAAGGAGCCACAATGTGCCATGTCATTTGAGAAGGTCATTTGTGTAATTTTACGGAGAAAAAGTCCAATTCTTGACTCTATTTGCTGTTTGCCTTTGGAAATATACATTTGACCCTAATGTCTTCACAAGGTATATTGTGAGTTTACCTCATAGTTATTCAAGAAGAGACATGTAACTTGTCTTTGTCATTATGTCTCAAGAAGTCTAAATATCTACGCAGGTCTATAACATCTAAAATTAGTGGCAAATCTCTATTGACAATGGACATGTATGATGTCATGCTCTCCCATGATAAAGTTTTTTATGATTTTTGAATCTGGACCTTTTTCTTCATATGAGATTTCCAAAGAGCATGATAACTGTATAATGCTTAATCAGTAATTGCAGTAGTTAGCTTAAACTGATGACTATTTGGGTTCTTACTTCCAGGACTTCTACGGCAACCTAAGTGGGGTCATCTCAAGGATTTACATAGGGCAATAAAGCTCTGCGAGCCTGCTCTGTTATCTGGAAATCCTACTGCAACGCCACTTGGAAACTATCAAGAGGTTTCATTTTCTTTTATTCCTCACAGCTAGTGCTCTTTTATAAATGAAATATGAACTCTAGTTCTCACTTTCAGTGCTGCAATACAGGCTCATGTTTTTAAATCGAAGTCTGGAGCTTGTGCAGCATTTCTCGCTAACTACAACACCCAATCATTCGCTAAGGTGGTTTTTGGCAGTATGCACTACAACCTGCCTCCCTGGTCTATCAGCATTCTTCCTGACTGCAAGAACACAGTATATAATACTGCAAGAGTGAGGAATAGAAGTTTCTTCTAAGCATTTATGTATTTATGATGTTGCTCATGGCAGAATATTAGCAATATAGTATGGGATTAAATCCCTAATAAGAAAAATCTCCTTTTCCGCAAATCTTGACATTAGACTGAATTTTTATGTCTAGGTTGGTGCTCAAAGTGCCCAGATGAGTATGACTCCTGTTTTGAAGGGCTTCTCTTGGGAGTCATACAATGAAGAGGCAGCATCTTATGAAGACGATGCTTTTACAGTTTCTGGGATGTTGGAGCAGATAAATACCACCTGGGATAATTCAGATCTCTTATTTGTGGTATACAACAGAGTAAGTGCTTCCGACATCTTTTTTTTTTTTTTTTGGGGGGGGGGGGGATGTTTCTTCCTCACTATTGATAACACAACTCTGTGGTTATTTATTCTGAGTTAACTCTTATATTTCTGGCTTGCAGTGTAAAAATTGACCCTAGTGAACTGTTTTTGAATGGTGGGAAATGGCCTGTTCTTTCAGTTTTGTCAGCTGGTCATGCATTGCATGTCTTCGTCAATGGCCAGCTATCAGGTTTGTAGCAAGGTTTTAACATCAATGAATGATTTTGTTTGGTATGCAAGTTATGTGGTGGCTCAGTCATGCTTTGCATGTCTTCATCCTGCTTCTATTTCTGAAAATGATGGCCACAAAAAAACTTGATACTGACGATTATACAATATGTTAAATTTGTGGACTTGTACTTCCAAATTTTGGCAGGAACTACCTATGGTAGTCTAGAAAACCCCAAAATAACTTTCAGTGAAGGTGTAAATCTGAGGGCTGGAGATAACTCTTTAACGAGATTTCACTCCTAAGTATTACTGTTGGTCTCCCGGTTTGTTCTCTCTCTCTCTCTCTCTCACACACACACACACACACTCACTCACTTGCTCGCAGGCAGACAAATGTATTTACACATTTTCATGTGGTCATGCATGATTTCATCCAACTCTTAAGCAACGTGCACAAACACGTGCGAGCATGGTTGTTAAGTTGCATAACAAGTTCTGCTTTGAACTTGCTCATTTTAAGTTTGAAACTCACTTACTGATGCTTTCTTGTTAATGTATTGCCTCAGAATGTTGGTCCCCATTTCGAAACATGGAATGCTGGTGTTCTTGGGCCAGTTTCACTTAATGGTCTTAATGAGGGGAGAAGAGACTTGACATGGCAGAAATGGTCTTATAAGGTTTTTTTCTAAAATTAAAAATAAATACCTGATTCTCTTTTCGTGATTGTTAGTTTCTGCTAATAAATATATGTGAAGGGCTGTTAATCCACTTGGTGTTTCTATCAGGTTGGTCTGAAAGGAGAAGCTTTGAGTCTTCATTCTCTCAGTGGGAGCTCTTTTGTAGAGTGGGTTGAAGGTTCTTTTGTTGCACAAAAGCAGCCACTTACCTGGTACAAGGTATTGCATATAAACATAATGTTTTGTAGAGGAGAGGGCTAATTGTGCACCAAGGATGTCTAGTATCTTGTGTTCAATGTTTACTCCTACTGTCACAAATATTGGTCAGAAAATTGTTTGTTTTATCTTCAGTTTCTTTCTTTGGTAAGGGTAATCCTTTGGGAGGGTAATTAGTCAAGGTTGCTAACAATCCTAATGTTCCTTTGTATCCTTTTATGTGCATTTGCAGACTACTTTCAGTGCTCCGTCTGGCAATGAGCCGTTGGCTTTAGATATGGGTAGCATGAGCAAGGGTCAAGTGTGGATAAATGGTCAGAGTATTGGAAGGTACTACCCTGCATATAAAGCATCTGGGTATTGTGGTACCTGCAATTATGCAGGCTGGTTTGTGATGAGACAAAATGCCTCAGTAATTGTGGGGAGGCCTCACAAAGATGGTAAGTCATGAATGCAATTTGCTTCCCTTTTTAACCCCATTGCCCGTTGCCTTCCTTTGTGCCTTCATATGATGCAATGGACTGACAAAACATGGAATTATATTTTCAGGTATCATGTCCCTCGCTCCTGGCTGTATCCAACTGGAAACTTGTTGGTTGTATTCGAAGAATGGGGAGGAGATCCATATGACATATCTTTGGTAAAACGAGAAGTATCGAGTGTATGCGCAGACATATATGAATGGCAACCGACATTAGTAAATTGGCAGTTGCAGTCATCAGGTAAAGTCGACAAACCCCTGAGGCCAAAAGCTCATCTCTCTTGCGGAGCTGGTCAGAAGATATCATCTATTAAATTTGCTAGCTTTGGAACACCAAAAGGAACTTGTGGAAATTTCCGTCAGGGAAGCTGTCACGCTTCCCATTCTTATGATGCCTTTGAAAAGGTATTTACCATTTTCTAAACTAAGCTCTGCTACTCTTTTCCTTGTTATCTAGTCAACAAGTACATGTTTACAACCTTATGTGGCATTCAATATTTGGATTTCTGTTTTTTCAAGATAGGTTCTAATGGTTATGGTATGTTATCTTTTAGCCAAGTACTCCATGTTTTCCTATTGTTTCTTTATGATGTTGCGCATTTACTACCAGAAATCTGTTTAAAATAGTCACAAAGCGGCTCTCTTTGTAGAGGATGCTGGGGAGAAAACAGAAAATTTTCATTACTTCCTCTGGATTAGTTCACAGTTCTAAAAAACCATCACAACATGAATATTTAGTTAAAAAATGGATTTGGGTTTATGGTATGCTTTTGCCTGATTCTTTTCATTTTGCAGTACTGCATGGGGCAGCAAGCATGCTCAGTTACTGTAGCACCCGAGCTTTTTGGTGGCGATCCATGTCCAAATGTGATGAAGAAACTCTCTGTCGAGGTCATTTGCAGTTCATGATCCTAAATAGTTGCAGCTAAAAACTTGGATAATCCAGTAGTACATTTTTGCTCTCGATGTCATCTCTCAGTTATTTACTTGCCTGCATGAAGCTATTATACACATCCAATTAAATACTAGCATGGTGATTCTTTTTGGCTTTGTCGGGGTGAAGTTGTAAAATTAGGCAACACACCATCTGTCCAAAGCCCCCATAGAGACTATGAAGAAGATTGCAGAGAAGATTTCTGTACATAGAGTAGCTGTTCTCCTTCAAATTCTGGCATGCAATTGTATAAGATTTTAGAGTTTGAAGGATGTACCAAAGAAGATTGAGACCATTCTAGATGAGTCCATGTACAAAGTGTATTAGTCCTAGATTATTATGTAAGCTTTTGGCTTTCAGGGATTTCATCATGGAATTTTCCATGGAAAATGACAGCAATAATCTCATCGTCATCATAATGACATTAATCTTGCTTTGCTCAAAATGTTCAACACAATTCTACTGCAAAAAGATGACAAGATTTGCACGCTGATAATCTTCTTTAGCATTGACAAGATGGAAAATACTTAGGTAGATTCGGTCATTGATCTCACATGATTAAATTTTTAAAAATTTTATTTATATTAATTGATGTCATAGATTCTCAGAAATTTAATTCATGCCGGACAAGATAACCATTCGCATTCCATTTATCATCCCACCACAACCACCATGCTTATTTTTCTGCTGTTCATCTCTATTTTTTTTTTTTTCTTCCCCTTTTGTATTTTCTCTATTTATTCAAGAAAATTTAACAATCAAAAAACAATAATTTGCGTGAAACAAAAACCAGTCCAGAAAGTCTTTTTGCTTGAAAATCATGAGAAAATTAATCAACATGTTAAAGCCCAACAGCAACTGAATAATAATAAGCAAGGAGATGGATCCAAACCGACCCAGTCGGCCAAGTCAATTCTTCTTGAAGTATTAGCGGCGGATTCACCAAAATGGGCCGAGCTTCTTAAAAGTGAGAGCCCGGATAAAAATGGGTTGCGAGAAAGGATGGTTTGAGAGTAAGGATAATGAGGAGGAGAAAAAGAAAAAAAAAAAAGAAAGAAGCGGGCGAAGAAGAAAAGACCCAACCCGAATAGTGGTAGTATAGGTGAAGAGGAAAGGAAGAAGAAGGGTGACAACGACAAGGAAGAGTTGGTGTGTCTCTATCCCTTTATAAAGTCGGCTAGTGCTGTTCAAAGGAAGATAGCAGTATTATCACCTTGTTAATTCTCATCTAAATTTCATTTTAAGTTTTTATATAAAAAATTCTACAATTCCTTTTATATATCGACAAAACTAGAATTAGATTTTAGAAAAAGAGTGAAAGTGGAAGAATTGAGTAGAAAGTGTATGTCTGAGTTTCTATCTCATTTTCTTAGCACCCAAGTCCCTTATTTATAGATGTAGATGAGGAAGGCACGAAGCTATCACTATACTAGCTCAATTGAGGATAAATTACATAATTACCCTTAATGAGACTGTTATGTAGACACTTCTAGAACAATTTAAGAAAAATGTTACGTGTCAGTAATCAACATCATATATATATATATATATATATATATATATATATATATATATATATATATTAATTTGACTAATAAATTTCATTAACTTTCGTTTATAAAAATTTCTTTATGGCACTTAGGGATTTTTTGAATATTACTAACAAATAAAGATTACTCTTTTAGTATCTTTCAAGATTGATAAAATGGTTATTAGTTTTATTTATCTATTAACAAGTTCATAAATGTATAACCTTGTCATTTTGATACATTCATTGTTCAAGTAGCCGTTATTTAACCGTTAATGCATCTTTGTGTATAGTGTGAATCAAACCATATGGCTGAGGAATTCTATGTGAGTTTTCACAGTATTTTAAGTAGGGGAAGTTGTTTATGGCCTTAGTTAGTTCTTTTGGGTTTTGGAATTACATAATGTTAATTGAAGCTTTATGGAAAGTAGGCATTGTATGCAATTTGAACAACTATTGTTATTTTCTTGGTTGATCTCTTTCACGATCTAAGAGCTTGCCAACAGAAAATCTGATGTTCAAGATTGTTTTGTGTTTTGCATAGTGATAAAAGCTGAAAATTTTTGAACCTACGAATTGTGATAACTCAGACCGGATTCAATTGAAGCTCTAATCCTGTTATTGATTACTCCATTGATTGATTATGTCTGTGCTGGTGAAATAAATCTCACCTCTCAAGTATCTGCATCATCTTTTCTTATTCTTGGTCCATATCAAAGTTTTTCTTCTTCAAATGATATTTTTTATATTGAAGACCTAACCCTCTATGTATTTAACATGTATATTGTAGATGCTTGAAATTGGTGACTGCATGAAAATGGAAGATAAACCTCGCAAATGTGGAGAGCCCAAATAATGAGAGTGCTGATATTTCATTTGAAGAGTTGTTGGCACAAGAAAAGAAGGACGCTTTTTGGTTGGTCTCTACCCTCAAATTTCAATCATTGTTTCATTTCGGAACTTTTGGCTAAGGTTTAGTTTTCTTATATATGCAGGAAGAGAAATGGAAAATGACCAACGAGACCATGCTTTTTTGGTAAATGTTTGTTGCTTCACTATTCACAATATGTACATCCAACACCGAAAACTATGTGCTGCTGCAGGAATTTTATGGCTACTACCTACCTAGATTTCTTAGTGTTGACTTTGATTTAAGTTGAGCTCATTAATCATTTTGAATGAGTTTTTGTGAGGGTCGACCAAGTGGGCCAATCTTATTGGGTTCCACAAATTATATGTTTTGATATCGATACAGCTTCCCCGACCCTTTGACGCAAGAGTTGCATATTTAGCCAATCGACTTTTTTAGATTCTAGGTTTAACCATGAAAGCTAATACATTAACGTAAAGCAAACCACATGTTGTATACCCCTTTTTGCCATTTTGTGGTTCTTTTTCTTACAATGTTGCTTAATTTTGACTCTTTTCTTTGCTTTTCCTTGATTGTGTTGTAATTTTTGTTTTCTATTAAATCCTACACGAAAAGAAAAGAAGATTGTAAGATTTTAAGTGATTCTATAGTAATAGTTCCTTATCAATAAATTTTTTATTTTTCCTTCTTTATCCAAGGCGGATTCATAAATGGTTTCTATCATAAACAATAATCATCTTACTATTATCAATGTGCTTTGGGAAATGAAGATTAAAATAAGAATAAATTATAAAAAACTCTCTTATAATTTAACCAACATACAGATTACATGTTTATGATTTACTAATATATATTTAACCCTTGTGATTTAAATTTTTTTGTATAGTGAATGAAAATAAGAAGATGTAACATAATTGTTAGAAAAGTTGATAATACCCCTCCCAAAAAGCTCCTCGTGAACCACCCACCCACACAAACTCTAAAATAAAAGAGCCACATACCTTCACTTTACCTCCCACACAGCCTTACACCACCTACCCTATCAATCCCAATAAGTCTTTCGCATAACCTTTTCTCCCCTACCCCAATAGTCATTACTATCCATCCCCGGAGGCACCAAGACCACTACCAAACAACCTCCACCACAACCTTCTCGTATGGATCTCACCATAGCAACCACCACTACCGTCAAATAGCCTTCCCACAGAACCTTTAATCCTTTATCCCAACAACTACCACAATCCAAACCCGTCCCTACCTCAGCCTAATCTCTCAATACCAATTCCTGGATTCCCCACACCACCACCAACGCCATCGTCCTCCCTCCGTCTTATCCTTTTTCCTTCACCCCCAGCCACTTCTCTAACCTGTCTTTTTCTTTACCATTGTCGGGTTTTTTGGGAGTTGTGATGACGATTCTTCATCTTTTACTGGGTTAATTTGTGTAGAATCTGGATGATCATCGTCAGTCATTTTTATTGTGTTTTTCTTGTTTAATGTGGCAGAGGTAACTATAGGATTTGGGGTTAGGGTGGGAAAGAATGTGACAGGGAAGGGATGGGGTAGAAATGACTGCTTGATCTGAGATGGGGTAAGGAGGGAAAGGGATGGAAAGGTGGTTACCAAATTTGAAGCAGGTGGGGATAGAGGCGAGATGACGGGAGTCTTATCAAGAGAGGGGGTCGAAGGCAAAGGGTGTTGGGGAAGAGAAAAAAGGGAGGTGATGGCGTTTGCCAGAGATAAGAAAAGACGTGGTTGCTTGAAGAAAACTACATGATTGGAATGAGGTAGAAGGGGTGGTGGTCCTTGTGGAGGCGGTGGTGGCGGAGGCAAGCAAAGGAATGGAAGGTGGGGTTGCACAACGGGAAAGGGGAGAGCGAGAGAACAGATAAAAGTCAACTTATGCTTAAATTACATTATTAACTCTCCCTTGCTATTTAAAATGACAAGAAAAACCATTTTAAGTCAAAATATTTGACTTTTAGACTGTTAAACTAACAAAAAAAGTTAACCTTTTCCATTTTCCTCAAACCACAAAGATTAAATGTATATTAGCAAGTTATGAGAGAGTAATTTATATGTTAGCCAAACCACAAGCAGTTTTCTTGTAATTAAACCATAAAACAAATACTAAGTTGTACGCTAGTAATTGACAGCTTAGTCATCGAAAGAAATCAACTGTTGATTGAAGGAAATATATTCAGATAGTTTATTGCTAGTGGACCGACTAACACTCAAAAAACAAAAAAAAAAGAGGGAGGCTGGAAGAGTATTTAAGTCGGATAAATAGAATTTAGAGAACCAATTTGACTTGCTCGAGCGAGTTGCCACAGATCAGACTGTCACCAGCTGTTGCTCGAGGAAATGGAAGAAACAATCATTCCAAATTAACCACGAGATTCCCCTTTAACTCCACGAATTCAAAACATAACCACTTCAAATTATCAGCTAACATGCAAGTATTACTAAAAAAGTACACATCTATTTGGCTGGATTCACATAGATGAAGAAGAGAGGACCATATAACAAGTCACAATTGGAAAGCTGCAAGTCCGTCTACCAATAGGGTTCAAGAAAACTACAAAATCTGTTTCTACACAAAACTACTAAAAGATACATTCCATTGAGTGATATTGGTGTAAACAATACCAAAAAAAAGCATACTAGTGACCCCTAATGCTCTCTGTAGTGTAGAAAATTAAGAACACTTGGCAGGCAAGTAAAACTTCGCTGCTCCATTATCCCAACAAAATGCCGTCACCACTTCCTGCTACACCACCTATGTCTCCACTTCACACTTTTTAAAACTAAGCCATTAAGCTCATCCATTCAGCTTCACATCAGTCGATCTTCACAGAAGAGTAGATCTTCCGCACAAACCAAAAGCAAGCATAGAAGCCAATTGTTCCCGTCAACACAAAAAAGGCATATGATGCTATTAACATATAACCAAAGTACAAAATGCCTGAAACCAGCTTTGTAATTTCCAACTTGGTGAAGAAGTAGAAAACAGAGTAAAGGAAAAGGTATAGAGCAGAGGAACCAGCAGTCAGATAAGCCCTCCACCACCAGTGATAGTCTTCACTGCACAGCTGGAAGTAGCAGAGAACAATCGCAATTTCCGCACATGTGATTATTAAGATCACGAAAACGATGAAAAGGAAGCCAAAGATGTAGTAAAACTGGTCTGTCAACCATATGGAAGTCAAGATGAAGAATAGTTCAATGAACACAGCCCCAAATGGAAGTATACCCCCGATAAGAATTGAGAATATTGGTTTCATGTACCACGCCTGCTCCGGTATTTGTCGGGGGATTTTGTTGGTTTTTACAGGGTCTTCAATAGCAGGTTTCTTGAAACCCAAATAACTACCAACAAAAACTAATGGGACTGATATTCCAAACCACAGGCACACAAGAGCAAACATGGTCCCAAAGGGAACTGCTCCAGAAGATTTCTCTCCCCAAATGAGAGCATTTAAAACAAAAAAGACAGCAAAAAGAATACCAGGAAACATAAAAGCAGTCTTCAGAGTATTCCTCTTCCACTCTGTGCCTTTAAACATTTTGTGTAAACGAGCTGAGGAATAGCCAGCAAATAAGCCCATAAAAACCCAAAGGAGAACCATGGCTGTCATTAGCCCACCTCTGTTTGAAGGTGATAAGAAACCCAGCAATGCAAATATCATGGTCGACAAGAGTCATGGCAAAGAGCTGAACACCAGTTCCCACATACACACACAGTAAACCAGAATTAATGGGTGCCCTAAAAACATCTCCATGAACAAGTTTCCATCCTGTTTCTTCCTGAGCTTCATCTTGTGTTTCCAACTGATTATAGTTTGCAATATCTCTGTACAGAGTTCTCATCATGATCATGGCAACCATACCAGAAAGGAAGAGCACAATCATCAAAGAATTTATGATGGAAAACCAATGGATCTGATCATCATTCATAAGAAGGTAAGTATCCCAACGAGATGCCCACTTAATATTGCTTTCCTGAGAGGAGAAAGGACACACACAAAGTGAGTCTGAGACGCAGCTGAACATCGCTTAAAGTTTGTCAAGAAAGGTTTCACCAATTGTGTACCTTGAATGTAACATCGTATGTATAAACCACTTCCTTATCTGTACCTACTTCCTGTGGGACAGTACTTCCTGGAACTAAATTTTTGGTGTTCTTGTTGCATGTGAATTGTGGTAATTGTCACCTGTGGATGCTTCTCATCCCACTTCTTATACTCATGATTAATGCTGTTAATAAAAGCTCAATCAGAAACAGACAGTTCTAAACAATCACTACACCCCTCTCCACACCAAGCTGAAAAGTGTATATGGTCTTTTCCCAGTAAAGAATCCAGTATTTTAAATTTGTATTTGACAAAATTCATGTTTCCAAATTTTCAAAACGCAACCAACAATAATACAAGCTTAGCAAATATATGAATCAGGAACATGAAAATATGCAAAAACAGAAAGTGTGGCAAAAAATGCAGAAAACCTGTTTGGGGTGACTTCAAAACCAACAATTCGAGCAGAATCCATTTCCGGGTCTTTATGATACATGACCTTAAAACTCAAGTGGTTATTAATGAAATACTTCTCTTCTTTACTCTGTACAAAGCAAGCAAATGCACAAAATGTCATATAAAATGTCATTCTTTCAGCATTATAAAGAGATCAATATGCCTACAGCAACTAACCCTCTGCATAATTCCCCTTGAACCCAACACGGAAGCCATGTTCATATGTGGTTGACAGACTTCCATCCCGTCTTTGTCTAATAACAGCAACTGGAAGATTATCCAGAATCCTGCCGTACATAAAATAAATTGAGTATTAAAGCAAATAGAACAGTAAATTACAGTTCTCATTTAAAGTATCTATGAGGACTTGAAGAAAAGGGTAACAACTTGGGAAGACTTAAAATGAAATACAACAAGAAATAATAATTATCATCTTAAGCATCTACGAGAATTTAAAGAAAAGAAAAACAACTTTTGGGTAACTTACATATTCACCCTGTATTCATCATCAATTTTTTCTTTGAACTTCTTAGCAGCTTCAGCATCAAGTTTAACTCGACAAGCAACTTTGCAGTCTATCTCACGCCCCATTTCAAACTGGTCCAGATTAGCATGGTTAGACAAAAGAGTTCAAACCAATACACCACCATACTTCATCCAAATGAAGCAAAGAAGGAACACAGGAGACAAGAGCTTACAGCATAAACTGAGTTCTCTATGCGATCACCTCGAAGGACCTCCCCTAAGTTTTCTGCATTGTTCACAATTTTAGCTGGCTTGCAGTACTTCAAGTAGTAGTAGTCATAAGGAAGCTGAGTCTTTGTAGATGACAGCTTGTTCACTTTAACATTAAGTGGATCACCCTGCTCAATAGAAAAACAGACACAAAAGCCAAGCCTTCCTCGTGAGGAAAAAAGAACATGAAAGCTTAAAAGAGCTACACAAACAGATGATATCCTCTAACACACTTTCCTTTCAAATTGTTGAATAGTAAATACATGATCCAAAATCCAATATATACAATTATAAAAATGAAAAAGTAAGAGCTGCCCAGATAAAATCACAAGAACGGTATCAGTCCACCAATCCAGAGAGCATCAGCTCAAACTAATAAGATGTTGATCTCAAATCGAGGAATGTATAAACCATAGCCAAGGATTGTGTTGTTGTTACACATTCACTAGAGATCTGATGCAGATGGCATTTCTTCAGAAAAAGCTTAATTGCATAACAGTCACATAATTTTCTTTCACCTACTCCTCGACCCAGCTAGTCAAGAACAGCTTTAAACTAGAAGGCACTTCACCATTCTCTTATATTAGGCACTACTTCAAAACTCAGTCTTGAATCTAGATAACTCCACAAATCAACAGCCTATATATGATGGTACCCATCACTTCTGATAGCACATTGCCCAACAGGAATCCATAATTTCCATACCATAAAGCACCAAAAATTTAAAACTTGATAACAGAGACTAATATTGACTTTCACGGAAATTAAAAATATCACCAACATAATTTTCCGTTAATCAGGTTATCATGAACCGGAAAAACATCAAAATGTAAAAAACCACAAATGTCAACGTTTTGTTGCAACAGAAACAATTAAAATCAACTAAACTACACTAAAAAACCCTAGATCCAAAGCCAAGATCGGACCTCCAAACAAACTTAAGAGAGTTTCGAAACTCTTTAAAAAAATAAAATTCTGAAAAAATTCAGCAAATTTCAAACAATATTATCAGACCAGCTAAACGTCAAAACATTAATTCCATCCATTAATGACAATAAAATAGATGATACATTAAATTCGCGATTCCATCCATCAATGTCAATAAAGTAGATGATACATCACATTCGCGAGTGTGTTGTGCGTGAGAGAGAGAAGTTCACCGATTGGAAATCACGAGGAGCGACGCCGGGGAGATAGAAGGAGTGAGCAGATGAGATCAGGAACACGATGGCGATCAATAATGGAGCGACCCGACCCGGATTTCGGTCTAATATCATCCCGATTCGATTCGACCTGAAATTCAAGAAGACAAAGAAGAAGAGGAAAGAATGTTAGGGAGAGATTACTAGAGAGGGGGCGAGACTTTATGGCTCCATCTCCACCGTCTTGGTTGACGTCACCTGTTTATTTATTTTCTTTGGATATATTTTTAAGTAAACAATTACTTGTATTATTTATTTAACCACTTCTCAAAAATAGGATACATAATAATAAATAAAATGGAAAATTGAAAATCATACCCCTTCCTTAATTGAAAATGAATAAATAGCTTATTAGCGTTGCATTGTAAAAACACAAATATATATTGCGTTAAAAATGGATGAAATGTAACTAAACAAGTATTGACATTTTAGAGCAATCATTTTCAAGACATGAGATTTTAAAATAGTGCAAGTAATATTAATAATTTATACTTTATATAAAGTATAAGAGAAAATTTTGATATTCGTCACATTATGATATATTAAATTTATCCTCTCCACTTCCTTTATTATCATTTAATTAATTGTTTATAATTTATTTTCATAACTCTCTTTCTACATTTCACTCTTTACTCCCTGAAATATCCTTCTAATTTTTTGTTAGCATTTCTATAACCTATTCTTTTTTTTCTTTTTGAAATAGTAAGAATTTTTTTTTTTTTTAAATGGCACAGAATCTGTCTTCCCTACTAGTAACTGTAATGGAAATGACAATTACAGCAATGTAGTAGTACATTTCATGTTGAGTATGTGAGAGGTATTCGAATAATTTATGAAATCAGGAGTAAAAGTAATTACAATTTAAACTTAAATACCACTATTTGACTCGAAATATTTGTTTTTGGTTGAATAATGGAAATATTTTCTACAAGACGTTTAGTCAAACTCAATCTCATCTACAAGTCATAACACTTCTTTTTTTTTATTTCCTTTATTTTTTTTTTCTGGAGTGAAATAAACAAGTCCTTACTATTTAAGAAATATTTTCTACAAGACGTTTAGTCAAACTCAATCTCATCTACAAGTCATAACACTTCTTTTCTTTTTCTTTTTTTTTTTCTGGAGTTAAATAAACAAGTCCTTACTATTTAAGAATAGCAAGAATAGACTCGGGTTCAAAATTGCCAAACCATACTATCAATAGGAAAATTTCCCAAACCATACTATCAATAGGAATCTGGCTTGGGGGCTCACTTAGGAGTAGTTGCCTTTCTAAAATAAGGTGAGTAAGAATATAATTATTAAAATAATTAAAAAATAAAAAAATTTATTATTTTTAAATTATCGATTTATAATACTTATTTTGTAAACTTATTCTGTAATATAGAATAAATAACAAAAATTAGATCCGAAATTGTGTTATACGATCAAATAGAGAAACCTAAATGACTACAGCTAAAAGATCGCTAATTACCAGCTATAGCAGTGGGTAGGCAACTTGGAAGCTACATCCATGAGCATAAAAAGTTATTAGCAATCACCTAATCTCCTGATATTGAAGTTTGAACCAACTATAATGCTTGAATTAAAAACCTTGATAACCAATAAAATTTTAAAAACTTGAGTTTTACTGATCTGGGACCATGTTAACAATTACTGATTCATTTGGCAGACAAAATCCATACAAGGTTCATAAATATTGTTTTGTTTAATTTTCTCTTGGTAAATCCTACTGCATCATTATAACTTGAATAAAAGAACATTTACTTAAATTAAAATTAAAAATTACATAAAAGCATCACTTGCCTTTACACGATTTCCACTTATTGGGCCTCAAAATGGACTGCCATCTTCAGACGCTAACAATTCGATATCAGCACGGACATTAGTATCGACGATATGGTTTCTATTTTAAAATAGCACCGAGTGGGAATTAACACTTCAAAATACTCACCCGTTGCCCAGTCCAACACCCCCCCCCCCCAAAAAAAAACCCAAAAACAAACCAAACAAAAATAAAAGAACAAAAGAAAGAAAAAAAGGAAAACACGGACCATCAAAAGATTAGTAAATGACAGCTTCATGGTTACAACAAACTCTAAGAAAACAAAAGTTTTATCTGAAAGAAAGACTGAAGTCTATAAGCCAATCCGAGTACAGCCTATTATCTACAGAATCCACATGATGGCAAAACAGAGTTCCCAAAAACTAACAGGTAGATAGATAACAGTGAACTCAAGAAGCATGCGGAATTAGGTGAGAATTGAACTTTTCCAGCTCGTTCAGAACCTCCTCTTCTGGTCTGTAAGCATCGAGATTAGGTCAATTATGCGCCATATCTGTATCAACAAATTGATGGCATCAACCTTTTGAAAGAGGCAACAATAGTGAAATGATTATCAAAAAATTTGTTATCATTTTATTCCAAGAAATAAGAGCATCAATCACAAGGGCCATGCCAATGTGAAACAAGAGAATACCAGTAACTCTTCACCATAGTATAAGATAGGTATTTAAGCTTTTCAAACTAGCTTGCATGCTGAATTTTCTACATTGTCAAGAAATCAAATATGTGACGTGTATTTGAACTAAATTAAGTTCACAACTCACTAGTCCATGCCTAAATACAGATCACAGATTCCAAACACAACATATGATAACAAAGACTGAACAATGACAACAAAACCAGCAATTCAGATGTAAATACCTGTTGCTACCTGGAGAGTGCCGCCACCACCAGTACTCTCACCATCATCAGAGACACTAACAATAGTCCATGGATCCGATGCATTCCAGTGAAAATCAACAACCTTATCCAGTGTACCGCCCTAAAATTGTTAAGAGATCGTAACTTCATATTTGACAATTAAGATACAGTTGATCCGAATGCAACTAAGATAAAGGTAGATATGCAATCTAACAGTTGCATTACTAAAAACCAAGACTGGGATATCAAAATATATTTACCATCACAAAAGGGTATACTATGATCACTTCTCCACCAACCCCCTACCCTCAACTATACCCAAACCCACCAAAACAAGGAAAGGAAAAGAGGGTGCCGTCAGGGGGTGGGGGTGGGGGGAATATACTTCAGAAATGTAGCATATCAATCCAAATTTCCCTAGTTAAATCTATGGGAAATCCATAAGAGTAAAAAGAGCAACATCATGAAAACTTGTACTTCATGGATGAGAACACAAGGAAGCAATGTAATTGACAATGTAAAGTTACCTGTGCCCGGCATGCTGGAAAAATAAGTCAGGGGAAGCATTGGGAGCTTTTGTTCTAGCTTGACTCTGCTTACCAATCTGGTTTAAAAATTAACTTAGGGTCAAGGTTGCATTCTAGGAACCTCGATCTAAGTAGATGCATTCCAGTTAGCATGAAAATGTGCATATATACTTCCTCCACAAATGTTATGCATAATCATATTAGGTAACCATTTAATGTTGGAGACAAGAAATGGAGGTAAAAAACTTATTCACAAAAGTTACTCCAGACAGTTCAATCTAAATACCAGTCACTTTGATTCTAATTTGCATACAGCCAACTACCGGCATCAGGTTACAACTGATTTTCACAACCTTGGCATTAGACACAACAACCTAGTACCCTCTTAGATCTAGTAGATGTAGGACAGAAGCTTCTTTCCTCTTTTCATTCTCTGATTATTTCTCATTCTAAGTTTTATTACCGCATGTACTTCAGCTTCAAATCTCCGAACTGTTTTCACAGATAGAGAGTAACAAAGAAGTACCATGGTAACATACCAATTCATAATCCCAGAGGTTGACTAGGCCATCCTCTGGAGACCACTGCACCAGATGACAATCTAGAAGCTTCTTTCAGTCACTAGTGGGAATTCCAAGCCAACAAAATTACAGACGTGTCTTTTAAATTTATTAAAAAAAAAAAAAAAGATGGCGAAGAGAACAAAGAAAAGCATGGAAGTATCACTGTGATACCTGTACACATAGGACAGCAGCACTGTGACCTTCGAAAGAGCGGACAGGGGATCCAACTCCCCCTGAAGTGAGGTTTCGGCGGTCAAACATGCGAACAGAATTGTCAGCCGACTTGGAGGAGCCCCAGTCCGTTCCACAACACAGGAGATTTTAAAAGAAATTAGATGGTACAAATTTGTAGATAAGAAAACAAAATTACTGAGACACAAATGAAGCACAATCTATAACATGCACAAACTACTGCGTGTTTTAAAGTACTTACAATACAGGACCAGAAAACCTAAGTTCTTTAGTAATCAAGAATACAAAAGAAAGTAGGAATGTGCGTTACCCAGTCAAAATAAAATTTACATCATGAGGATTCCAATCAACACAATGGAGATCAGCACTGTGAGCCTTTTCAACCTGGAAGAAAATATCAAAAACCTCAAAGGCCAGTCAAATTATACATTAATCTGATAAAATATAAGTAAACAGAAAACAAAAAATTGCAACAAAAAGGTGAAAAATAGATTCAAGATATCCCAAAACTGATGGTTGCTGTCAAGCAGGGTAAACCTCTTAACAGAAACACAGGAAAACAGTTATGCAGTTATTCTTGTAAAAAGACCATCTAGAGATGTTAAAGAAAGAGATTAAAAGTTATGGGTTGTCAAGTTCAGCAATTTTGAATGCATTTGCCTTCAGAGATTCAGCTTCCTAAGCCTGTTATCTTCTTTATGTCAACTTAGTGAAATCTTCAGTACAGAAGCAGAGCACGGAAATACTGAAACTAGCAGAGTGAAAGAGGAAAATAATAACCTTGAGGACAGGAGCCGAACCAGTTCTTGAATCCCAGAGTATGAGGCATGAATCATCACCAACACTACAAAACTGCCAGCGACTTCATTAAAACGGTTTCTAAGTCAAAAAAAGTGTGTTCGTAAGTGTGGTTCCATGCTAAAGCTGCTTCTTTACAAATCAACAGAACAAGCTTCTGCATAAGCTATTCATGAAATGTCTTCATGAGTAAAAATAAAATATACACCATCTATCCCAAACAAAGTATAATTCAACTGAGACTACACTCGTTACCTTGAAGGGCAAAACTGAACATCTTCAACAGTATCCTTGTGTCCTTCGAAAACACCTCTAGCATGGACACGAGGACCACCAACATGTTTATCCTCAACTCCTCCAACCATTGAAATCTTATTGTAGGCAGCTCCAGGTCCTGGAGACTTTGCAACACCCTGATCAACCGTCAAAGAGGAGATATGGTCATGAATGCTCCATAAAACAACTGATTTGTCTTTCCCTGCCAAGATCTCTCTACGATTAGCACATAAATGTGTGTATATATGTTTTCTGTACATCAAATACAATGTTCTGCCTTAGAACGACAGAAGAAGAGAAGGAACAATACATTCAGAGAACTGAGCTTTTTTGAATATATTAGTTGGGTTACATCAGGTCTCATTTATTATCACAAGTAACGTGAGAATTCATAATAAATGACAAGTTAACATTAAAGTATTGGTCATTGAACCTCCAGAGAGGACAAAGGGCTCTGTTGGGCACATGGCAAGTGCAAATTCTGCATTATCCTGATGACCAGTTAATATCTGCAAGGTAATGATAATCAAATGTCATACCTATATTTAAAAGAAAATTAATATTTTTATACCAACAGGAATTTAGTACTGAATGAATTAGTGTTCTATGTTCTGATAACAGATAGCAATATATAGGTCTTAGCGATTCTGAAGGTTTGAGATAATCAACTAACAAGATAACAGCTTCCAGAAAAATGTATAATGAGGGAAAAAACTTAATTCCTTTTCTGTACCAAATCTGGATGAGATTCTGAGGCTCCCAACACAGCATGACGATTAGGTTGAGATCTCAACATCCCAAATCAGGACCTGAATGAAATATTTATGAAACTTAACCAGGGTCTCCTTCATAATTTCAAAGATAATCAAACCCAATGAAAAGAAACAAAAAAGACCTGCAATAGTCAAATGAAGAGCTTACATCAGGACTGTCATAATGTGTAGCCACAATCCTACTGTTCTGTGGTAGTTCCCTAATTCGGTTCACCTACAATAAATTCATCAAGTTAGCAAAGTTTGCAATAAGAAGATAATATTGCCTCCTCTTTTGAGATAGGAATGGTAGCGGATAAGAATATACTATGAAAAAATTTACGATAACAGACCCCAACTCCGCAACATCCAAAATAAATCACAAATTTTCTTGTGGTAATGATGCACCCTCTTTCTCAGCTGACCATGATTCTTCTTTAAACATAGATGCCGCAGCTTTCCTAATCAACCTTGACCCTGATGACAATGCCTGGGATGATATATGAAAATTGATGATGACCAAAACTTTGATGATGATGATTCAGGACAATAACAATAATCTTACACCAGAAACTATCGATACTTTAGATTTTTTTTACTACAACGACAGAATCAGTTGGAATAGTAAGAAAGATATAGTTGATGCATAGAAAGTTCAATTAGCCTGTATGTAAATGAGAATGCATGTAAAGTGACACAACAGCAAGAAATAAGTGTTCATTTAGCTGGACTGCAGTTTGTACAAATTTTAATTTCTACCTTGAAAAAATAAATAAATAAAAATACTTGTGAGATTTCACATAAGATCACATTTGAACAGTGTTGGTTTGCACAATCACCCAAAAGCTTAAGCTTAATTAGATGCCACATCCATACATACATGTGATATATGATATGCCACTAAAGCACTGACTATATGTCAGATCTAAAATGGAGGCATTACAAGTTATTTCCGACATACCCCTTCTTCGGAAGATATAGAACCACAACAAAATCTTCAATCTTCATTGTCTCTCATAATAGTTGAGGGATAAATAACAAATCATCACACCGTTTTGGAAAAGAGGACAACTTATCCTCAGTTTAACCTCTATGTAGCCAAACATTTGCACCAAGCAGAACGTGACAACAAGAATTCTCCACCAAGATATATGTATACTCATACATATACGCACCATAAACACATATAATGAGATACAAAATGAAAAGATTATAAAACAAGCAAGAAACTAAAGTTTCTATCATTAGTTTCAAATAACAATGGAATAGTTAGATATGCACATACCTCTCCAGGATGTATGATGGTTTGAACTTCTTTACAAATGGCAAACGTGCTTCTTCATTAAACTGATAGAATGGCAACCGAGACACAGAAAAGATCAAGGATGAGAGATATTGCCTACACAAACTAGAACGGAAATCAAAAGGTGAAAGAATTCAAGAATATAAGAAGCAGCAGAAGTAAAAAGGAACAGGAGGATACACATCTATGAATCAAGATATCACCCGTGATATGTGCACTGCTGCTGCTACCCTGGGCTTTATCAACTTCACAGTTTGCAATGACAAGTGTATTCGGCACACTACCATCGGGAATAAAAAAAAGGTAAAACACCACTATTCTAACTCTGATGTTTATCATCATTTAGCAAACTACAAATTCAACATTATCTCTGTTAAAGAATATGGGCTTCCATGTTAAAATCAATTGGCAATAAATAGTGTGGCCCACAAATCTTATTAACTAGTCCAGAATTTTTAGACCAACTGATGTGGGACATTTTATATTTAACACCCCTTCTCACACGTGACTTGGGATGGTTGAGCACCAGGAGAATTGAGCGAGCCTGTTAGGTTGGGCTAAAGGGAATCCAAGAACATGTGGATGGGAGAAAACCTGATGCCAGCTCTGATACTATGTTAAAGAACATGACTTCCATCTCAAAACCAATTGACAATGAGTGGTGTGGCCCATGAACCTTATTAACTGGTTCAAGATCTTTATGCTAACTGATATGGGATATTTTGTACTTTTAAAAATCTCCAAAGGACCCAACAATGCCATTAACCTCATAAACAAGAAACCATCCAATATTATTCTCCAGGTTAACCCACTTTCCATAATTAATTAAGGAAACGTTTCTCCCCTTCGCCCTTTGAAACTATCTCTGCAGTCTAAGACTCTAAGCCATCTTGCATGTTGAATTGTTTTTCAGCAGGTTAGCACAGACATATTTACAAACATCGTATACTTGTAACTTGAAAGCATTCTATAATGATATCATACAATATACTTAGATGAACTCTGACATTTTTGTCTCCAATGTCCACTTTCATTGATCACCATCACAGTGATTGATTTGATTTCTAAAGCTATTAATCAAAAAGGAGAACAAAGTAAATAAAACCAAGAGCATATAGATGTGACAAACTATGCACTTTAGCTGTAACAGTCCAAAAGTAAATACAGTGTCATGCACGATAGATTTTGCCATTTTCTTGATTTTTAAGACATTAGCTTCATAGGACAAAAACCAGATTTGACCGTGTTTCTATGAGAATTATCTATCATATAATGTCAAAACTTGAAAACAGATTATCTTGCCTGTTCAGAAAGGTAGAGACGTTGCCAATTCTTGTATGTTGCTTGCTCCAGTTGGGGTCCCCATCTGTATGACAGAGATAGAATGTAAAGATGACTTTAATTTAACAAGAATCAAAACTTGCAACAATTGGAATTTTTAAAAAAATAATAATAAAAAAAAAAAAAAATCTATTCACTGCTCAAAGCATCAAGGCAGAACAAGATTATGAAAGCTTTTCCCAAACAAAGATGGCAGACATTGGAACCACTTGCAAAGACTAAATACACAATTGCCAATTATATATATGTAAGAATAAAATGTAAAAGGAGAAAAAGTTAGAAATAAGGTATTGTGCAGATCAGAAAGATTGTGATGGCAATCGGATAGAATGGTGGGTGAACCAATCATAAAGAACAGGTATGACATTTCTCAACTTGTCATAATGTGCTTTTGCTGCCAATTTAAGCTTTCTCTTCGACAACTATCAGAATTTTTTTCCCTTTTCCTTTCTCCATCGCTCTCGACCCACCGCCCTGTCCCTCTAATTTAGTCAGTTCTATTACTCCATCTCTCACCCACACACCATTTATAAAGAGAATAAATAAACAGAAAAGTGCTCAAGATGCTGGCATTTATGATACTACAGAACTGAAAATTTGATGCTGGGCACAAGAATTTATGATAATAAACCTATAACCAAGAACATCAAAGCAGCACATAACACTGCTGATATATATGGAAGCCAAAAAAATAACCATGTAGAATTGGAAGTAAAAATATGCAACGGAAAAGCAACACAATAAGACAAATTATCATACAACCGTCTAAAAAGAGGGGGGGAAAAAAAGGAGAGTAGTTAGGTCCAATCCCTAGGATAATGAACAAAGGCTAATGACGTTACATAAGTTTTTTTTTTAAGAAAACAGAAATCAATGATCAAGGACCCAAAATTCATGATGAAGTATTGAACATATCTTTATTATCAGGAAGATCAAAATCTACAAAAAAATACAAAAAGGTACTATGAGGAACCATATATGATAATGGATGCTGGCCATAATATCAATTCATAGAAACAATGGCCAGAGTGACATCCTAAATCATAATAGTGGATCAAGCCATCACTTGGATGATAAAAATAAGCAACTCAATGAATTAATCAACGCCCAGTAGTGACCAAATTAAAAGCCAAGGTGGTGTTTAAGTTCTAAATGGACCTGTGGCTTATAAAAAGAATGAAAAAGGATCTTTAAAATGAAAAATACAACCATTCAGTGTGAGGCACACCACACACGAAATGAGTCCTACCAGAAGTATCAGTGCGAAGCACACCAGATTACTCTTATTAGAAGTACTAAAACACCAAAAAGAAACTTCTTGTCAATTCCCTATTTGACTTTTTGTGAACTTGAATTTTATTAGACCCAGAATTTATGATAAAGCAACAGTTACGTATGGCATACATTAGACATGAACGACAGGTCAAAGAAAATTGGACAGAGCAAAATCTCAATCTAAAGAATACAAAGTTCAATTGTGCAATAAATTACATTTTCTACAAGTACATTAGTACTCACTTTTATTGATATAAACATGCTCTTCATCTCAATCATCAAATGTGCTCTTTATTTGACTTGAGTTTCAGACTAACAGCTCAGTGCACCTTGTGCCTTTAACTACAATATTACTTGACCATAGATTGAAAGATAAAAGCTAATCTTACGATAACAGCCTACCAAATACAGGCAACTAACTAGAAGATAGCCATCCTTGAAAAAAAAAAGAGAGAGTCCAAAAGCAGAGCATAAACAGCTCAAAAGACCACTACTTGTGAGATGCCCTTCCCCTTTCACTTATCACACAACTCTTTTTCCTCAAGGTAAACTGCATAACCACTGTCCACTGCCACCATCTGGCATATAAATTCCAGCACAGATGTGAGAAACCCAACTGAAATGTGAGTCAAGCATTTGAACAACCATGTTGAAGGATAGACGTTATCAGGTCTCTTATTCCTTAGCCCCCCTTCCCTTTAGTAGCAGATATAGTTAGTAGTAGATGGTTGCCGTTCTGGGAAAAAAAAAATTGAACAACCATGTGCTTGTTTTAACAGTTTTTAGATTAACTAATCTTCTTCTTTTTTTTTAAATATTCAACAGATACAACCAGGAATTTCAGGCTAAAGCCCATTGGAAAATTTCGTGATTAAAATGATGCCACAAAAAATTTTGCAAAAATAAACAATTGATATATCCCTAAGCTACTAAACAATCTATCATCCCTCAATGAATCGACAGCAAAATAGTAGCAAATAAATCAGTAAACAGGTACCAACAATACGTAGATTGCTTAGAGATGGTCACAATGCTTAGGAATTATCAATACCCGAAGAACACGTTTTACGAGATAAGTCATTCTATCAAAAACATACAATATTACAATTTCAGTGCCTTGATCACTGAAACCACTATCCTTAAAACATCAACTACTGCTTATTATCCTTTTTCTAAGATTATCACCCAAAATAAGTGATTCTTAAGAATTAAATAAGGTACTAAACAACAATCCTTAAGACATATACACTCAAATAAACCAACAAAAATATAAAACAAACCCTAAATTAGCAGAAATTAAACCCTAGAATTTAATGAAGCATAAATAAGTGGAACGAAAGTGAGTATGTGAGAAAGGCCAAACGAGGTTGTGGTTGGCGAGCCAATCATAGAGAACAGGGACAAGTGATTTCCATCGAGTGTAGCGCTCTTCCACCTACGATTGTGCTCCTCCGCCTTTTGCTCCGCCTCTGCCTTCCTTCATTGCTCTCTCTTTCTCTCTCCTCTTCAGGCCTTTCTGCTGCAGTGTGTGTGAGAGAGTGGCTTGTCCACGCTTTTCGCCTGCTGCTCTTTTTGTTTTCCCGCCCTCTTATATCCCACGCCTTTTGGGAATTCGTTGCTTTTTTTTTTTTTTTCTCTTTTCTCTTTGATATGTCTATTTTGTAATTAAGAAAAAAATACTTTTTTATAGTTTTTTTGAAAAAAAGAAAGAAAAATTATTGCTTTAAACAGTTTTTATTTGTGATAATATTTGAATTAGTGGGAGAGGCACACTATGCATGCACAATTTTAGAAAATTAATGACTCTGTTTGGATAATTAATTTTTTTATTATATTTTAAATAATAATTTATAATTATTTTTTAAATACAATTTTATTAATCGTCTTTTATCCCACGTATAATAGTGCATATATCAAAATGTTATTACAAATAATATTTTGAAAATATATATTTTATACAAAATAAGGTATGTTAGTTAGACATGTATATCACACATATCAACTAAATGTGTATAATGGAATTGGAACTATTAACTTTAGTCATTAACAATTTAGACGTACCCTAATGAATTTACTAGGAGGGTGAATTAATCGTCAAAATCAAAAATTGAGAAGCTCTGTCTTTCTTCAACACTAAGCATTTAAACATAAAAAAAGGCATCTTTCTTTTCCTTTCGATTCTGTTATGATTGCAGTCTTTAGGAGGTGTCTGGTTCTTCATTCTGAATCCTTGTGGTGTTCTTTGGTTTTTTCACTCTACTAAGATCCGAACGAGGGAATATTCATAGTTCAACTATCATATATTATTGTTTTCAGTCCCTCGTTAACTGATACTAAAATATAGTATTGACGAGTGATTTAACCTATAGACAAGCAAATAAACAATTTAGCCATACTATAAGGGGGTGTTTGGTTTATGGGTATGAGAAGGGGGAATATGAATCAAAGTTAATGATATCCATAGATGGTATTTGGTTGAACACTATGGGAATTAAAGTGTTATAAAATACCTATTTTTATTCCCCACTTGTGACATGGGTTTCAAGTTTAGTAACTTATTAACATAATCAAACACATTTCTATGTTAAACCAAACAAGTAAGGGGGAATGATATAAACTCATACCAATAGTGGGGTTTATGATTCCCAGATTCCGATTTCGATTCCCGAATGTGAACCAAACACCTCATAAGTAATTAGTATTCAATTGATGGTTTCTTATGACCCTAAAGAATAATATAGTTAGGTGTGTTTAAATCTAACTCAATTTAAAAATCTGATTCAGTTCAAATTAATTTAAGGTTAACTATATTGGATTTTTGGGTTTCGAATTATTTGTGTTGGATTAGACTTTAATAAGATTGGATTGGATTTTATTTTAAAAAACCAACCCAAACAAAAATAACAAAAAAAAAAAAAAATCAATTATATATTTTTTAATTTTCTTTTTTCCTAATTATTTTATCTAGTTTATGTTATTTTTCCTTTTTATTTATGAAATATTACCTAATTTATCATATTGTTTATTTTTATTTTTGTTATTGACATAATTATTTTAATTTTGACCAAACATATATTTTTAATGAATGAATTTACAGTTATAGATTTTTAAATTTTTTATTAATTTGAATTTTTAACCCAAAAACTTGAGTAATCCGACCGATTAATAAACTTGGGTTGAATTTAGTTGAATTACTATATTATTTAAGTTGAGTTTAATTTTATTTTTTTAACCAAAATTCCAAAAACCTGCTAACCCGAACCCCGATCCATAAATACCCATAAATATGGTAACCTTCGTCCTAAAAAACTTGTAGGCACCAAAAAAATGTCATACTCAAAGTTATTGGCCCTGTTTGGATAGCAAATAATAGGTATTATTTGCCAAATAATATTTGGTCAGCAATAATCTCCGTTTGGTCAGCAAAGCACTTTTCCCAAATAATATTTGGCACTATTCGTGTTTTGTCTTATTCATTATTCACACAATATATTATTTGCACTATTGATGTTTTATTCTTTGTTTACATTTTAAAAAATATTATATTAATAATTATGTATAAACAATGGAGTTAATTATTATTATTATTATTATTATTTGCAATCCTTACTTTCGCATAAGGACGAATATAATAACTATTAGAATTGTATATTTTTATCTTAACACGTGTTTACGTTGCAATATTTTGTTAGTAATTTATAAATATTAATATTATGAATATAAAAATAATTCGCCTTTATCCGTTCGTTTGAACCGTGAACATATATTTATTATTAGTTTAATTTGACTTATTTTGTATGTTTACTCAGGTACATGCAAAATGTTTATATATGTGTGTGTGGCGGTTGTCTTAATAATGGCATAAAATACGTGGATATATATGTTAATTATCTTTTATCATTATTGATTTTGTACCCTTTTTTTAAATTTTTATGCAGGGTTAATTTCACTTTATCTCTTTAACGTTTAGGGTCATAATCACTTTAGTCCCTAACGTTATTGATGTGTAAACAAATTTTCTCTTAACACCCAAAATATCTTATTTTATTTTCATAAATAGAGTTTGATGAAATTTAAAATATGTTGATGAATAATAAAAAATTATTAAAACATGCCAATAAAATAAATTTGTGAGAGGGAGAAAATAAATCAAGTAAAATTAAAAAGAAAAAGAAAAACTAGAGAATAAAGGTATTTTTGTTAAAATAATATTGAAGGTTTAGTGACAACGAAGTGTAGTTCAAATGGTAAAACTACACTTTCCCTGGAGATTCACTGTAAATTCTCTTTAAAAAAATTTCAATGTTGAGTATTGAGTTAAATTTAATAGAAGGATTTAAAAAAAAATTCAATGTTGAGTTAAATTTAACGGAAGGCTTTAAATATTTAAAAAATAACATGACAAATTAAAGTGATAACGATTATAAATATTAAAGGTGTAAAGTAAAATTAATTTTTGTTTATGTATGTGGAGTTTGATAGAAACAAAGGGAAAGATGAAATTTCAAGTTTTTATCAAATGTAGTGTGATGAGAATAAATAAAGATAACTGTTATTTTTATATTTGCATTATTTTTTCATAAATAGTTTCACCAAATAATAGTTACTATTCATTATTTTCAATCCAAATAATTATTTTAAAATATTATTTCATATTCAAACAATTATTCTATTATTTCAAAATGTCAACATTATTTCTTAAAACCACTAAAGTCAACAGACAAATATTATTCACCAAATAATACAATATTATTGGCTGTCCAAACAACACCATTACTAATATTTATTTATTTTTAATCAACAAAAACTAACAAGTAATTTGACATTCTTACTACTCACTCTGTCGTATTTATTTTGTAATAATTTGACTTTTATATCAAACAACTTAATTTTATAATCATAATTCATATAAATTTATTTGAATTTTATGAAAATATGTAATTAAAAGTGAAATTTATGTCACATATTACCACAAAAAATTTTAAAATCTTTAAAAAAATTATAAAAAATCTATAAAATATTGAGTATTGAAAACTTGAGTTGTTAACAAAAAAAAAAAAAAAAAAAAAAGGTCAAATATGGCAATTTATTATTTCAACAAAAAGAAAAAGACCAATTTAGTTTATTATATTTAAGACATCGATCAATTTGGTCCCTCCTTATTAAAAAATTAAATAATTAAAGTATTGTGATGACTAAATTATGGACAAACTAACGGAGTCATTAACTACATATATACTAGAAGTTAACAATCACGTGATTATCACATATTTTGTTCCATTAATTTATTCATAATTTCAATCATAAGTCTTAAATTAGTCAATTTTTTAAAGATAATAAATCAAATTAATTTGTTATAATAAATAAAGAATCAGATTGATTAAAAAAAGGGAATAAATTGGTTTTTTCCCCTTTCAATGCAATGTTGTCATAAACGAGATATATCAACACTTGCGATTTAGTAATTAATTTGAAAAATAAACATATTTGTTATGTAGCGGATGTTTAGGCATTATGAACTTTTCATCTTAAATTTTCATATTTTGGGAAAATGGCGAGTTTTATAATCCGTATCAAACAAAATAAATTAGTACATGTTGATTTTATACATCAATATTTTATTTTTGCATGCAATATGAAATAATAAAATTTCGTGAGTTGCTGACGTGTATTGTGTAGGCAGAATGAACTAGTTTAAAATATATTTTAATATCCAAAACAAATACAAAAAGTATAAATAGGAGTAAAAATTTGTTTAAACGAAATTAAAAGTAAAGGGTTGGTAAACTTTTCTGACGTTCAAGATTCGGCATGTAGCCAATACGTTCCAAATCAAGCGGTCATCATCTTTCTGCAAAGTAGTATATCATAATTATATGTTCGTAAAGTAACTAATTAAAGCCTAAAAATGTATCATTAATAAATGTAAAATTTGAGGCATAAAGGGAAATTATTTAGCTAATTCATGAATCAAAATACCCACCAAGTCCAGAATTATAATTAATGAAGGTGCTTGAGATTTTTTATGATGATGTAAAATTTAACTTAAAAATTACTTTTGATAAAAAAATATAACAAGTAATAGTTTTATGTTATGTTTGATTGGAGGGCCAAAATATGTTAGTATTAGACTGTACAAGATTTTTTATTCTATATCTTATACCATTTATGTTATATCACTTAATAAATTGTTAAGATTTTATTTAAAATAATTTTAACAATTTATTAAATAATGTGATAAGAAATGACACAAAATATATAACAAAAATTCCTTAACATTATTAGATTGTGAAATTTGAGCCGAGTTGTTTGAATTAAGGTGTTCATTCGAGGATTTTGTCCTTGAAAAATCGTATTAGGTGGTCGACCATTGTAGAACTCATGCGCCACGCCGGGTAATGATTCATTGAACGGTGAAACCACGCTCCATCAAAGCGCTTTTATCCTAGCCGTCAACTTTTCTGAAAAAGATAGATGGACGGTTAGTGGGCGCCACACAGTCGGTGCAAGGAAGCTGCCACCATTTTTTATATTCCACCTCCACTTCCAGCGCGTCCGCTTTGGGTCACTTCATTTTTTTTCAAGGAGCTTTTGGTCACTTCAATCCCACTATTATTACACTAATTAAATACAAATTTGAGCAGATTTTTTACTAATTGCTACAATTAACCTCAACAAATATAACTTTGCTAAAGCATGCAGTAATGCCCAACTGTTCTGGTTTTAAACCATTTTAGAAAAATAAAAGTAAAGCAAACAAGGTGCCAAAAATATAGGTAAATATTTAGGTAGATCCGATTTTTAGTTCATTTGTAGACCTTGTAGTGTAGATTAAATTTTAAAAAATCTATCACATCATTTGATGTAAGCAATATTCTTTAAAATTTAATCATGACTATAG
The DNA here is from genome assembly GCA_025175665.1 of Cinchona pubescens. Classification (NCBI taxonomy): domain Eukaryota; kingdom Viridiplantae; phylum Streptophyta; class Magnoliopsida; order Gentianales; family Rubiaceae; genus Cinchona; species Cinchona pubescens. Next base: position 1,740,459 of record JANKKI010000066.1, read on the forward strand.
AGTTTACAAATAGGGTAAAAGACCGGATCTACGTAAATATTTTCAAAAAATTAACCAAAATATATGTATTTAACATTGTCTTATTGACAATTCAATAATGTGTTGGGATTTAAATCTTATAGGATTTAATTAAGTAAATTTTAAAGATACAAACAAATTCGATTTTTTCAAGAACTTAGATACAATCTTAAACTTTTAGTGTTGATTTTTATTTCTTTTTTTGTTTTCGGATTTATACTTGAAAAATGATTAAATAATTTAAACTATACAAACAAACCAAACCAAATATTAATCCCACTAAATAGAGCCAGTTACATGAATCTAGATACTACGACATTACTTTCTATTATGGATCACATCCTTCTCAATTTCTAAATAATTTAAATTATGTAACAATTAATTATTTTTAATTTTCATAAGTTACTTCACTAAGGTACAATACTATTAGACTTTATTTGCTAAAAAGTTAGCTACCAAATATATAAAGTAAGAGACTTTAAAACTCAATACTAATAGTATTTTTAGTAATCAAATTAGATTATAAAATAACAACTCTACAAAATCCAGTAGTATGTAAGTTTGATTAATTGACTGAGAAATACTGATTCAAAATTTATTGTTATCATGAAATTAAAGTTTCGAGCAAAATTTGTAAAAAATAACTAAATTTATTGAATAATAAATATTAAAAATGAATAAAGCGTCAATTGTTAAGCTCCTAACTATGTAATATATAAATATTATTTGAAAATAATTACTATTAATATATTTTTTTGAATCTAATGTGTAAGAGAATATGGGATAAGAAAATATAATATAAAATAATTTACAAAATATTTCTAATATTCAGTACCTTGCTTGTTACCGAAATGCAGGGACAAAACTCAAATTTCTTACTACTAGTTAAGTTATTACCAGCCTCCTGCGAAGTATTCGAAAACTTGACTTTTACCTTACACTACCTTGGCGCGGTAAAAATATCTACCACTACCATCACTACAAAAATTAATATTTTAGTCACTCTCTTTTTATTTTCATTTGTTTTATTTTTTTATTTGTTTTATTTGTTTTATTTTTTTATTTTCAACTCTTGATTAATCACTATAGCGCACTTTTAAATCCTCCTTCGAGATCGCTGCTACTGCTGCTTCTTCTGCTGTAAAAGTTGATTTCTTATCTCAACCCGTCTCCTCCAATTCATCGGCCCTTCCTCGGATTCCGACGTCACATCATCATCATCATCATCATCATCATCATCAGCTCTCAGGCTATCAAATCGACGTCGTTTGATCCAAACCCTCGCCTTTCTCATGGGTACGCCTCCTTCATCGATTGTATATCGTCGCTTTCCGCTGTGATCCATTTGATTTTTTCCCCCTTAATTTCTTCAAATTTATACTTTAATCCATTTACTAAAAGGCGTTATTGAATGATCTGCTTTAATTAGCCCCGCTATTTAATTCAATTTAACGGAATGTTTTAGTATTATACATAATCCAATCTTTTCTGATTTTTAGTATGTAGGTTTCAACTGCTTTTCTTCAGTTATTTTTACTTAGATGAAGTTATATTTTAGGGATTTGATTGGTTCTTCATTTAATTGGTTTGAGTTTGCAATTTATGTATAGGTTTAGGGTTTTGTGGAAATTTTAAGTGGTTTGTTTATTTATTTATTTTTTATACTCATAACTTCTATTGACTTGTGCTAATGTGTGTTATTAGATAGAACAAATTTGCTTTTTGGATAAGGAAATTAAATGAGTATGAGATTAATTAAAATCCTTTTACTTCTAAAAAAAAAAAAAAAAAAGAATTTCAAGAAGTGGAAGAAAGAACAGACATCCGATAAAAATATAAAAAATGAAGAAATGGGATAAATATTGAAACGGCAAATTGATCAGCATATATTCAACTGAGTTTATGTTACAACTATTTGCTAGTTATTTATTTTCACTCTAGAGGGAAAAGGAAATAACATATTTTAATTTTGCTGTTTATGTTAATGATTTTGATACATGGTACTGTGGAATAATGAAATGAATAAGCCAACAAAAGTTTTATGTTGACGGGGATGGGTATCGGAGATTGGATTTTCAGCAACCTTTTGATTTTATTGTGGAATTGATGTTTTTCTGTCATTCTCATCAGGAGCATGGTGTATGTCGTTTTTAATATTTGAGACTGTTGGTTAATTTAACATTCTAATAAGCATTGTTTTGACTTATATGATTGCTTGCAGATAACAGCGATGGATGTTGTTCAACTCAACTCATAGATGGGAATGGCACTTTTAATGTTTCCGGAATTGAGAATTTCATGAAGGAAGTAAAATTGGCAGAATGTGGACTTTCTTAAACATGCTGTAGTCTCCATCATGGGTCCACAAAGTAGTGGTATGGATATTAGTTTTCTCCACCGCCTTCCCGGAAACTGATTTCTTGGAATTTAGCTGTTTCTGATTTCCTTCATGTATTAGTGCACATTTTTAGCTGTTTCTGTGATGGAACTTTTTATACTCTTTCTGTCATTCATTGTCACTCTTCTTCCTTTCTCTATGAGACGCAACACTCACGTTTTCAGTAAAACGTTAAGAATCTTATTAGCTATTTACTAGTTGATAGTGTGCTCCATGTTAACAAATGTCGGTGGCTTTTACAACTTGACAGGGAAGAGTACTCTGTTAAATCATCTTTTCCATACAAATTTCAGGGAGATGGATGCTTTTAAGGGAAGGCATGTATATACCGAGCTATGAACTCGTGTTTTTACTTTTATTTCTTAGTTTGATTCAAATCAATTAACAGGGATATGGTTACTTTTCAGGTCGCAAACTACAAAAGGAATTTGGATGGCAAGATTTGTGTTGGAATTGAACCTTGTACTCTTGTGATGGATTTAGAGGGGACTGATGGAAGAGAAAGGGGGGAGGTATCCGTTCAGAATACTTCTCTATTGCGCTGCATTGTTTTTGTTAATTGCTGTAGATTCTGCATGGTTTAATGGTTTAGTTTTTCATGTGTCAGTTAGATCTCTCTGCTGCTTCCATCATATGATGAGTATGGCAGTTGGCAGGTCTAAATTCAGCTGTAGCATAATGCAGATTTCTTGTGTTGCTTGAGCTTAAATTTCCCAAAGTTCTTAATTTTGATTGCTTGTGGATGATTTGATATGCTACATAGTTTTTCTGCTAATGGTAATCGGTAAAGAAGTAATCTTCTTATGTTTTATCCTATCCTCTATTTTCACGTAAACTTCCCTTCACTCGCAATTATCGTTGTTTGATGCTTTCTTCTTCATAGCCTTTAATCTGATTTATTTACCAGATTTTTTTTTTTTTTTTCTTTTCCCAGATCCATTGGATTCGACTTTCAATCTCAGTTTTAAATGTTAATGTTGCAATTTCTACTGTGTATTGGCTTTTGGTGTCAAATTTAACTTGTTCCTTCCATGTCTTGCGGTCCATTCTTTGTAGCAGTAGGTTTTGTCCAACACTTTCCAGTGAAAATTACACATGCATTGACTCTTAAGTCTACCTTCTTTTTTCGCCACAATACTGGATTCTGTGTCATTAAACCCTTACACAGTGTGCTAATCACTTCAGGATGACACTGCCTTCGAAAAGCAGAGTGCACTTTTTGCTCTTGCGGTTTCAGATATAGTGCTCATAAACATGTAAGTTTTTGTCTACCACAATGCTATCAGATTCAGTAACATTGTTGGGCCTTCTAGTTTATTTATCCATAACTGATTTGTAAATCATGCAATGCAGGTGGTGTCATGACATTGGCCGTGAACAGGCGGCAAATAAGCCTCTTCTAAAAACTGTATTCCAGGTGACTTTTACTCTGCATTTCCTAACAGGTGTTGGGGGCTCCAATGCCGTTACTAATTTTGATTTTGATGAATAGGTCATGATGCGATTATTTAGTCCACGCAAAACAACTTTGATGTTTGTTATACGGGACAAAACAAGAGTACGCATCGTTGCTGCTTTCTTAGTTCATGTTCATTATTGTATAAGAAAGCTTGGTTTTTAAATGTGGTTGCATCAAATGTGAACTATCTGCTTGTAGCTTTTCTATTGCGTTTTTCCATTTCTTTTCTAATTTTTTGAAAAACTCTTCTTTATTATTTTTTCCTTCTAACTTTGTGTATAGACACCTTTGGAAAATTTGGAGCCTGTTCTACGAGAAGACATTCAAAAGGTAAACTATGTTTTTGATCTTCATATCCCCTCTTCTTTGTGAAACTATGGTTGGCTTGGTTCGATTCTTTCTTTTAATCTGTTTTGGGTTTTTATTGTCCTTTTCTAGATATGGGATTCTGTTCCTAAGCCAAAAGCTCACAAGGAAACCCCTTTAAGTGAATTTTTTATTCATGTAAGATGTCATTCTCTAATTGAGATTAGCTTTACATTGGATTGTGTATTTGCACTGAACCTTTAGATTTGTAGCATCTGCTTTTAAACTCTTGCATTAGACATTGCCAGGTTGAAGTTGTAGCTTTGTCTAGATTTGAGGAGAAGGAAGAACAATTTAAAGAGCAGGTACTTGTTTGGTTTCTTGGAAATTCAATAGTCGTTGATTTTCATATGGTTTTCTAGTGCCATTCTTTCATTTACATGCTCTAAGAGACATTCATTGGCCATGTTTGCATTGGGAAGCGGCACCTGTTTTCTGGTGGCAATATTCCCTCTCTTCCAAGTTTGTTGAATTTTATACATAGCACTATGAATTTTATATATATTCAGACCATTCCTTTTATGGCATCCGCTCAAATTTATAAATTGTCATTGACCCACTAGAATGAAATGTGTTGGTTTAATTTCAAGATGTAAACAGTCAAATTTTTAGGTGTATGTAAGTAGTAAAGCATATTCCATATGTAGATAATTTGCTGTAAGCATGAAAAGAGGCAGTTGCTTGGTCAACAATACTACTTGCTGATCTGCAAACATAAATAGTTCTAGCTATTTATTTTGTTGTAGTCTTACAGATATATGATGGCTTTATATGTGCCTCTCTTGGTTACTATATGATACATGATTGATCTAGTGTTAAAAGGTACTTAAATAAAACAATTCATTTTTTTTTCTTAAGCTAGGGTAGTTCACAAAGGCTTCCTATTAATTTATTCATTTATTAATTCTTTTACTTCATTATTTACATGTACAAAATTTGGTTAACTCATTATAAATACCTTTAAGATGCCTAAGTATCATGTTAGTTGTTCTTTTTGTTGATTTTTACTGGTGGTTTTTTGTTTGTTTGTTTATTATTATTATTTTTTTGTTTGGGGGTGGTGTGTGTTTATTTTCCTGTCACTTCTTGGACTTCATCATATAATCACATGTCCAACCATGATATACTTATTTAAGATAATACTCACCTGACTAAAGGTCTTGGCTTTGAAATTGCATGTTTGCATCCGAGTTTGTTGTGGAAATAAAGATTCTTCCTAGTTTCTAAAGTTTGCATAATTTTCATGTGACTTCTTTCCTATGGCTGCTGTCTTGAAGGTGGCTAATCTAAGGCAGCGATTCTTCCATTCTATTGCACCTGGTGGGCTTGCTGGAGATAGACGTGTTGTAGTTCCAGCGTCAGGTTTTTCCTTCAGTGCTCAACAGATCTGGAAGATTATTAAAGAGAACAAGGACCTTGACCTGCCTGCCCACAAGGTTAGGATGTGAAAATTCGATGGATTGAAATCATTAATCAATTATGGTGTAGTCTAAATTGATATGTGTACTTTTGATTTTTCTGCAGGTTATGGTGGCTACAGTACGCTGCGAAGAGATTTCAAATGAGAAATGTGGTTCTTTTCTAGAAAATGAGGTGCCTTTTCATATTTTGAACATTTTTAGGGATGTATATATATTCAATTTCTCTAAACTGGTTTGCTACGTTGGTTCTACATTTATTATAGGAATGGCGTGACCTAGAAGAGACTGTGCAATCTCATCCCGTGCCTAGATTTGGAAGGAAGCTTAGTTCAATTATTGACACTTATCTGTCAGAGTAAGTAAAACGTCTTGTGTAGACGTGCCTGCATGTCTCTGCAGGATATAGACCTGCAATGTGTCTGACAATACGTGCTTATGTATCTTGCATGCTGAGCAAGATGTTGTCATTGCTTCCTTTGATACGACCCGAGCTGTTGTATGACTCTTAATTTGGCAATGAGCTAAGTGACTTTTAATGTATACATCTGAATATAAATTAACATTTACCGATCGTACCAAGAGTTTTCTTGGTCACTTGTGCAAGGTAGTTTGATCAATTTTTTTCATGTTAATGAGTAATTTCTTTATGGTCTTAGGAAACTGTTGGAAGAATAATTTTGACCTGTTTAATTTTTATTCAAAACACCAATGGTATGGCTAGGTGGCACTACATAGTTTATTGTTTTGCATAAATTAGTGTCTATGTATTTGTTCTTCTAGACGAGTTGCTAACTTGGTATCTAGAAAAATTATCATACAGGAGGCTTTCGGATAAAAATTACTTTTGAGCACTATCTAGTTCTGTTTTAGTGCATGCAATAATAGATGTATGCTTTAAGGAATTTGGAAAGTTCTCTGTTATTTTTTCTGGATTGGGCATTTTATTCTTTTCCCACCAAAAAATGATGGGAAAAAAAGTTCTGGTGCTGTTTGGATACCAAATAATTTTCACTTTTCTCCAAATAATATTTTGTAATCATTTCTCACACGTTTTTTCAGTCACCTTTTTATCTCACAAATATCACATCAAAAAAGTTACTACAGTATTTTTACAAATTTTTTTTCAAGAATAATGATTGCCCATACAACACCTCTGATTCCCACTTTTACGAGAACAACTACAGTTAACACTAGCCATAATATTTCATATTGTGGCTGCTATGATCCGGCTTAGAAGTATATGAATCTTCTTGTTTGCTACATTTCTTATTCTGACCTTTATTTCACATAGGTATGACGCGGAAGCCACTTATTTCGATGAGGGTGTCAGAACTGGAAAAAGAAAGCAACTGGAAGAGAAATTGCTGCAAGTAATACTTCTTAGCGTACTTGTCTTTAGAATTTATTGGCTATGCAAAAAAGTCCTGCAGCAATTATGCTCTCCCCCCCCCCCCCGGGGGGGGGGGGTCATGGTCAATTTGGAATAATTGCTATACTTAGAGTAACATTGAACGGCACAGTGTTTAAACATAAAGTGGGGAAGACTTGGGGATATTTGAAGGAACATTTTGGAGCACAAATCACTTTTTAAATATTTTAAAGAAGATTTTGTCTTGATCGACTCTTTATATTTGTTTTCCTGCGTATAAAAGCTTCTGACAAATAAAAATAAATATTGTCTTGATTCTTGAAATGGACTAAAATGAAAGGTAGGGCATTCAATTGGAAAAATGAATTTTTAAAAAATCTAGCAATTGAACTTCAGTCTGGTATGAAAAGCTCTTTTGAGTGATATATTTTTCACGAATTTTATTTTTCTGGTCTTTTAGCTTGTCCAACCTGCATACCAATTAATGCTGGGACACATTCGGTCTGGGACCTTAGAGAGATTTAAAGAAGCTTTCAATGATGCATTGAACGGAGGGAAAGGGTTTGCCATGGCTGCTCGCCGCTGTACCGAGACTTTTATATCACAGTTTGATGAAGCATGTGCAGGTATTCTAATAAAACTTGTGTATTCCATCTTTCTTAATTGAAGTGAAGTTTTCCTGACATGGAAAACCATATCGTTTGTGTCTGATGTCCTTGACTAGTTGTCAGCTGCAGAGCACAATGCTGAAAATACTCGAAATGATGAGATTTGTAAACCAGGGAAAAATATTATTTGATTCGTGCAATATTTAATGACTGATTTTACATCTTTAGTTTCTGAAGGTTGTCTTTTGTTGTTTATGTTAGGTTATTTCCTTAATTTACCTCTTTTGGTGCAACAGGGATGTTGGGATTTTTTCTTTAATTACTTTATATTCTTCGTATCACTTTCACTGAATATTTGGTTGCGTACTAATCATTCACCTACTTTTTACTACTACATGTTGTTAGTAAATTTTTATTTTTATTTTGGTTGTCTGATCAAATGACTACATAACAATAGTAATGGTATCAAGTTTTCTGTAGATTTAGCTTTTATTTATTTATTTATTTTTGTCATTTTCTATTTGGCAAAAGTAATTTAGTTTTGTTTAATTGTTTCAAACATTTATATTTACATCAAATTATAGTTCGGAACTAGTTACTTCACAACTTAACTGAAGTATTAATCCAATAACTTATCGCTAATTTTACAAACTTATGCACATAATGACGTTTAACATGCCGTCTGTTAACTTTTGGCTTGATTAATTATTGCAATCAGCATTTGGTGTCTGAAGGGACAAAAATCTGTGCTACATCATGCAGCCCTGACAGACTTCAAATTTCACTGGTAGCTTTTATTTTTCAGCTTGTATTTTTGTATTTAAACTGGTAATGGATTTGGAGTCTCACTATCAGCAGTCATTACTATTCAGATCTGTATTATTTCAGTCTAGTGATTTCGGATTTTGTCTCTAGGTTTGAAACTATTGCAAATGGGATTGTACGGTCCCTAGTTTTTATACCTCTGTGTAGTGTACTAACTTGACGAGGACAACTATTGCCTAATTATGATCTCACCCAATCAAAACTCTGGCGCATGCTTGATGATGTAACCAATCAGTGAAAATTCAAGATCATGCTCGACGATGTTGGATTCTAAAGAAGGCTCTTGTAGGTTTTAGATGGCTTCAGGATGAGCGTGGCATAGAGTTAGCCTGTTAGTAAGTTCCCATGCTTTCAGCCAGTAAATTTAGTTCAGCAACTTGCTGGTTTCAGTTGTTAGCACAACATGATTAAGCCCAAGTTGCTAGTATGACCTGTCTATGTCTGATAAGCCATTCAAAAATCTATAACCTATATTCAGCATGGAACAAACACTTGATCATTCCAGGTTAAACTCATCCTGGGGAAGGAATATGATCTGCATTTGTTTGAGCTTGATTTTGAACCATAGTTGAATATTATTGCTTTCATATAAGATCCGGTTACTAGTTTATAAAACCATTTTCTTGGTGATCTAAGCAAAGTTATTATGGAATTCTACAGTGGTTAATCTTCAGCGAGTGTATCTAAGATCAGCTTTGCTTTCATCAACATGCCTGATAGTTATATTTGAAGATATATGTGGTACATATTTGAGCTTGTCAGATCTCGGGGTGTATGTTTGATACTAACCATAACTTTGCAGATGCGATCATTGACCAAGCAAACTGGGACTCCTCTAAAGTAAGGGATAAACTCCGGCGTGATATAGATGCACATGTTTTCACAGTTCGTACTGCCAAACTATCCGAACTCACAACCACCTATGAGGTAACTATAATTTGTCTTACTATTTAATTGTAGTCCTGCTAATGCAATTGACTGTTAATTGTCTTTGGCCATCTGTTTCATGCATGATGGCAATGTTAATTGGTATTTATATAATCATTTCAGCAGATGAAAGGACAATGAGACAAGTGTTAGAAAGATATATGATTTGGTGACTGTTGCATTGATTTATGATACCATGGTCTACTCACAGTTAATAAATTTATGTCAATAGCTAGTTAGAGTCACTTTATGGATAAAGGGGAGGATAACCATTATATTCTGCACTTAATACAAAAAGTCTCTTTTATTTTTGGCAAATAGGATAGAGAAACTTCCGATATAGGATCAATATGCCCTGATGTAACTGAATTTTCGTCATGCATAATGTGGCCACTGGTAACAATATGTTTGCAGACAAAACTGAATGAAGCACTATCTGGACCTGTTGAGGCTTTACTAGATGGAGCAACTGATGATACATGGCCAGCAATTAGAAAACTTCTTCAGCGTGAAACTGAAACAGCCGTTTTTGGCTTTTCTTCTGCACTTTCTGGTTTTGAAATGGATGAACAAATAAAGGTAAAAATGCTATTAAAGCTGGAGGATTATGCTAGAGGAGTGGTTGAGTCAAAGACAAAAGAAGAAGCTGGGAGGGTTTTGATACGTATGAAGGACAGGTAGCTACTAATGTTAACATGGCTTACAATAGACAGAATAGTTTAACGAAGTCTTGTGGAGTTCTGTTCTCAGAAATTAACGAATTTACTTATTGACAGGTTCTCAACATTATTTAGCCATGATTCTGATTCAATGCCGCGGGTCTGGACAGGGAAGGAAGACATTCGAGCAATCACCAAAACTGCTCGCTCTTCTGTAGGACATGCTTCATTGAAGATCTATTTTGGATATTGCTAATAAAACATCGCTTCTTAAATTTTCTGATTTTTCCTCCCTGCAGTCATTGAAACTATTATCTGTAATGGCGGCAATACGTTTGGATGATGAGGCCGATAATATTGAAAAAACTCTATCCCTTGCTCTAATGGACAGCAAAGGTGGTGCTTCTACCAATAAAAGTTCGACATCACTTGACCCTCTTGCCTCAAGCACTTGGGATGAGGTAGCCGTCTGAATTTACTCTTGTTACTTGGTTTCTAAAAGTAGGTGTTTTCTTAGCTAATATAATTGTTGTACATTTACTATTTTTTATTGGTTACCCCTAAAAATATGCATTCTTTGAATGAATTTGGCTAAATACAGCATCTGGTTATTTCTTAGCTTCTCCTAGTTTGAAACGGGTATCTGATGTCTGCAAGACCAACTTGATGTGGTTTTTCCATATCCAAGTTGTCTAGTAATTCTTTTGTTTTTTTTTTGCTTTGGAAAATGAAGCTTTTTAGATCAGGAACAGACTATTGACATAATTATTTATGTTCTGCTCAGACCATTTTATTTATACAATGTGAATGTGGACTTGAGTCGTTAACTACAGTAGTCATCTTTAATGAGATCGATGTCTTTATATTAGAGCTACATCTTCAATTAAATGTCTTTATAAGATGTTATTTTATTGGATTTGCCTAACCAGGTTCCACCAACGAAAACTCTGATCACTCCTGTCCAGTGCAAATCTCTATGGAGGCAGTTTAAAACAGAGACTGAATACACTGTAACTCAGGCGATTGCTGCTCAGGTATGATCCTGCAAATAGTACTTATAAGAGATTAGTTTCCTCTTATTTATACGGTTTAAGAAGTTTGATTATGCTTTTCAAGTTGCAAGTCTGTCATTTATTGAGATGATTAACTAGAGTTGATATTCTTCATGCCATTTACCGTTTAGGAGCAAATTTATTAAAAGCTTTACTGAGTTTCCTTCAGTTCTCTTTTGAATTATTGACATCTGCCATAAAGGACCAAGCCACCCATGCGAAATGTCAGCCTGGTGTTCATGCCCATATTTGAATTTGTAATTTTCACTTATGCATTGGAAAAAAAATTTTGATGCATAGGAAAGGAAGCACTACTATAAAGAGAATCTATTAATTGGGAGTTCATATTGTGCAGGAGCATAGTTTAGTAATGTAATGTTTAAGTGACTAAAAACATACTTTGACTCTTGCCTCATGGGATATGCTGGAAAATTGACTAAATTTTGTTAGAGATTATGCATGGTAAAAGAGTTCGGTTGTTTGTTTATGCCAGAACGACCACATGTGAAGAGTAAATGTTATACATTTCAGTTGAAGCCAATTGGCTTTTCATGACAGTGGTTAGAAAGTAAAATTGATTCTGCTCTATAAATTGTTGTTTTACCTGAATAATCTTTTACAACTCTGTACGTTTTTTGTTACAGATTTTAATTTTCACTTGGATTTGCAAATATGTATTTATTTGCTATCGAAACCTTTTAACATTCTTCTTATTCATAATTGATACATTTTTTATTCTCGCTATTTATTTTTGGGAAAATTTGTTTTTGTTATATTTCAGGAGGCCAGCAAGCGAAATAACAACTGGTTACCACCCCCGTGGGCAATTGTTGCATTGATTGTGTTAGGGTTCATCAATGAATTTATGACGCTATTAAGGTACTTTGTTGCACAACCTTGACATTTATCTTTGATGTGTGTGCATATGTAACAATTTTATGCAGATCTTTCCCTTGTCTTTTTTATATCTCAACTGTAAATGATTGGATCATCAAGCTTTAGATTTCCTTTTTAACTTTCCTTTGGATTGCACTCATATGATTATATCTGGTTTTCTTTGTGGCAGAAATCCTTTGTATATAGGCATCATTTTTGTTGGTTTCCTACTTGTAAAAGCTCTTTGGGTGCAGCTAGACATCTCTGGTGAATTCCGTAAGGCGCTGTAAGTGTCACAGTTTCTGCACTTCTGGAATTTTCATTTTTTGTTTGAGAGCTGAAGCATTTAATGTAGTAATGGCCTGTATGGAATGACTTGTTATCTATTTCCTTAATCTTTTGTGACACAGTCGCCTCAAGATGCTTTAAAAACTTATATTTTTCTTAAGTTATCAGTAACTTTTGCATGAGCTTTTACTCTAAGCAGATTGAGATTTGATTAATTATATGGATATAGGAGAAAAGGAAAAGTTCAGTGATGAGAATTATTTATGTTTTCCATTGCTGAGCACACGCTTCAGAAGGTTCTTTGCATTATTTGGCTGATATATTACATCAGGCGCAATGGATGTCTATATTTCTTCTGGCCCTTACCTAGCCATTGCTTAAACTTTACTGTGGTGGATGTAATTTTACCGTTCGAGAGTCTGCCTTTAGGTAGAACTTTGAATGGTTTTGCACGTTATTGTTGCCAATTATAGAGGGGGCTGTAAATTAAGAACAGTTTGTATGGAAGGAAAAAGGAAGGTGGTGGTATTTTACATTTGCACTGTTGCCGTATTTAGTACCGTATATCAGTGTGTGAGTAATGCATCTACATTCCAGCTTTTTTCTCCTAAGATCTCAAGATTTTGAACTTATCAATCCTTTGCGTGATGAGATATTTTACAGCTTCCTGGGCTGCTCTCTTTATCAACCAAGTTCTCTCTTCTTCCTACTATCATGAACATTCTCAGAAGACTAGCAGAGGAAGGCCAAAAGCATGCGAATACCAATACCCAGCAAAATCCTGCCCTTGCATCAAATAGCTCTCGTCGTGGAGCAAATGAATACAGTGGAGTGTCGTCAACTGCTTCCTCTGAGGTGACTTCAGAAAATGGGACCGAATACTCGAGTCCCTTGGGGCATGACAAAGTGAATTAAGCCCTCTTCATGGAGCAGTCGCCTCCTTTTGGAGAAACTGATTTATGGTCATTGAAAAGCTGTATACTGCATGATTCTGGTTCCCTGCTTCCAACTTCAGCTGAAAGCACGAGAGTAGAAGACCTAAAGGCATGATTTTTGTCTGTTATATACTGGGGTTATTGCTCTTGTTGAAAGCCCCCATTAGATAGATTTTTCCCCCCCTTCCTATTGTCTTTGTTCTATTGAGTTCTTTAGATGTTGGTTGTATTGCTTTGTGGATAAGCTGAAAAGGCCTGGTTGTTAAGTCTGCAAATTTTATTACTCCTTTTATTTTTTCTCGTTTGCCGTCAATTTTGTACCAATAGTAGCATAATGCCGCGTATATGTCTGTATTTTGACGACACATTGGAAATGTCGCAAACCTACTGAAACATGAAATTTTTTATTTTGGCCGGAAGAGAACTCAGCAGTAATTACTGTTGTTAACTCAAGCTAAGGCTAAGACTCGTCGTGCTTATGACTTTTAGTTTTTAATGTATTTTTATCTTCTGTCTTCTCTAAATCGGCCAAGACATTAAAAAAAAATTAGGAAGAAGAAGAAGAAACGATGTTGTAGAATGTTTTAGTGAACCCAGAAGATGAAATGTCGAAAATTCCTGCCAAGTGACTATTTGTGATAATGTGATGCCAAAATTTGGAGCCATCACCTAATTAAGTTTTCGAATGAAGAAACAAATATTTATTGATGACAATTCCCGTAACTTATTTTGTTATGTAAGGGCAAAACAATTTTTATGTTTCGTCTGTGAAGTTGTATTTTGTATGAAAGGTAGTATAAACGAGTATTCTCTCAATTCCATGGTTTTCAAGCGTCACCTACTCGGCCACTCCCCCTCTCGCTCTCAAGTGTCATGTGTCTTAGGTCACTAAACAACGTGGAGGGGCGCACATAATGGTTTGAAAACGATGGATTCATTTCTCAATGCAGCTCATGGGCCTCCATGACTCGATAGAGTATAGAATTGAGGTATTATCAACATTTATCAAAATGATGAGTTTGATTAGATATTTTAGATTTTATGTTTGAAATTATTTTTATTATATAATTTAATGACTACATCAGTTATTTAATTTGAATATCTTTTTTCAATTGATAAGACTATTTATATAAAAACGCCCCTAAAAAAAGAAAAAAGAAATATAACTAAATTTTAGGGTTCATAATAGGAATTAAAATTGAATTTGACTAAATTTACTTTTATCATAGAATCAATTAGTTGGAAAATATTCTTTTTTTGGATGGACTAATTTACCCTTAGTCGTTTTTATGATTCATCAGACACACTAATCCATTGCCCTCTTTTACTTATTATTATTACAATTATAGATTTGTTTTTTTTTTAAAGAACCAATTTGATAGTTGTCCAATTTTAACGTATAATTGGTTGTACCTCAGTTTTAAATGATCATGGAACAAATGTCTCTTTCTTGAATTAATTATTATAGTGGTGACAAGTAGTTAATTTAAAAGAAGACAGAGGCAAATGGATGAAGGAAAACAAGAAAATCAAATCAAGATATGCAATTAAGAAAAATTTAGAGTAGTTAAAATTTTTTTAACTGATATTAGTCACCAGAAAATACCTTAATAATAGTTGAGCAAACATAGGTGGTTATATAAGCGAAAAATTTTGGAGAGAAATACAAACTTAAATTTCGTAGGTTTTTTTAAAACTATAAATATGAAATAATACTTTGATGTTTTTTGAAAAAAAAAAAAGGAAAAAAAAGCACATTAGAGATGCTACTTGAGATAACCACAAATTATACAACTTTTAGAAATAGATTTTTACAGTGCTTGAAAAATAAAATATATATTAGACTAAATACGATTATTATTGAAGTAAAGCTTATAATGCATCCATTATCTATTTATTGCAAATTTAGTTGTCAAAATAAAATGTTTTCTTTGATTAATCTTAACAAAATATATAAATAATTAACATTCGAAAAAGCCTTCTAACGCGTAATGCACAAACTCTTAGACTAGTTATAGAAAATTTTTATAGGTGTATTAATTGGTCTTCTCACTTAACCCTTTTTATTTCCGAATGAAATAAAGTAGGGAGCTCGTTTTAAGTCCTGAACTAAATCACATTTTATTAGACAATCTTGCAGGCTTTGCCTTTGAATAACGAAAATATATTTAATTTTTTAGGTGAAAAAAAATTCAAACCACTTCCTACCTAAACCACGGGATCATCTATTATACTTTCTCCTTATAAAAACCGTGAGATTTCATTCAAAGTTGATAAAAGAACAAAAAGGACTACATAAACATCTATTCTTCCCTAACCAAAAGAAACCAAAGAAAACACACACATACACACACAAAAAAAAAAAAAAAAAAGAAGAATTTTTTTATGTGGTCTAATATTAGTCGAGATTGTGACATGGGGTCCCTGAAGAAGAATATTCAATATGAGTAATTCTTGGTTATACTTATATTTAATTGTTCTTTCTTCCGCCGGAAGCTAGAGTGGCTGCTATGTTGATTCATTGAATGTCTTCATGCAAACAAGTGCGTCTGATGGAGGAGAAGCATCATCCTAATTGCATGAAATGTTTCAAAGGTCGCTATATATATACTATTGAAAAACCACTCTTATGCGTATTCATTCATATTCGTTTAAAATCAGTCACATCACTTATATCATCGAGTTTATTTTTAAAATTTTCGAATACACAGATAATGGACTACCATTATGAGAGGCACCAACTTTCTTGATGGGGTTGAAATATAATGAACATAAAAATTATGGTCCACCACATTGCAATATAGAGACATATATACAACACCTAAAACGTACAGTACTACCATTGATGGCGATGACACAAAAATGCAATTTTTGCAGTCGGAGTAAAATCAGAATATTAAAGATCCCTGTGTGAAGAAGGTGACCTGAAAATTTAAAATCTTGCTGTTAAATCAATCAGAATATCTTAAATTTACAGCAAAAATTTTTAATGAGGTCCCTTTATTAATTATACAGCCAGGTTGGTAGCAAGTTTTCATGTGGTATTGTCTAGTATGGAATCAATGTGGCAGGTTTGAGATGCACTAAATGAATTCATTGCAAATTCGAGCAATGGCATGCACGTTCTTGATAAATATATATAAAATTAGGAGAAGAAATCGTTTTATTAATTTTAAAAATTTGTACAGTATAAATTTTTAAAACATATAATATTATATTATATAAATATTTAAAATACCAAAAAATAATTACCACCAAAAACACATGATCCCGCCACTTGGTGGAGTGGAGAAAAGGATGAACATTAATTATTCTATATTTTTGGACTATAATTTGGGGGTAAAATTCAATTATGTATCAAGTATAATATTGCTAGTCTTAAGTTAACCAAAATAAACATCTTAGAAGAACTATTAAAACAAAATGTATTTGGACAACAATATTATTTCTTCAAAGTATATTTTAAAAATTTACTAACACGTAATTCTTTTTTATTTCACATGTACTATATCATATTTTGAAAAATTTTCTATACTAGTGCTTATTTTAAATAATAGTAGATGGTTAAACAAAATTGCGACGATCATTTATTGTTCTTACGAAAGAAACGTGATTGTTAATGAAGTTTGTCGCAATCATTTAATAATTGTACCAAGTCTTATGACATGCTGATTATTGTCATTTTGTATCTTTTCAAGTTTCAACTTATGGACCCGCCACGAATCTTTAATGCCGCAATCTAATGATGCCATTAGCCAACTATTGTATATATGAATTTGCAGCCTCTTTGACGTACTATATATATATATATATATATATATATTGCTTTAGTTTCCATCTATTCTTTCACAAAATCTTTATATGTTCCTTTCTACTACTAGTATTCGTTTATACTTAAATTGAGATTGCCAACATTTGCGACCACTGACACGAGAATATAATGTACTCACAAAGAATTGGGTCGCCATTCATATATTGACCTATTTAATGCTTGTTATAGATTACAAGTTTTTTTTCTCTTATTTTTCAATTTTCAATAATTAATTAGCTTACACAGTATGTGTTTTTATTTTTTTAAAATTCACCTTTTCTTTATTTTTTGTTGACTCGAATTCGTGATTAATATGTCACAACGGAAATATCTTACCTCTTAAACTACATTTTGTTGTGAGGAGAATATAAATTGATACACAGAAAGTGAAGGTGATTGAGTAACCACACAAGTTTTAATAAACTCTCTACATCATCTATTATTTCATTTATGCATTAGTCAAGACCAAAACTGCGCATTTAAATTTCAACAAATGATTTATATGAAGATAATGTGGATTGATTATGATTGGATAATTTATGAGCTAGCTCATACATGGGTTACGTCTAATTTCCATTTTGAAAGGACAATAATTAGCAAACTTAATTTGTTATTATACGTTCATTTATCATTTTGTGATTAAAGGCCCAACAATAATTTTTAACTTTCTTCCATTAAGTTGCAAATGTGACATCTGTTTCCTAACTGTTGCTCCATTTACTTAAAAAAAAAAAAAAAGGTCCATCCATGAAATACCACAGCAAGAATTAATTTGATACTTGAGACTCCCCATTAACGGAATGATTGGCCTAGGAAAAGCCTTATTTACAATGCAAAATGAGTATTTTATACTAAAAATTCTTTATCACTTACTTCACAATGTAGAATGAGTATTGCAGGTAGTTGGATGATTGAAAAGTAATGAAACTTTCCTATTTTTTAGTCATCTCAACGGCTATCATACTCAATCTATATTATGGAGTGAATAACCAAGATTTACTCATCTTATACGGTCATGTTATGATTAAAAGATAATAAATATTTTTACTTCTCAATCGATTATAATACTCAATTTACATTACAATATGAGTAACACAGAATTACTTTATTGGCTGTGGATGCCTATACATTTTCATATGGTGGTAAATGACGAGGAAATTGATACCAATAGTCCCAAAAAAAAAAGGTCATGAGAAAGTCCTTCACGTCTACGCTATCTACTACCACCATCCAATTTCCAACTCCGGCCTCAAGAAAGTTAAACGCTTGTTAATTAACCGACTGTATAGGAAGGCATTCAGCTGCTGAGCTAGCCTGCTGAAGTTGCTGTGAATTGAGCTGTCCACGTACGTACTAATTTAAGATGATGATGATGATGATCATAAAAGTAATCCAACGGCCATGCATGCATGCATTGATGACCAACTCCCAAGATAGAGCCTCAACTGTACCATTTATTTCACCCCATTTATTGCTTAGTAGTTTAACAATCACCCTATCCTACGTTCTCTTCTGATTGCTAATCGCATCATTTATTGCATTTGGGCATTATGATCATTTGTTTATGTGGGATTCATGATGATGATGAGCAAGTAAAACACACAGTAAAACACTTTTCTGTGTGTAATGAAATTATGGATGGATGAGTGAGTGTGTGTATAAATATAATGGTTGTGGGTGCATGATACACGCAGAACAAGACCAACCAAGGGAAGCCACATCAGGGAATTGAAAGCCAGTTTTGAGGGAAATTCCATTCTCTCACTCTCTTATTAGTTTATTGACTCTGAAGTCTCTGTTTCTGACTGTCAATGGCTTTGCTGGTTGGTGCATCAGCTAATTTGAAGCTCCTTCTCTCTTTACTTCTATGCCTCAACACTCTCACTTTCTCTCGTCAAGGTTCGCTCTGCTTCCCTCCCTTTAGTTACACTACTTCACATTTCTCTTCACCCATTCTAATTTGTTTTTCTCGAGGAAAATGGTTCTGATAACTTCCATTCCATATGCATTTTTTCATAAAAAATTATTTATTACTTGGTTCATCCCACATAATTTACATAAATAATCTCAGAAACATCACTCAGGCTTTCTCTAGTTTTTCTTTTTGTTTGGCATTATCTCTCAAATGGGTAGCAAAATATATTCAAGACTTTAGTAGCTAGTGGTTGGTTCACTAAGTATATATTTGACATTTGGTTTGCAGGAAAGGAGGAAATATGGGGAAATAGATACCCGTTTATCAAACAGGCAAGTTCATTCTCTTCATCGTCAGCAAATTTGAGAAAACCGGGGGGTGGCGGCGCCGTCGGCGGGGATAATGATACTATTACCAGTACCAGTAGATATGACTACATAATAGTAGGAGGTGGCACGGCGGGTTGTCCCTTGGCGGCCACGTTATCTCGGAATTATAGCGTGCTGCTTCTGGAAAGAGGCGGAGCTCCTTTTGGGAACGTGAATGTGTCGTTGATGCAAAATTTCCATATCACATTGGCCGACACTTCACCAAAGTCTGCTTCGCAAGTTTTCATTTCGACGGATGGGGTATTTAATTCGAGGGCTAGAGTTCTTGGTGGTGGCACTTGCATCAATGCTGGTTTCTACACCAGGGCAAGCACAAGGTACAATCCTTTACTGTTTCCTGTCTGCCACCCCGTTCCTCTTTTGACTCTCAAATTTACTTTTTTTTTTTTTGGATAAATTATAAGTAATTTTTTGTGTTTTGTTTAATGTTCACGTTAACCTTTATGGTTATCAAAATTAAAGCGAAATTATTAAATATTCAGTTAAGTGACGGTTAGAAGGTTAAAAATATTTTATTTAAAAGGTTATTTTAGTCAATTAAATTTTTTAATCGAGATTAGTTATGTATTTGAATATAAAATACAATTCCTGCTTTCTTATGGAAGAGTTTTTCGAGCGATTAGGAATATTTTGAATTTTTTACACAAATCTGTGAAATTGTTAATTTTTCATCTACTATATAGAAAAAACTTAAATTACAAATGGACGAATTGTAAGTTTAAAATTCATAGTAGATAAGGTAGTTGAACATTAACCAAATTACAAGGAGTTTTTTTCTCCCGAGAAAGAAAATGAACTCTCTCTCTTTCGTCTTTGTTTTCCTACAAATAATAGGCTAAATTTGTAATGATTAATGTGTATTGTATTTATCAATTATTATGATGAGTAATAGTAGCCTCACGTGACAGACATCTAATAAACTTCAATTATAATTCAAACAGGATAATTTTTAATTTATGATCTGAGTTCTAGAAGAATATAAGGATGGATATTGCCTAAAAATTAGGAGAAAATTTTACATGGATTCGATCGGTTGGTGGGATGGATTCTATTGTTTACATTCATCTACATTATTCTGAAAAAATTTATTTTTAATGAATTAGAGTAATGTGGATAAATGCAGACCAAGGGGTCATCCTAACTACCGTGAATCGGGTCCATATAAGAATTTTTCAAAAAATTATGTGTGGAGAGAGAAGGAATTACATTTAATTTATTTTTTTCCATATTTGGATCTTGATTTTACTAGTAGTGGGTACAAAATCATCAACTTTGAAATATTTACGTAGGAAAAAAGACCACTTTAGTCCCTTATATTTAGAATATCAACTAATTTTGTTATTTATCTATCACAACAGATCAATTTAGTCCCTTATTTTTTAAAAAAATTAACCAATTTACGACCTATAATGGAAATCATAAACAAATTAATGGATCTAGACACGTGATAATCACGTGATCGTTATTATCCTAACATAAATGTATTGTCAAAGAGTCTGTTAGTTTGTCTACAATTTTTATTATAAAACTTAAATTAGTTAATTTTCATTTAGGTGAGCGACTATTCTTTTTGATAGATAAATGATCAAATTAATTGATACCTAAATATAAGGGACCACATTGATCTTCTTTCCTATTTTTACATATATAGGAAGTAAATAAAATTTAAAATCTTGGTGGGTGGAAGGGCTGCCATCACCTGTTAATCCTTCGCTGTCTTAGTAGGTTTGTGGTAATTATTAGTGTGCTTGTATGTAAAAGCAATTTTGACCAAAACACAACCATAAGAGATAGATGTAGGAAAATTTTAATATAGATCCGATCTATAGTAGGTGTGATAAATTTCTTGATCCATATTCATTTACATTACACTAAAAAAATTTATTTTTAATGAGTTAGAACGATTGAATGAATATAGATTAAGAGATCCATTTCATTGTCGAAAATCGAGTCAATGTAAAAATTTTCCGATACAGCTAGCTTTAGCTTTGGTCCCCTTGGACCTTGGCCTTATGACGTTTCAACAATTTACCTTGCCTTGGCAAATTTAATTAACCTCCAAACCAGATCCATCTACCACGCTATAACTACAACAATATTGTCTGGAAATGGTGCCACTGCCACTGACCACCTCATTGAAGGATGCCAGTACACGATGAAAACTTTCAAATGTCTTTTACCCAAAAAAAGAATAATGAATTTTGGACTTTGCAAAGTACATATAAAGAACTAGTAGTTTAAAGAAATGCCAAATGTGAACTTTGACATGAACATGACGCATTCATAAAATGGATTTTGTAAACCTTTACATGTAATGCTAGTGTAATATAATAAGAGATTTTATATCTGAAAATGATTTTTTTATTATTTTTTATTTGAATATTGTTGTTTCGTTCCTCGTAGTTCAATGTCATTATCTAGAATAATTTGTTCCATTATATAATGAAAGTGCTTTAAGTTCCATGCATTTTATTATGAATGCACATGAAGTAAAGATCAAGTTCTTTGCTTTGGAGTAGCACTTTGTATACATTGCGGAATCCCATTTTTTTATAAAATAAGAGATTTATTTAAAAAACAAGAACTCTATATCTTGTCGATGATCGACGGTTATTGTTAATTATTTTATATTATGGAGTGACTAATAAAGAATTTTTCTTATAATTGAAAAATCATGATAAAAAACTCCCAATTGGCTAACCTATTACTTTTGACATGCTGTACTTCTGTGGCTGTGGTTTATCTAAAGTGTTCCTAAAATAAAGTAGGAGTAAATGGTAACATGAAATGGCAAATTCATGAATTGTCATATTCCATAGTGATCGATCAGCACATTTAATAATTTTCTGCCTACTGGGCTTTGTATTAAATGCCAGGAGGTCCTCCTTCTCAGTGTATTTTCAATTCCATAACTTTGTCACTACTTGTGAAACATTTTGCTACTATATACATACATTAATTGCTTGCAATTAATATGGTTAGGCGGGGCACGAATGAATCATTTATGGACTCTCAAAACCAAAGATGCCCCAAGCCAAAGTCCCCAACTACCTTGCACGCATAAAACGTCATGATCATTTTTTTTAAGATACTACTACTATATATAAACCTACGATTATCCCTCTAAAACAACCAAGGAATAGTAGTAATTGATTGGAAAGAGTTTGGCTTAGCACTAGTCCGGCTAATTTTTAGTTTGAGTCCCCACATTGGCTTTGTGTGATTTCTTTGTTAGGACAATTATTATTTAGAATAAACATCGTAGTAAGTAGTAAATTAGAAAAGACATGTGATGCACGGAGCTTTTATGTATAATAATAATAAAAAAATCCTAGCTAATTCACTCGTTGATTTCATATGATTTATTGATTAAGGACATGACTCGTGAACATGTTGGTAATACTAGTTAAAACTCTTCATCATTTGCAGTTACATCAGAGATGTAGGTTGGGATGAAAAATTGGTGAATGAGTCATACCCTTGGATTGAAAAGCAAATTGTTCACAAGCCAGACCTTGCACCATGGCAGCAGGCAGTCAGGGACAGTCTACTAGAAGTTGGCATCTCTCCCTTCAATGGTTTCACCTATGATCATGTATATGGAACAAAGGTTGGTGGCACCATCTTTGACAGATTTGGTCGCCGTCACACGGCCGCCGAGCTACTTGCCTCGGCCAATCCTGAAAAGCTCAGTGTCTTGATACACGCAGCAGTTCAGAAGATCGTCTTTGACAGAACAGGTATATATGTTGCAAGCAATCCAGGACAATACTACTAATATTCAGTGCAAGGTTATGTTATATATCACACCTAACAAGGTGACATGTATCTTTCATCTAATATTTGCTCTGATACACGCACCCTAGATATTAGACGGTCTAGCAACAGAAGTGTAACCGATGATCCAAAGTCGTTGCAAAATTTGTGATTCATTAGTTGAGACTATTTTGTGGTGCATGCAGGGAGAAGGCCTAGGGCCATAGGAGTCATCTTCAAAGATGAAAAGGGTATCCAACATCGAGCATTCCTTTCAAGGAGGAAAAGGAGTGAAATTATATTGTCAAGTGGAGCAATTGGGAGCCCTCAACTCCTACTTCTTAGTGGGATTGGACCAAAGGCAGACCTTAAGAAATTTAACATACCAATGGTGCTTAACAATCCATTTGTGGGGAAAGGCATGGTCGATAACCCCCTAAATACCATCTTCATTCCCACCAATGGACCTGTTGAACAGTCACTGATACAAATTGTTGGAATTACCAAGATGGGAGTGTACATTGAAGCTAGTAGTGGATTTGGACAGTCTTTGGACAGCATTAAGTGCCACCATGGGATCCTTTCCGCTGAGGTTTGTTGTAGTTATTATCAATTTTTTCAAACTCAATCATCTCTACTTTATGCGGGACATTCTTTGATGGACTCGATGGCACTGTGTCGTTGATATCTTGATCCAAAATTAGCCACTTCTAAGTGATGTAGCCTAATTCTGGATCAAAAGGTTTATGGTCCATTTTAGAATTTTCTCCTTTATACACCCAAGTTAATATTTCAGTTTGAAAATATATACTAGGTTGGGCAGCTTTCTACAATCCCTCCAAAGCTTAGAACACAAGAAGCAATACAAGCCTACATGAAACGAAAAAGGGACCTCCCGCATGAAGTGTTCAAAGGAGGTTTCATTTTGGAAAAGATTGCCAGGCCCTTGTCCACAGGCAAAATTAGCCTGATCAACACCAATATCGACGACAACCCGTCCATCACTTTCAACTACTTCAGCCATCCTCTTGATTTCTCTTACAGAAATGTGTCAATGGTATTCAAATCGTGGAGAAGATTCTGAACTCAAAACATTTCACCAATTTCTCACAGTGCAAGAAAGAAACAGTTGACAAGCTGCTCAATATGAGTGTGCAAGCTAACGTTAATCTTATACCTAAGCAAACAAATGACACCAAGTTTCTGGAGCAGTTTTGTAAAGACACTGTTGTCACAATTTGGCATTACCATGGTGGATGCCATGTTGGTAAGGTGGTCGGTTCTGATTATAAGGTCCTCGGCGTCCAAAGGCTTCGTGTCGTCGATGGTTCAGTATTCACCGATTCTCCGGGCACTAATCCTCAAGCCACAGTAATGATGATGGGCAGGTATGAATATGATATGTTGTGTGTTTCCTCTTTAGTCACGGAACATTGAGTTCACTAGCTATATCTATGTTTTCGTATAAATATGCTTTCAAAAGAGCAAATTAAATATGGAGTTCGTATCAGAGCCGTAAGATGCCTCCGTTTTGCATGACAAATCTAAAGAGCTTGACTAGAGCTCTGCATTGCTGAATCTCTAGCCATGCAAGACTCTTTATTAAATGTGTCTATGAACAAAATGTTGTGTGTTTTATGCAGATACATGGGAGTAAAGATATTAAGAGCAAGATTAGGAAGAGCAGCAGGCCTGTAGAGTCGTTCCACACGCACGTAATGATTATTGTTGGAAGAAATTGGTGCAGGGATATATTGTTTTATTGAAAATGTAATTTTTGTGAGGTATATTAATTAGAAATTAAGTAGTTATATATACAGGCATTTATCTCTGCAAATGGAAATGATTGCTTCCATTCTATTTAATTCATTGTATTCATTCAGAAGCACTTTGTTTCACGCTGGAATATCCAGTTCCAATGTCTGTCATTATTGCGTTAGTGATTCTTGTTTGCTCACTGAGTGTTGTTTAACTTCTCAATTTCTTGTTTGCTACAAGACTATAATTCAAAAACAAAATACTGACAACCTTTCGTCCTTCGAATGATATGCACCCGGTATCTGTTGTGGGCCAAGTAGATCCTTCTGATTTTATTGAGTTCATTTGATTTGATATATTGGTATAAACTAAGACGGAAAGTTCTTACATAAATTCGGCACATAGTATAATATTATTGATTTATGGTTCATATTGAATTACATCATTCGATATCATTTAAATTATGTAGTTGTGTGACGTGGTACAATATATTTAAGAGATCCATGTAACAATTTCTCGACAAAAGATTCAGTTCTGGTCCAGTAGATATTGGGCTTCATTAACCCATTTTCCACGGAAAGGCCTTTCGATGGGCTAAGCATGTCTAAGCGAAGATTTGGTGGACTGAAACCGAATCCGCTTGCTGGCCCAGAACATTTGCTGAACTACTACTTAAAAGATTAAATTTTCGTTTGTTTTTTCATTGATTAAAATCACAGATGAGCAGTCCACGAGTAGATTTTTGTGACCAAAAAAAAAAAAAAAAAAAAAATTTCTTGACAGTTGACATCTCACGGTGGAGGATCAACCTGATGTTTCTTAGAAAATTAAGAGGAATAATTATTTAGCAATTCGGTGAGGAAGCAATCTCCCTGAACAATCATATGTACACACACTGCCTGCAGAAACTAACTAATAACGCATTATCACGCGGTTGCCAGATTGTTAAAGTAGTATTAGTTAAACAAAAATAGTACAACTAGTCAAGAAAACGAAATCCAGGTCTTGCATGTGCCCAATTATTCTCACCTTTTCATTCTGTCAATGATTGTAGTCTGTAGAAATTGCAAATGGAGTTAGTATATGATAAATTTTTTTTTTTTTTAAATTTTTTGAACATTGAGAAATTTTCATCTGTGGTGTTACACCTCTCCATGTCCATTAAATCAAAGTCTTGAATCTTGATCAGGTACTTCCCCAACCGGCCCAACTTTAACTATATGATGTGGAGAATGAGACCCCCTACCATTCCCATCCCACCAATTCTAGCCCGCAGGATTTTCACATCAGCTTATGGGGACTTTGGTTGAATTGATATGGATCGAATTTGGTTTTATTTGATTTTTTTTTTTTAAGCTTCAAAATTGAGCTCAAATTTAACTCATTAAATTAGTCTTTTGTTCTCCAATAACTGCAAGTCAAATTTTATGTCAAGTATGAAGCTAAGTTTGATTAATGAGAAATATTTAGGTAGACCTGGTCTACGGCCTTATTGTGTAAATTAAATGTTATAAAATCTGTGACATCAACTGATGTAAATAATATTTTATAAGATTTAATTTTGATCGTAAAATTTACAAGTAAAATTCAATACCGAATTTATGATAGTATTTTATTTGATAAATTATATAACATTAGAATTGGAAGGACTTGTCTCTTGTTGGACACATTAAGAGAGAACTTTTTTTTTTGTCGGTAACACATTGAGAAAGACTTAGAAAGGAATTGATGATAATCAAAACTCAGGCAAATCCCATGAAAGACGATGTCCATTACTATTGGGAAAATTTGGAATATCTTGATTCTTAATAATCGAATTAGGGTCGTTGCATTGACTCTATTGTTGCATTCTTTTATTTTAAGTGTTGATGGATCGGGTATTCCATTCATATAGTCATTACCTGATTTAATCTAGTTATATCAAATCGATAAAAAGGATAATTAGGTACTTTATTCTATTTAATATTACATTTTTTAGCATTAAAACTTTAAAAAATAACAAAAATGACTGCTAATTACATATATATCCCTATGAATGGGAAGAGAAGGAGAAAAAAAAATCTATGGATATAAAGTCATAATATAAAAAATTACATAATTATCCTTATATATGGATCGAATCAGATATCCAACGATTCACAAATTTCTAATCTGATACAACATCTTCCAACCCTAAATACTACTATGTATCGGCCTTACGGGGAGTCCACTAGTGCAGCATCTTTCCCTCGTGGCTATATATCACTCTGACACGTGGTTAACAACTACTTCCACAGTGGATTCCTCTTAACCTATGATATACCTCAGCTCATTAGGTGATGTGGAGATGTCTCTGTTAGTTGGAAGTAAATCATACGTTCACTTGCTTTGACGAGCGTCGATTCCACGTTCAAACTATCAAAATGATAAATTCCTTTTAGTTGTAATTATTCCTTATTTTTTTATTTAAAAAAAATGTGTAACTGTGACTTACTAATAAGCACATCATTAGGAGTAGTACGAAACTTTGTTGAGATCTAGAGAGGAGTTGTTGAGCACTCACGTACATTTCTCTTCATAATCCGCTGTATAAATGAAATATTAATATTGTTCTTTTTTATTATCTTTAAATAATATATTAAATTATTATCCAAATACAATTTTAATCATCTTTTTTATTTCATATTATTATATTATCAAAGAGTAATTATAATATTATTTTAAATAATAATTATCTAATTAGTTTTGTTAGGATCATTATTTATTTATTTTTTAAAATAATATTTTATAATAATTTTTAACACTTTTTTTAATTATTTATTTGGACCTTATATATATATATATATATATATATGTGTGTGTGTATGACATCTAAAATTTTATACTATTGAGAAGAATAGTTATCCAAACACATTCTTAAACGCTCTAAAAATGCATGAGAATATATCTCCATAAAAAAGAAAAATATTTAGATAGATTAGATCTTTGACCTACCTGTAGATTCTGTAGTCAGGATTAAACCTTAATGAATCTTGCTTATATCAATTGATATCATAAATTTTTTAAAGTTTAATTTACACCACAAAATCTACAAATGGGATAAAAAATTAGGATATTTACCCATAAAAATTATTACTACTATGATTGTCATAATATCTTGCTAAACTATAACGAAATTAAGTGGTAAGACGTTTCACCCTTAAAATCTGTTAGTCATAGGTTCGGATGATTAGAGCGTAGGGATATAATATTTTTTTGGGAAAACTATTCTATTAGTTCTTTACATTATCCATTTGTATTTATTTAGTCCCTTACTTTTAAAATGATGATTTTTTGTCGCTAGATCACATTACCCATTTGTATTTATTTAGTCCCTCATTTTTAAAATGATGATTTTTAGTCCCTCACAAATGTAAAATGTCGAATTTCGGTACCTAGATTAAATCCCGAACACTTTTTGGTCTAGAATTAATCATGAGATTGTTCACATGACATATTTTTTGAGTAAAATTTAGGAACTCGTTTTTCCTTTTCAACACAAAACTCGAGCATCGGATTGGATTATAAATATTGGAAAAAAAAATACCACAAGTCAGATATTGAAATAATCTTAAATACAAACAAATTGCTAATCAATCACTTACTTCATATCCTTCGCACTCATAAAACATTCTATTCAGATGAATTTATAAATTTGTCCTCGAAAAATATGTCATGTGAACAATACATGACAAATTTAGGCAAAAAATACTCGAGATTTGATTCAAAAACCAAAATTCAACGTTTTATATATGTGAGGGACATGACAAATTTAGGCCAAAATGCTTGGGATTTGATTCAAGGACCGATTCAACAATTTTTTACATTTGTCAGAGACTAAAAATCATTATTTTAAAAGTGAAGGACTAAATAAATACAAATATATAATGTAAGGGATTAAAAATTATTATTTTAAAAATAAAGACTAAATAAATACAAATACATAATATGACGGACTAATATAGTGACTTTCCCTATTTTCTTTATACATATATATAAAATAAACTACCAAATTTAAAATGAAAATGAGGTGTTGGTTATTTAGATTACCACTCGCGGATTAAAACCTGGACATTATATTATGTGCAGTACAAGTAGTAGTTGTTAAATAGTACTTGTCCCTCTCCCCGCCTAACCCTTCCATTGCCATTCTACCTTCCCATCTTATTCTTCCCCACCTTCTTTCCCATTCTCCCTCTCTCTCTCTCCCTCCATCTTCATTCATACTTATACCACTTCTTTCTTTCTCTCTCTCTATATATTTAATTTACGAATAATCATCCTATTACACTAATATAGGATAACTAAATAATTAATCACTAAATGACAGAAGAAAAGGTGCACCCATCGTTCAAGCCACCCGCCGCCAACGGCACCACAGCCACCGCCGCCAACGGCAGAGGCAACCCTGCATTCCCGCCAACAAAAGCCCAGCTTTACAACACCACCCGCCCTGTCTACCGCCCACAACCACCCTCCAAACGCCGACACAGCCGCAGCTGCTGCTGTTCCTGCTGTCTCTGGACAACCCTCTTCATCATCCTCCTCCTCATCCTCGTCGTCATCACCGGAGCCGTTCTATGGGTCCTCTACCGCCCTCACCGGCCGACCTTCACCGTTTCCTCGCTTCAGCTCTCGCAGTTCAATATCACCTCAACTGGGGTCGCTTCCAAATTCAACTTCACACTCACAGCCCGCAACCCGAATAAGAAAATCGAGTTTTTATACGATCCCATCAACGTTTCGATACTCTCCGACGGGGTTGATATCGGAGATGGATCTTTTCCGGGTTTCGAACACGGGACCAAGAATACTACGACGTTTGACAAGTGTGATTTCCAGCTCGGGTCGAACGTTGGATAGTTCGCAGATTTCTACGTTGCAATCTGATTTAAAGAATCAGAAAAGCTTGCCGTTGAAGATTCAGTTGAATACGAAGGTGAAAGTGAAGATCGGAGGGCTGAAAACTAAGAAAGTCGGAATAAGAGTCAGTTGTGATGGGATTAAGGTTACTGTTCCGACCGGGAAGACACCATCATCTGCAACTACGTCCAACGTTAAGTGTAACGTTGACCTTCGAATCAAGATCTGGAAATGGACGGTCTGAATTAAGTTTCATGGGAGTTGACATGATTTTTTTTTTCAAATTTTTTTTTTCTGTTTTGTGGGTGTTACATTGTATTTTTTTTTTACTAGTTAGTTTGTTGAAATATATATATATATATATATATATATAGTAGGATTTTATTGTTGCATACAGTACTATATATTTCCATAGGAATTGTGTTTTCATAGAACTTTGAGGTAATTCTTTGTTATATATATATACTTAGTTTTGTGAAATTAATCTCAAAAATTGAGATGTGTGTTATATTTTCCTTTTTATTGCTCTATTATTTTTCTATTTTTTTTGTGAAAACTCTCTACTGTTTGTTGACTTTCAGACTTCGCTGCCACTAGTAATATGTAATTAAATTCTTGTATGGTGAAATTAAATGCATATTTCACTCTTTGAATTTTGGATACAAGAAGTCAAGTCAATTGTATATCTCAAAATAACAGAAAATAGCATGATTGAATATTTTCCTATGTGTTTATATTTAATTCAATCTTTTGCGGATATTTAAACTTCACTATTTCTTAAACAATAGTTGTATAATTCATTTATAAAATTTTATTTTTCAAAAGTTCATATATAAATTTGGCGAGAAATTTTATAGTTATTTTTCAACTAACGAAAATTTTTTCGTTTAGAGTGAGAGTTCATATTTTTAAAAAACAAAGAATCATCTTATTTAAAAAAATAAATTTTTCATTCTAAATAAAAAAAACTCTTATACTAATTAAAAAATAACTATTAAACAAATTCAGCAATTATTCTAATAAAAATTTCCTGAACTTAAGTTAATGAGATGGATATGAGCTTGCATTTGCTAATCTGAAAAACGGAATTTGTCGGTGGAATATATAAATACATTGCTGCAAATATAATTTGTGGTTGGAATTGAGGGTCCCCCGAGGACTATTCTTCCCATGGTGATTGATGATTCATGAACCAACGTTAGTTAACGTGTGTCCGAAGAGGAGATTAAAAAACAAATGCCGACCCCGTCTCAACTCTGATGCATGGAACATATATTACGCGTTGTTCAACTTGTAAATTATATTAAATTAAATTTTATAAAATAAATAATATTAACGAGTGTAGTCAAAATTTTATTAATTCTAATTATAAAATCTACGAGTTAATTTAAAATTAGATTTAAATATTTGTTTGAATATATTTATTTTTTACCACAATACTTACTCTCGTTAATGATAAGCCATGATTGGTGATGAAAATGAATGGTAGCCCGATAATTTATATAGCAATAACATATACTTTCTTTCTGTGGTTTGGGTGTGGATTGGATTGGATGGATGGATTGGTCAACTTGGCATGTTTTTTATTTCCATTTTTTCTCCAATGATGGAGCACTAGCATGTGTTGTTATCACGTATAATTTCTGGTCTAAAATCGTGATGTTGATTCAACGAGATCGTTAAAAAGCAAAAGGAGTGGGCTCTGGGCAAGGCTAGGGAATAATCTTTTCTTTTCTTTTCTTTTTTCTTTTTTGGTTGATTTTATCCAAATTCAGACAAAACCATCAAAATCAGCAATTACACAAGCTCCACAAAATTGACTTAAATACAATTCTGGTACATACAAAGCTTCTGAATGTTTCCAGTATATACAACCATGCTCTACTAATACCCGTAATGAGTTAATGCTATGCTATTGTTGTTGGAACAGAATCAGGATACAGCAGGTTAAACAGATTGATCCTGCCAGATGCAAATCTGGATAGTAATGAATCCAAAGAGAGTATTTTTCGCTATAGATTGAATTCTTGTAAGGTTTTCATGACAGATTACCTCACACTCTGCTAGAGAAGATTCAGATGTCGTCTCCAGAAATTGTAGTTAGACCAAGGCAATGTCTCCAGAAGTTTTACTAGTCCCAATTGCCTAATGGACAAGCAACATGTCAAGTATGCCAATCACCAGATATGTCTAGAATGATGTTCAGCACAGTGTGTTTCTTCTGTAACTTGAACAAAATCAGTACGATTCTCCCAATTCAACCCAGTTAGATATTTTCAGCATCACCATGAGAAAACTTGAATGCAAACTAACCAAGTCTCCCAGCGCTTGCTGGAATCACATGCTTCTTCCAATTCAGACTGCAGATTGATGCATTTTTAGTCCACCCTTTATCAAACTACACATTTAATTGCATGGGAACACTGTGATTAGAGATTCCCCCCTGGGGCTTCAATCCAAGGATGCCGGATTCCATCTACTGTAGTGTAATAATCACAAGAGCAGGTCATATGTGTCATTCATCCAAATGGAAACAAAAACCATATATATAGCATGTTGATACTAACAACGGGCAGAGAAAACTCGTTAATCTTGCAAGTTCAAGATGACAACCTTTGTACATTCAACTTTGTTCCTCCAACATGTCACCGAGCATTTCCGCACTTCTTTTGCTCATGTCACCACCTCTTAACAGTGTTGTAAGGAATCTTGGGTACAAGGTAGGAAATTCCAAGCCACCAGGCATATCCTGCTCGATATGAAACTCAAGGAGTAAAGAAAATAAGTTTTTAGCTAACATTTGAAGTTGATTAATCATGAAAGCATAATAGCACCAGTATTCCCATATTCGTTTCATTGCAAAAGGGAATAATCCACTGTTTCCATAATCTAGAACAAGAAATCACTAAAAATCAACTGTGCAAAGCTAGCATACAGACCCACAAAGCTGACTGGGAAGGAGAGGATCATGCCTATGCATTTGAGGCAAATTTTTGAAGAGATCTTTTATGCACCAATCCTTGTAACATATTTGAAAAATTGCTCAGACCAGATTTTACAACTGCATTTTGAGTAAATAATATTTCTTCCCTTTGAAGAGTTGCATAACCTTCCACATATTATAGTTGGCAAAATATTCATGGGAAAAAAGCGGGGAGCCATAAGTCCCGGGAAAATAAAAGGACGACCCAAACACAAAGTAAAAGATATTCCAATATAAATGGCCAAATGTATATGTAACCACAACTAAAATCTCCATAAGCCAAACTAGGAGCATAAGCACATATATTTAGTTCAAAAGAGGATAGAGTGCAAGTACAACGAACCATTTGATGAAACTCGCCGTGTGACCCAACATTTGTTGCTAACGGCTCCATTGGCACCTGAGAAAAACATGAACTGTGTCAAACAGAAGTTCATAGAATTGATGATTCGATGGATATCAAAAGTTCGTTAGAAGTGAAGATGGACAACTACCAACCTTTCCTTTTTTATGTACATTGCTAGTGCCTGACTTCACTTTCCCTCTCTTTTCCAGAATGTGCTCTCTTAGAACTCTTATTCGTCTGCACTATTATACTACCGGGCACCTCCCCAACATCCATCGCAACATTACCTTGATTTGCATCCTCACCACTTTGAATTGCTACTGTTGCTGAGGTGCCTGTCCTCAAGTCATTGTCAGTAGAATTATTCACTCTTGCACATTGTCTGAGAGCTTCTTTTATGGTACCAACTGCGATATTGTAACTCTCTCGAGACAATGACCCTTCTTCACCCAATATTATAGCTCGTCGACAAAGGTCATTGTATCGACGGACCTTAGACTGTACCTCGTCCAATCTGTCACTAATAGAGTGCTTGCTTGCGGCAGCGTTTGTCCACCTCTGCAGTATATACTTGAATGGGATGGTAAAAACACCTGACATTTGGAGAACCACAATAGAATGCCTACAAAGATAGCCTCTGTATTGAAATGAGAGGCATGAGCAATGTATTTCTGATTTCTGTGAATCTCTTATTCATTCCACTCCACCATGAAAGACTCATTATTTTCCAAGTCTTTAACAGCGTATGTTATACTTGACTCGTCTTCTTTTTCTTTTTTGAGATGACATGCAGCTGCTCCCAACACCTCCACTTGAAACTTCTTGAATATTTCATGAGTGTACACAAACATCATTTGCTTTTCAAAAGGTGAAGGAGACTTCAGCTCTGGTGTTTCATGCCAAGCATCAAAATTAGCTTTGGCTTCCTCTTCATACATATCTTCCAGGACTAACTTATATTGTCTGACAAAGTCTTTCAAAGAAGTCTCCGCAAGGACATATTTATCAAAGAAAGAGTTCAGGCTTTCAGATCTAGAAGCTGTAGACAACCCTGAAAAGGATACATCCCTGAAAAATGTAGGCACCCACAATTTGCGAGTTTCATACAGTGACTGCATCCACTGATCTTCCCGAAGGTTGAATCTTTCTACCAATTTCCACCACCTCTTTTCAAATTGTTCTTCAGTCCATGACATACTTTGCGTATACATTTCTGAAATTTTGCTAAGAAAGTGTCATGCCAAAGACTAAGATATTGCAGTTGTCCAGGAATCTTATCCAATACATGCCATAGACTGAAAAAGTGACGAGTATCGGGAAAGACAGCTGCTATAGCTGCTTTGATCGAATTGTTTTGATCGGTGAGTAGAACTTGTGGTCCACGGCCACCCATTGCTAGGCCCCATGTTTGCATCAACCAGGCAAATGTAAATACTGTATCATCTGCAACCAATGCGCAACCAAGCAATATGGGCTGGATATGATGGTTCACACCAATGAAAAGAACTAAAGGGAGTTTATACTTGTTTGAGAAATATGTGGTGTCAAACAACACCACATCACTAAAGTTAGCATAATCTTCCATGCCTTTAGCATCAACCCAAAACACATTTCTTAGTCGATGCTCTTCATTGAAGTCTACTGCATAGAAAAACTTTGGATTCTCTTCCTGCATATGCATAAACAGTTCAAGTAACATCCTTGAGCATCTCCTTGTTCAAGAGTCAAACTCCGACCTCTATCATGCTGATTCCGGATAAAATTCTCTAATGGACCCGACAGCTGATACGCACCATACTGCTTGGTCATGGAAGCTAAAATTTTCCTTCTTCGTGCTTTTGCATCATTCTTAAGAGGATCAACATTCCTATGACATCGGAAAAAATGTGCTTGGGCAGGTAAAAGGTCATGATTATGCTCCTTTACAAAACTATGAATATACCACTTGCCATTCGGCCTTCTCTTCACATGAATGCTTGCTTTACAACCTATCTTAGGCGAAGGTCTCGGGTTAATAGCATCATCAGACTGTTGCTTATTTCCATATCTTATACAAGAAAACTTCGCATCAATGAACTCCTTTGATGCCCTTGAACGACGACTACTCAATTTCGCTGTTCCAAACCCCACTGACTTGGCATAATCTTTATAGAACTCATACGCTGCCTCGTGAGAATCAAATTCCATGTCATCTTGAAGCTGTCATTTCGAAATTTGAGGTCCCTGCAGCAGAACCAGACTCCATCCTAATAAAAAATGTCCAATCTGCAAAACCCTCTCTCTCTCTTTCTTTCTTTCTTTCTCTTTTTTGTTTTTTTTGGGTCAAAATATTATCCTTCAGAATAATATTTCACTAACAGCCTAGCTTATTCGACATGATACATCCTTAAATATCAGCAGAAAAGATAAAAATTCCATCTCGAAAGTCTCCATTTCAGCTATACCTATCAAAACTTTTTTTTTTTTCAACAAAATACAATTAGAGCTCAGATTAAGCAACTTTCAAAACCCATATTCTTAATTAAACCAAAAAAGACTAGAATTTATCTAATATCAAATTCCGGCACTTCCTACACTGGACAATTCAGCTCAAATTCTTGGTAAATATTAACCAAAAGATTTTCTTTTTTTTTCTTTTTATGAATTGAGGCAAAGAATTTTTTTTCTTTTTTAGCAAGAAATAATGAATCAAACTAGAAGAATAGTCAAACATCTACCGGTCATTTGAAGGGCGCCGGTAACCGGCCGGTGAGGGTCCAAAGGGACTAAAGCTGCAAATTTGAAATAGCCCACCAAAAGAAAAAAGAAAAATTCATCAAAAATCGGCGGAAGAAAGTGTTGGGTTTGGGGTGAGAGAAGGATGGAACATGTGAAATTAGGGCTAATGGTAACTGGAATTGGAATTGGGGGATCGATTTAATAAAGGGGCTGTTGGGTAGAAATTGGGGCTAAACGGTCAAAAACAAAACGGTGTAACGTTTTTGTTTCTTTTGGTGAATTGCTAAATAGTCCCTCATAGTTTTAGAGAATCCCAAATTAGCTTCTAATATCCAAAATGAAGCATTTTGGGCCAGACAACTTTTTCATTTTTCGTTGTCTTTCCAAGTTAAGAAGCCATGCCAAGTATTTAGGTTTAAGAATGGAACAGAAATGCGATGGATTATTTAGCAAAATATCCATGTTATCTTTTACTAATAAAGTTTTGATTGGGATTAAAAATAAGTTATGTAGGAGGACAATAAATGTGATTCTAAATTACTTGGTTCTGGTATTTAGCCGTAAACGACAAATATAGTCTTACTTTTCACTTCATTTGATGTGAAAACCTGCGAGAGGTTTAAGTAATTGTGAAGCTTGAATATCAAAGAAACCATGAAGGAGAATATGTGGTTATTTCACTTCATTTGATATGAATATGTTGTACTTTCTCATGCACAATGAAGGAGAATAATTAAGGAAGTCTTGAGAAACCATCATAAATATAAGCTAGATCACCAATTATCCAGCACATATATGTGATGTGTTTCAGTACATGGGAATTGAGTTATCATGAAATACATCCTGTTTCAAACATACAGATACTCCAACTCACTCTTAAAAAATAAAACTGCAAGAGCCAAGAATTCAACCAAATTCAAAATCATTGATTTGAGCTTAACTAAGTTCCAAAAGGTTCAAAGAGATCATTGATAAATGGTCTTAGAAGGGCTTAGAAGCATAAAATTACAGAGGTACTACATCATGACAGCCAAGATTTGTTTTTAAGGCATGGGGAAAGACGGGGACACGAGTTACTAGAGAAAATGATGTAACTTCTCTGTCTCGGTTAATTTGTGAATATTCCAAAGTCAATCACTAGATTAGCCTCTGTTGTTGCCATAGAAAATTTCGCTGCATATTACTTAGAGCTCATCCATAATTTCGCCATCATCAGCATCATCAGCACTGCACGAATAAGAAAGCTGTCAAATTAAGGAACATAGTGTTAATACTGAAATATTGTTGACTAAATCCCCCCACTCCCTAGGAGAAGGAAGGAAAAAAAAAAAAAAACCCACAATGCCCTGTTTTCACCACTATTTTGGCTTGGATTTGAAACTACCTAGGTTGATCACAATATCTGCCAAGGTCTTCGCACAAAACCTTGCTCACCCCTCCAACTTTAACAGATCCCTTCTTTATCAATTCTGACAACTGATTTGAAAATTGACAGCAATTTGTCCACGTTAGCAAATCAAATACACTTAATGAAGCGGCACCATCAGTATTGACATCATACAAGCAAAACTGATTGACTAAGGCATGAGAAGTAACTCACCTCATCTTCAGTTTCCTCAAGTAACCTAATTAGACAATTAAACTATTCAGAATGATAAATGTCTACCATAAGAAGATGTAGACTGCAGAACGCATGGCCACAGCCATGGTTCAAATTGCAGAATAAAAGTTTCAAACAAATGAACTTTCGAGGAATTTTAACTTGTTTGTATCCTCACCTTCCACAAAAAGAGGATATATCTTTTGAATATGCCCGGGCTTCCTGTTTATCTGTCACAAAACCAGAAAGAAATAAAATAGTTACCATACCTCAAATACGAGTGACGAGTGCCTAAACCGAGCAAGCACGAGGATAAACATGTTAATCTATACAATCTTCAATCACAGAAAAATCAGATGTGCACTTGTAGTTAAGCTAAATAAAAGCTAGTCTTGTTATGACTTCTTATGAGTAACTGAAGAGATAACGGATATGTCAAATTAACTTCAACGTAGTTGCCAAGTTACACTGACAAGCATAATGATCATTGACTGAAATTTACTCAAGCACATTTACAAATTCATATAAGACACTTACTGGTTTTCAGGGTGTCCCAGTCATTCACTTTGATCCATACTTGTGTGCTAGAGTCTACCTGCCAATTGTAAGCACAATCATTATCATCACCAACTGAATGTAAATTATCACAGGATGTGTGCCAAACCTCTCAAGTTTTTCACATTATAGAATTTTCAGCCAATACAGCCAATTCAGTGTAAATGCCAACCAATACTAGATGATTGGCAAAAGTGCCAAATAAGAATGTCCATTGAGAAAAGAATACCTTCTCAAGGGTATAATCTTGCATCTTTTCACAGAGCCCGTCCAGAAGATTAACAACTCTCAATTCACTGACCCTGGTTGAAATGATCATAGAGCATGCTGTGATCAGTTTTTCACAAACCAAAACACATAGAAGGGCGATTAATTGATTGCAATTTGGAGCTCAGACAACTAGGTATCCACCAGATCAGAAGTTAACCTTGAGCAGAAAAAGGCAATTTTCTTCTAAGTGGCAGTGAAGACAATGTGAAAGTGTGAACGAACAATGTTCGATTTCTACAGGTAGAAAGCAAGTTTAGTTTCTAAGTTCATGTTGGTGCCCAAAGAATTTGAACTTGTGCCTGTGATACTTCCTCCCAACTTGAAGCAATTATGTATACAACACCTAATAAGCAAGCCATCATTTTCTGCTCTTGTCAATTACAAGCAGAAAACACACACATAAAACAAACAACAAATCCAATTAGAAAAAGGATACATTTGATAAGATTTATACCTGTAATCTATTACCTTTCCTTGGCGCTGACCTTTAGAGTCCAAGCGGTGTCTCATGTCCAGATGATTTTTTGGTCTTTCCTGTAGCATGCACATGATTAACTGATGGACAACATTCACAGATTATGACTTATACAAGTGAAGTCAAACATCCAGATGATCTAAACTATCTCTCTTGTGTCATCTTAAACTTCAAATTTTCATTTCCACATATACCATATAAAAAATTTCGAGCCAACAGAAATAACCCAAATCAAGCAAGCCGTTCAACTTTTCTTCATATGTCAGAATTCAGAGATTGGTTTGGAAACCATACTTCAGGGTACAATACAAGCTAAGAAATCTAGTGTAGTTCCTAATCGATTAGCTGCTTTCTCTTTATCTCTTCTGGTTTTAAAAATAAAAACACCTACACAGTCGACTGTTACGAACATATTTAGGTAAAGACACCTACATTGCTGGAACCAAATTTTTATTTTTTAAACAACCATATCAATTCCCTCACACTAACAGCATCATCTTACTCTTATAGCAGGTCTAATTCAGCCATTGACAATTACCAATAACCACAAAGCTCTATATCACATTGGCTTATGATCGAAATTCATAAAGTTTCAGCCTTTACAGTTTATAAGCCTGTGTACTTTTTCGAACACGAAAAAAAATCTAGTTATTTCAGCAAATTAATGCTTTTAGTCTTCTCTTATAGGCTTCCAAATTCAATTCCCAATATGAAAAAATGATAAACATGACTGAATATGTGGAGTATAATAAAGAAAATAAACCTCAGAAAAAAAAAGGAGAAAGTTGTTACAATTAAAATTCTTACATTCATAAGTCCACGCTCCAGCTCCTCCTGCGATAAAATCAAACGGTTGAGAATGAATAATTTGAACTGTAAAAAACCGACATTTTTTTATTCAAAAACAACATAAAAGTAAATAACTTTAAAATAAAAGAAAATTATTTAATTTTCCTTCGATAAAATTACTGGAAATCCTAAACAATAATATTCAAGAAACAAATTGAAAAAATATATATGTATAAAATAAAAAAGAAATGATTACTAACGGCAATGGCGGTGCAAGCGGCACATTTATCGTCGATAGAGAAAACGGCAGAGACGAGTGAAACCATCCAAATAGCCAGAATCACTCGCCGACGTCGCGGCCGACGATGATGCCTTCTTCGCCATTTTTTCAAACTTTTTGGAGTTCTCTCTCTTTCTCCGGTTGAGGAATATTCAAATGAAAAAGGAGTACACATGGATGTGGTGTCAGCAACCAATAGAAATCAGCCAGGTGGTTGCGAATTTATGTTCATGTTTTCATTGCCACGTCAGCTGGCACACT
Organism: Cinchona pubescens; assembly: GCA_025175665.1. NCBI lineage: Eukaryota > Viridiplantae > Streptophyta > Magnoliopsida > Gentianales > Rubiaceae > Cinchona > Cinchona pubescens. Next base: position 1,780,447 of record JANKKI010000066.1, read on the forward strand.
ACCTCCCACCTCGCTTGGGCCTTAATTTGGGCTTTTAAATTGGGCCTTTATTGACTAGTCAAGTGGATGAATTTGGAGGTTTTAGTCTTAAACCCTACTAAAACACCCCCCAAAACAAGAATATCATGTCAATTCTGGCCTTGTGGGTTTCTACTTTCTTCTTCTTCTTCCTCTGCTTCGATTTCTCTCCCGAATAGTACTCCTATTTGATAGCCATCATGTATCGGGTGGCTGCCGCCATTGCTTCATCAATCAGGCATGATTTATTTATTCATTTATTTATTATTATTATTGGCATTCACTCAACCATCACACATTCATAAGAAACTGACAACTTCTTGTTCTTTTATTGTTATTTTGTTACTGCATTTCTCAGGTCTTCTGCTACCAAGAAACTGGTAACTAACTCAGTTCTAATCCAACCCATCTTTAATTTGCTCTTGCCTAATCTTATATTAAATTAATTTGTTTTTTTTTTTTTTGGGGCGTAAAATCTGCTTAATTTTATTTACCGACATTACTTTAAGTAACTGTAAAATAGCAAATTTTGCTAGACATTTATGCTAAAATACACTTACGTTGTGTTTGGATTGATGGATTTGGAAGAGGATTTGAAATTCACACATTTGTTGGAGATATTTGTAAAAGCAAAATGGATGAATTTTAAATCGACCCAAATTAAAAAGTTATTTGAAATTCTTTCATTTTACACTTTTTAGTTTTTGTTGAATTTGAAATTCAATGATTTGAGCCTTATAAATCTCTTCAAAAATGGTAGATTTCAAATCCTTCTCCAAATCCATCGCTCCAAATACACAACCTTAGCGACATAGTGTTATCAAGATTGCACTTTTAGGCTTAGTTCGGGAGTTAGGAAGGAAAAGAAAGGAAGGGAAAACTTTAATTAATCTTTAAATCCATAATGGGTAATACTTTAATAGTTTGAAATAGTGGACACGTTTTAACTGCTTGTGGGCAAAAAAAAAGTGTATCTGTATCATATTCTGTTTGATATAATAGGTAAAGAAAAGATCCAACTTTATAGGTGTTCTGTCTGTTGTATAGTCTGATGACTATGCTGTTCTTTAATTAAAAGTCTGTAAAACTTATTTCCTAATGGGTTTTTATACCTTCTTTTTGATTTGGATGACAGGTATGTAGTCATTTCATCTCTAGTAGAAATTATGTTGCTAAGGAAATAAATTTTGGAACTTCTGCTCGGGCAGCTATGTTGTTGGGCATCAACGAACTTGCAGAAGCTGTTAAGGTCACCATGGGACCGAAGGTAAATATGTTCCTTTTTATTCTTGTTTTCATTTGGTATTTGTCGGGAAGGAAAGAGTGGGATACTTTCATATGTATTAGTGGAATTTATTGATGGTGTGGTTCTTATTGATTGGCCAAGATTGGAAAATGTGTCTCTTAGTGACTTTGATGTTGGCTCATTTTTTGTTGGCTACAAAAATAAGTTTCAGAAGATTTTCTATGTAAATTAGCGGAATTTAATTTCGACCAAAGTTTTATGTCTCCTAAAAGATTTTCCAGATGTTAAGAAAGGTCAATTTCTTTCACAACATAAATACCAGACTAGCATAAAACAGATATCCCATTCCAAATACTTACTATATTAGCATCTATGGGGGTTTAGTCTTGGAATACTTACTATAGTAGTAGCATGTATTAAGTCTTGGAAATACTTATTTACGGATCAGAAAGCTTGTAACCAGTTGACATTTTGTTGTTTCTTCTCATATTTGTGTACAGGGCCGCAATGTAATTATTGAGAAAAGACACGGGGATCCTAAGGTCACTAAAGATGGTCTGTTACTGTAGCCAAAAGCATCAAGTTTAAGGATAAGGCCAAAAATGTTGGTGCTGATCTTGTGAAGCAGGTTGCTAATGCTACTAACATTGCAGCTGGAGATGGTAATTCCTTGGCTTTGAATCATCACATTTATACGTCTAATGAACATTTTAAATGCCACAAGATTTCAGGAAAAAGAAGAAAGTTAAAAGGTTCAGCTGATTTCACTTCTTTAAAAGAAAGATTTTGACTTTTATTTAGGGATTAATATAGACAAACAAAACCATCTTTCTTCTGCAAGATAAGTCTCTCTTAAACATGAAATCTTATGTAAACCTAAGTCCTTGGATTGGCTTTAGGAAATACTGTCCTTTAAGTAAGGGATGGCTAAAAATTTTCTTAACCTGTATTGAATTTTGAGGCAATTTTAAGAACTGAAACCTTATACAAGCATTACCGTGCAGAATTGATTTTCTCTCTTTCTCTCTCTTGTACCAAACAAGGAGATCTCAATATTGACCTAATCTCGTTGTAACAGGTACAACTTGTGCCACTGTCCTGACTCAGGCAATCTTCGCAGAAGGGTACAAATCTGTGGCTGCTGGTGTGAATGTGATGGATTTACGTACTGGTATGAATATGGCTGTTGATGCTGTTATCCAGGACTTGAAGAGCAGAGCACTGATGATTAGCACACCTGAAGAAATTACACAGGTGATAATTGAAAGATTTGAATTTTGTTAGGGAAAATTACTTAGAAGTAATTAACTTTGACTCTTCTTGGATCTTTAATTATGGGTTTGAACAAAGTCAAATTCTTGGTTGGATATAAAAATTATGTAAAGTAGATGGGCATAAACACACATACATTGACGCAAGCATTTTTGTAAATACATGGTTTGTGTCAATGTAATGTATACATTTGTACTTTTTCCTTCTGGAGTTTCTGTGAGATATAATCTATGATTTGCAAGTTTTCATCCTATGTTCATTTTGAAAATATCACAGGATTAACTGGACATCACAAAGATTAAGAATTAGGGCTTCGGATCACTGTTTCGCCCATGAAACTTGGATATATCTTGGGACTGATTTCTAGATTTATTTTCATTGCATATTATGGATATAGTTGTTGGCTTATAGAGGACAAGAAACTATTCTGGTATTTCTTAAACATTGCTCGTCTTTTATTATCTTTCTCCTTACCATAGGCTTGTTTTCCTGTAAAACAGGTGGCCTCTATTTCTGCAAATAATGAACAGGAAATTGGGGAACTGATAGCTAGGGCAATGGAGAAAGTTGGGAAGGAAGGAGTCATAACTGTTTCTGTGAGTATACATCTATTGTATATCTCTGAAATGCTATTGCCCATATTTTATGCAGAAATTTAACCCCTAATTTGCAATCATGCAGAATGGAAATACTCTGGATGATGAGTTGGAAGTGGTGGAAGGGATGAAGCTATCTCGTGGATACTTTTCTCCCTATTTTGTTACAGATGTGAAAACTCAGAAATGTGTAAGCCGAATCATTTTTGGCCTAAGCTTTATGCAGATGACAGTTGACAGATTTGACATATTAATGTCACGTATTGAATGTGTAGCGAATTTTTATAATATGCTACTTAGTTGTTCCTAGCAGTTTAGTCAGATCCAAAAAAGGAATGAAAACAGAGTTACAGGTGCAAGATGCTATTCAGTCTACTCGTGTTTATGACATTATCTGCCCATGATCTCGTCCTCAACTGTTCAATATGTGTGATAATAGTTTCTTATGTATCTGAAACTCTTGTTTTTCCTTGCCATGCTATAAATTACTATTCACATTGTGGAAATGTATTGTTTGCATAGACAGGAATTAGAAAATCCGTTGATCCTTATTCATGACAAGAAAATCTCGGACATGAACTTGCTTGTTAAAGTATTAGAGCTGGCTGTAAAGGTAATCAAGTGTTTCCTGATTACATCTTTTTCATGTCATGCACTATATTTCTAACTTGAAGGTATTTTTGTTGATATTTTGGGTGCTTTCCTTTTTTTAAAGTTTAATAGATTCGCAGTCCGCTGTTAATTGTTGCTGAAGATGTGGAAAGTGATGTACTTACAATGCTTGTTATAAACAAGCATCAAGCTGGAATCAAGGTAGTGGATTATTTGGCTAAGGACCATTTACTCCTCGACTTTTGATACCAGATACATTTCTTTGAAGTCTGATGTTCTGCAGTTGAATTTCCAAATCTTGTTTTCATTCTTTGATGTTAATAGTCATTAGTTGCCTTGTAGGTGTGTGCAATCAAAGCTCCAGGTTTTGGGGATAACAGAAGGGCCAATTTAGAGGACCTTGCCATTTTAACTGGGGGAGAGGTCAGAGAAAACCCGATATTTTTCATTGTTATACCTTGTATATTCACTATCTGACTTCTGTTTTATGCAGGTCATAAGTGAAGAACGTGGTCTGAGTCTTGACAAAGTTCAAATTCATATGCTTGGTACTGCTAAAAAGGTTTGTTTACTTTTGTGCACTTGTATGCACATGTTATATTTCTCTAACATCCCAGTTCTGTCTTATGTTTCTCCTTGAGACCAGGTCACTGTTTCTATCGATGACACAATAGTTCTACATGGGGGCGGGGATAAGAAGCTCATTGAAGAAAGGTGTGAGGAGGTAAAAATGGTTTTCTGATATGATGTGGTGATTGATTGTAGTTTTCTTTCCTTGGATATTATTTGTTGAAAGTAATCAATCTTTAGCTGCTGGTGGGTAACAAGCATTGAAACGCTGTAGATGATATGTCAAATATATATTGAAATGTCTGTACAGTATAACTGAAGTATTTAGTTGAAGTGATATAGTTCCGTGAAGGTTCTTCTATTCCATGGTCCAATGGTTTAAGATACACATTAAAGTTGGGACCTTTCATGTTTTTCGCAGATGCCATCTATATCTTTCAATCTAACTCGAACTGTGCACCGCATATTTGGAATGTAAATGAACTCATCCTTAACATTATTCTTTGTGATAGTGGATGTTATTCAGTTGCCTTGCATCACTAATTGATGATTCTTCAGGATGAAACACCATTGCCCTTTGTGTCTCTTAATTGCACTTGGTGAGATGAAAATGTTTGTGAAATACTTTCTTCCTTGATCCTTTTAGCTGTGATCTTATCCATCATTACACTTCAAGAAAACTTTGACGATGGAAGTACAGTACATGTATATTGTATGCTCATTGGTAAGGTAGATGGTGGTCACAGAATACGAGGCATGTGGCATTCTGACACAATTTTTTAACATATTCTTGAACAGCTAAGGACTACCATGGAGAATAGCACAGCCATGTTTGACAAGGAGAAAGCACAGGAACGGTTATCGAAGCTCTCTGGTGGTGTTGCAGTTTTCAAGGTAAGGTCTTTTCTTTGAAAGATTTTCATCCCTCTTTATTTCCTACTGTACTTCTGTATCTCCTTTTCAGGTTGGAGGGGCTAGTGAGGCTGAAGTTGGAGAAAGGAAAGATAGGGTTACAGATGCTTTAAATGCAACAAGGGCCGCTATCTACTTCTACGTATGAAGAGGGCATAGTGCCAGGTTATATTTGCATTTTAATCTTGATTTCGTAGCTTCTTTTATGAACACAACTAACATGGCAATGTTTCTCTTAGGTGGTGGTGTAGCTCTCTTGTATGCCACAAAAGCTCTGAGAAACCTTCACGCTGCAAATGAGGACCAACGAAGAGGAATCCAGATAATTGAGAATGCCCTTAAGGTTTCTTTGTGTTGATTTCTCCATTGCTTCACTTACAAGCTGTCATTTTCTGTTCTGATTGTGGACTGCTTTCTTGCTATAGGCACCAACTCACACAATAGTCTCAAATGCTGGCAGTGATGGTGCTTTGGTCATTGGCAAGTTGTTGGAGCAAGATGACCATAATTTGGGATATGATGCTGCTAAAGGTTTGTGCCACTCTGCTATTATGTCCATCTTCTGGGTTGATTTGTTTGGAAATGTTTCTTCACCTATTTTGTTTCTTGTTTAATTCTCACGTTACTTGTGAAAATAGCTCCCTTATGTTACCCCTACTTGCTAATTATTTTCCACCTAAATGAGCTTTTTGGAGTAGTCTAGTTCCGTGGCAAGATTATATCTATGGCATCCCTGTGTACATTTGGGTGTGTGCATGCAGATGTTTCTGTAGAGATATATCACAATACCTATATATTTACATGCTCATGATGTACTTGTTCTCTTGGCTGAATCAGGTGAATATGTTGATATGGTGAAGGCTGGAATAATAGATCCTTTAAAAGTTATTAGAACAGCCTTAGTAGATGCTGCCAGGTGAGAGTTGTGGCCTTTGCTTTTTGATTTTTTTTTTTTTCTTTCTCTGGCAAATTAAACGTCTGTTCAGTGCTCCCGTACCCATAAAATCTCCGATTTTCAATTCAACTTGGGTGTTGGTTTGCAGTGTTTCCTTGCTATTAACTACAGCTGAAGCAACCATCGTGGACCTTGAAGGGGAGAAAAATCCAATGGCTAATCGTGTGCCAGATATGGATGCTATGGGATACTGAGTCAGAATACATAGCCGAATATTTTGGTGGTTTCATTCGTGCAAATAGATCGCCTACAAACCGTATAAGATTGAAAATTTTGGTGCACTAAAAGAGCTTGTCTGATGTTGAGCAGTGATGTTGCCACATGCTAAATACTACTTCACTTGTACTTGCGTAATAGTAAAAAGAAAAGACATTCTGCATTCATCAGATTGTGAATTAGAGAGTACCTTAGCATATAGTTTCAGATCATATTAGCTTTAGTGGTGTAAGATGTTGAGATGGTATTATTCCAATTTGAATGGTGAACTCTATGCATAAGCTAACCACAAGAGATTCCCACAAATAAAACACCAAAAATGGAATTTTGTATCAAACTCATATTTTCATTTTTTGTATCTTAAAGGAAGAGGAGGAGTCGTCTTTGGTGGTTGTCCTGTTGTCCATGTTAAATATGATACTCAAGACTTTTGAATATGAAAGACAAAAAGTTCTTTCTCTTCAGCTTAACCTCTGCAGAATTACGTGGAACTACGACAGTTTATCTTCAAGTTTGATTCACGACATGAAAAAGAAAAAGTTCTTTCCTCTACAGCTTAAGCTCTAAATCAATTGTGTTGAAAGCATTTCTTCATAATATATACCTTGTTGAATTCAGAGGAACTATACAAGCATGTATAGATGTGTAAACTAGAAAAAGAACACACTCTTACAGTATTTTGTAGCCTTTCAAATATTACATTAAACTCTTCTTACAAAATTTTGCAGCCTTTCAAGTATTACATTTGGTGAGGCTAAAGAACGTGGCAGCTCCCCTGAGATCATGATGATCTCCTGCACAATGGAATGATCCTTCATCTTCTTTTAGAGCAGTTTGGTCATCTTTTAGCGTAGCATGCTCATCACTGCAAATTAAATTTAAAACATACCAATTCACCAAGAAAAAATCGAAGAAAGATGATCGTGCACATCTAGCCTTTGATGGTTATCATAGGTCAGCGTAAGAGTAGGTATATGCTAGCCACTCTGCTCACGTTTAGTGGCTGTTTGCTTTTGATTCAATAGTGACAGACACCGCATGCGAATTTTGTAGGTCGAGAGGCCCTTGAGCCTAAGAGAATAGATTGTAGTTGGGTACTACAAATAGGCGGATTAAAGACGAACAGGCAGGGTACGACGGGTCTGTCAGCTACATACCAAGACCCGTCATTAGCTAAGGCTACCTTTGATTTGATGCCATACTTCCAAAACTGATGCAGTCTAGTCCAAACTTGTTCCCATTGCATATTGGTGATTAATGCAAGGAAGAATATAGCATGATATTCATGCAAATAACTAAGATTAGGACATTATACCATCATCTGGAAATGAATTAATTGTTTAACTGATAGTAATGATCAATGACGTCAACGTTTTATTTATATTCTTAAGCTTCTAGGATCATAATGATTATGATGATATATATTAGTCAAAGGAAAAAAAAAAAATGAGAGAGCAATCTTAATTGGATACAAACCTCCGCTGAATCGTTTCTTCTGAAGATTCGAATCTGAAGTCATGCGGATCATCAGATATGCCATCAAATAATGGCTTGAAATTGTTGCATTCGTTGGTACAATGTTGCTTCACAACAATTGGCATTATAGATGAAGACGTAGACCCCTGCATACCCCAAGAATCATTCGTAGCAACATCTAGGTTGTCATTTTGAATAACGTATTGCTCAAGATGATGAGGTTGTAGATGATGATAATTTATATGTAATTGCTCATACGAACTCAAAGGGTCCGAATTAAAAATGTCGCAATTTAGAGTACTTGAATCGGTAGCATCATCAACCACCAACATTTGTTGTTGTTGATGAGATGTCTGAGCCTGAACTTGTGCTCTACACAAGGCAATTTGATGCAGAACAAAGTCGAGTTCGGCCTTAGTATAATCAATTTGGTGTTGTAATTGACGTATAATTCTATAACAACCGCCAACAGGATCACTTGCACGTACGTCGGATTGGAATATGATGGTACGCATTGCTGCTTCCTTTTTCAGGTTGATCCAGATTACGTATTATTTTGGTAATGTTGCTAACTCCGAATAATTTATGGGCGTTAAGGAATTGTCTTTGGCGATCATGAGGAAAATAAGGGGCGAGAATGCAGTCAGGAGCGCACTTCCTGCGTTGATATTTACAAGCTGCGCAAGCCTGGGTGGTGTTAATCCTTGCAATGGTAACGTTAGTATGCATTTTTAATTGGAGGGATTTTATTTTGTGAGATATCGGCTGCGTCTCCGGCGGGGATGGAAACGAATGCTTTCTTGATCTTGGCTTTGTTTTTGGTGTTTCTCCCTTCTTTTCTCCCATTACAAGGAACACGAAATGAAATAGTAAATGGGGAGAAATTTAAGGGTTAATTGACAAGTTTGTGAGAAATAATAGGAGATTTGCATTTCATTGACTAATGTACATGTGAATGTGGTGTGTGATTGATTTTGAGCAATACTTAGAGGAAAATTTTCCCAAATTGGTCAATTGGCATGTCCAGCTATAATGAAAAATTTTGTTGACAACTTGACATGAATATAAATTATGAAATTGACCACTTCAAGAATTAACTAATCAACAAACTTAAAAAAAACAAATATTTTTATCCAATCATATCATTTTTTATTACATTTCAAAATTACCTAGTCAAAGTATACCTTTTAAATTCTTTATTCATCTCTTTTTTCTTATAGCAAACGAATAAGTAAAATGAAGTATACAAATGAAAAAATAAAAAGAAAAAAAAATTATGAATCCAAGATGACTACAAATTTAAAAACTTCGAGGGGTAAAAGTATGAGAATCAAAAAAATATCGGGTACGGGAATAAATAAAGCCGTCAAATTAATTAAGAGATAAGACATCAGAACGGCGTCGTTTCCCAATTTCCTCCCTGACATTTGCTTTACATCCATTCCATTTCCGAGAGAGAAGCTGAGAAGGGCAAAGACCAAAGGAAGAGAGCAGTGAAAAAAAAGCTTTCTCTTTTCTCTCATCTCTCATATGAGATTTCCACATAGCCCACAAGTCATAAGAAGAAGTGGGGTCCGACCATTTTCGACAAAATTTAAAGGTTTGATTTACTCTAACTTAGCTTCTTGAATATCAATCAAGATTTAATTTTTCTTGCAAATTTGATACTTTACTTTTAACATCTTCTGTATTTTTCTTTTCCTTGTCTCAATATGATTTTCTTTTCTATGTAGTTGCTTACCTGAGATGCTAAGGATTTTTTTTGTTTTTTTTGTGTTATTTTATTTATGTATAACTAATTATTTGGTGCTGAAACTAAATAATGGGATGTGATGGGAGTTCTTAATTGAAGCGGAATATGGTAATCTTGTGGTCTAACAGGATTAAATTGTGGTGAATAGAGGATATGGTTGGAACTTCTGAGTGACCGAGAAAAGATTAGGATTTTTGTGCTAATCAATTGGTTTCAGAATAGTTGTATTGCTGGTTTAAGGGTTCCAAGATTTTGTTTAGTTAATCTACATATAGCTGATACCACGTAAATGATCAGAACTAAGACTATTCTGTGAAATTTGTTAAAAGGGTCTTACATTACCCAAGTATAAAAATCTCAAGACTCTCGATGCCAGTGGATGGAGATATTGATGGTGTATATAACTTAGAAGTTCATGTGCTAGAGGCCTATAGCATACTAGTTTTGTTCCTTCAAGTGCATCAATGATTACATTGGTTCTACATTTTAACATATGTCATTGGAACATGATATGGAAACGGGCTTTAGCAGCATTGATAGGGATTTTTTATAATCCTCATGCATTTTAGGTGGAATTTATTGGATAAATTGGTAGGAATTATTTTGACTGTTTGAAAGTTGATGGTTTGATGAAATTTTAGTGGCTGCGCTGTTGAAGAGGTTTTTTGTTATTAAATTTTTTTAGGAAAAAAAAAAAGGGAAAAAGATGAAGATACCCGATATGAGAACTTTGGTAGGTTAAGATGGCATGAAACTTTAAATGGTGCATTTCTTTGATAGGATCAAAAGGAGAGGTTGGAGTTTGAAGTTCCTCCTCTTACTGAAGTCATTAGATAAGAAATAAGGACCACCTGATTTCCTTTTGCCCACCTATATTTTACTGTCCCCTACATAGAAAGTACAAAAGTTAAGTTCTTTATTTCTGAATTTTGGAGTTCTTACAGAAATCTGACTTTTATGACACCATTACATAAAGAATGCCTCGTTGCAACTTGTCCTTCCACTTCACCCACATCCCCTCGAAATACAAAGAAAGGAGCTATTTTGTTCTTATAGCGTTTACTGGCCATGTAAATTATATTCTCGTATGGTTCTCTAATTTGAACCACTTTGAGCAGTTGTGCTATGTATTTGGAGTGGATATTGATTCTTACAGATGTGTTCTTTGAGAATGCATCTTTCATCACCTTATGTTTGTTTTTGAAGAATGCTAACAATGTAAGCAACCAGCACAGTAATGTATTTTGATGGGTCTCCCACGACTTTTGCTCATAGACTATAACATGATTCTACTGTCATAGTTATTGGTATGGAAACTTTATTTGGTATGTATATCATTATATTTGGCCTTTGTAGTTGTGCAAATCATTTGGAATATATGACTCTAGAATGCATACTCATTATGTTTATTTCAGGTAGACCACTATGACGATAAAACCAACAGTTGCCCTGAGGGCTATACTAGTTGGTGGAGTTGCTGCATTTGCAAAAATTGGTGGCATTGTTAAAGCTGCGGGTAGTGCCAAAGTAGGTGCAGCTGCCGCTGCCATGACAGCTGCAGCAACTGCAGCCATATCAGGGTCAAAGCAGGAACAGAAGGATGCTTCTAAGCAGCCTTCAAAGTGACTTCTGTTGTTACTGGAATGCGAAGGGGAAGCAAGGAATTCCCTTCTAGTTTTGTTGAGAAAATTTGGCCTTGATGAATGAAACACTATATTATGAGTGCATTGAAATAAATTTTCCATAGCTTCACTAGAAATTGGAATCCCAATAGTCCATTAAATTTAGGAAGGTGGATTTTCGTATTTGTGCAAAGATTACATCTATTGAAGCATATTGTAGTCCTAAGACATACTCTCTTGTAGTCGTCGAATTCTGAATTCTGCCCGTGTGTTCTCTGCTGTTATGCAGAATGCTTATTTTTTTTGCTTCGATCAACTGAGAATGGGAATGCATTCATGCTGTCCCCGTCAGTTGGCATTTAGTAGTTCAAACTTCAAAGTTCAAAGCAAAAGCTTTTCACAATTTTCTCAATCTTCACAGCGATATTCAACAGCCACAAAAGGTGTAGGGGGAAGGCTTGGGTGCTTATTGTAATATTTTGGAGTCGGGACTACAATGAGACAGTGAGAAATGCTGTACCAAATTCTACCTTTTGCCGTGGCAATAGATTCATATGTTTCAATTGCTGTGGAACTGATTGGATCATATGATTGTTCAGAGAGTATATATGGTAATTAGTAAACATCCGTTAATTACAGATATTAATGCCAAAAAGTGGCACTCCTTACCAACCTGTATATTCCTCTTCCAATAAAACAAGACTCCTGAAATCTGGGTTTTGAGCCTTCGAGTTTGAGCAGGGATCCACTACGAATCCGCTGGTTTCAGTTCAGAAAAACAGATAATTATGATTGGATCTTTTACATTTTATTTTGTAGCATAAATGGGAAAAAGGAAGTTGCCTATTCAACCACCAATTCTCGTGGCACTCGACAAAAAGACGCTCACTTGAATTTTGCTAATTCCCAAATAATGATAAAACTCCTCGACCAACAAGCTGTGTATGTAAACACAACTTACAGATATGTATAACATCTGGAAGTTATAACACAGTATTCTTCCTGTTAAATGATGCATACAGGACTGTAAAATGTCTTGCTTCCTTCCATCAACTATTTTACTCATCAAACTAACTGAAACAAGAATTTCCATTATAGATAACAAAATGTTCTTTAAGACCAAGTGTGTGAATTATAGTTATGTAAATGGGAAGTTGAAATGGACACGAATACTTCTTTATCTCTCTCCTTTTATACATGCACGGGCAACAATTTTTTTTTTTTTTTTTGGTCGTGTAAATGCTTAGTCAGGAACATTTCATCCTTCAGGCCAAATACTGCTGTGAAAACATTTTAGACATCTTTTCAACCAGAAGAATTCCATATTCTTTGCTCTCTTCCTGGTATAATAACACAGTGTGGTGTTTTATGTGTTTGAATCACACCCTGATGATTTTGATGATTAGAAGCTCATAGAGCAGCATCTTAATTCATTCATCAACTGGTTGAACTGCATGTGAAGTCTGGCTGGTCAGTTGAGCTCACAGAGAGCTCAGAGCTTGCAGACTCTAACTCCAGAATAACCTGAATGAGGAGGGTCAATGCAATGATACAGTCAAATCATAAACTGAAATTGCTTTAGCATCCCAGTTTAAAACTCTTTGGTAGAAGTAATTTTGAGCAATTATTTACATGCAAGCAATCATAGTGCAGAAATCATAATGTAAAAACTGTTTTACTTGAGAATTAAGGCAGATTCAGTTAATAATAATCAATTAACCACAAAAATAAAACAGATAACAGTCTTCTATTATGGAGACATTACTTCTTGAGCATGCACTTTTCTATAAGTTTCCCTTTTCATGAATTCATGGAAAACATCATTTTTTCTGGGTAGATAAACAAATGAAAGGACATGTTCATACCACAACATTTTCCCCATCTCGAAGTATTGGAGCTGGAACATATAGGTTACACTGTGGTCCAACTGACTGCAAAAGAACCAACAACAATTTTGCATTCAAGAACTATTGAGCAACATTCAATGCTGTATATGAGAGGGCATAAGAGGCAACAAATTAAACAAAATACAATATTTTACCGGCCAATATCGTCCAACATTGAATTCATTAACAAAAGCAATCCCCTTACTCCAGCCTTTGAAAGAAAAATATGTGTCCTTAACTGTGTCAATAGTAAATTGACCTGTGTAAAAAGTTGGCTCCAGATTTTCCCCTGCCAAAGAAGGCAAATGGTGATTATCCATCAAATACTCTCAATCATATGATGTTTTGTATTTTAAAGATGCTAAACGTATTTCACGTTTCAACAAGCTTGCAGATAATTACATAATTAGAACTTACAACTTTTATCTTCCAAACTCAGGTGTGAAGATACTTTAAGGAAGTTAGAATATGCATCTGGAATAATGGAAGAGATTTTTCGGTCTTCATTTAGGTTGTGAAAGGGAATGGAGAGCATTTTCCACTTATACAAAGGTCTTCCATCCACATAAACAGAAGATAAGATGCCCTGCAAAACAGGATACTTATTTAATTACAGTTACCCAGAAAGGAATTGACTGCAACAAGAAACTATAGAATTTGTTGACTATAGGTCTTTTTGAAAGTGATCTAAATCTTTAAGTACCACAAATAACCGTATAGCATTTTTTTTAAAATTTGCATGGGTAAGCTCACAATAAATGTATGATAAGGACTCGTTAATCTTGACATTTGAACAAACTGTTTGGGTAGTCACATGAGATAGTGTGAAGAACAGGTACCAAGAGTGAGGGCAACCTCAAGCTTTCCGTGTTCTTGGCTAAATACTAAAGATAGAATGAGCCCGCTTATTTCATTTCCCACTCTCTCCACAGATGATTTCCATGTTATAGCTTCCTCTGACTAACATAGAAGATATATGCTATTAATTTAAGACAGGAAAATCATCTGCAGAGTATTCAGATCATGTATACAACAAAGACGAGAGGCAAGAAAAAAAGGCTAAAGCTACTAAGAACAAAAATTGGAGAGGCAAGAAACAAAGGCTAAAGCTACTAAGAACAAAAATTGCATCAGTGACTGCAATTATCAAGTAGCACTTTCAACTTATAGAACTTCTCATAATTAATGAAAACCACAAGTCTGACCATAAAAACTTTTGCTGCACAACTTAGAAAATGCAAATAAAGTATTAAGTGAATCATTAAAAAGACAGAAGCTCAACTAAATTGAATTGCATATAATGCATGAAAGATTAACATTCACTTATACACATCTAGATGAAAGATTGGCACAATTAGAAAGGACAAACACACACAATACTTGTGGACAAAACTGATAATAGATTCACCAGAGAACTAGTTCAGGGATTTCTACCTTCCTGTCAAATATGTATGGCCCATAGTTCAGATGACCCATGTTTTCAACCTACAAATGCAGAAAAATGTCAACAAATTGAAAGTTGTGCTTATCATCAATGCCAGAAGAAAACAGGTTTGGAGAAAGGAAAAACAATCGAAGGAGACTTCTTCTCTGACTGAAATGTAAGCTTTATTTAGTAGGAATTTAAAATAAAATAAAAAAAAATTGTGAAGTTTTCTAAGCATTACATATAAACTATGACCATCAAGGGTGGCTAAGATTTCCACTACAATTGGTGGTGCAAGAAGACTTTTGGGCAGAGTTCAGCAAATCATGATGTCTAGTTATCAATGTTTAAGCCCTATTAAAAAAATATAAAATAAATAAATAAAATGTTTAAGCCCCATTTATTTACATACAACCATGCAAACCACGTTAGTCAAATGCTACCGATGTTTGTGTGTAAGATAGAACAACCTCCCCCCTACTCTGCAGGCCAAAAACCAATAAGAGATGTAGTGATATGAGAAAACCTTGGTAGAAGAAAAATAACAAAAGGGAAAAAAAAAAAAACAAAAAATAAGGAAAGAAAGCACCAACTTAAGTTCTTCAGAACATTATAGGGCAAGAGCAATTGAAAATGGACAGGAAGAAAAGGACCATATCTAGATGGGTTTAAATTATGGTTATTATAAGAGAACTTTATAAGAAAAGTTTAAAGAGCCATTTTACTTTTGTAATACTTGCATAGTTTCGGAACTGCTAAAAGGGAAAGAGAGAGAGGGGGGAGCAACAGACTACCAATTATATTCTGGTTTAATTTGATTAATCAGAAGAAGGGCAAAAGCAGAGAGAGAGGGGGGAGGGAGACAGAGAGAGGGGGGGAAGGGAGGGAAGGAGGGAGTCTCTACCAAAATATATATTTTAGTGCGGCTGACAGACTGTTAGTATAAGGAAGGTGAATGGGTTTATTTGACCCTCTCATGATGGTGCCAACGTAAATTGGCCTTTTCCTATGATCTTCAGAAGTACATGATACAAACACTTGAGCTCTGTCATGCACCTGCAATAAGAGGATACATAAAGACATCACAATAAGGCTTTTTTGACATGCATAACTTCCTACTTTTCATTCCTTCAGTTGCAAATGATACATGCAATTTGTGTATTCAAAAGTCACTTTTTGACTCGCACAGAGTATCAAACTACCATATGACCACCAATGTAAGCCTTGTAGTACAAACAGAAATGCCTCACCTTTGGTATGGACAACACACTTCTATTGCCTTTTGAGGTGTACTCCGATGCATATAGTACAAAGCCAAACATCTGAAGCATTAAAAAGAAAAGCAAAAAATATATATTATATATATCATCCAGCCATTTGACTATTTTGAAGAACCATGAACACAAATTTTTTAAACTTAAAAAGATCTTCACCTTATTTAATTGTGTACCTGACCAATAGACTCCATTGACAGTGGGCTTTCTGATTCAACTACTGAAATGTGGTCTTGACCATCAACTATATCAAAAAGAAAAGCTGATTTCTGTAACCTAATACGTCCATATGCGGCTCTTTCATTATCGGGAGGAACTGAAATGGGTGCTACCATGCTGTATTTTGCAATCACTCTTTGTAGAGCTGAAAGCAGTATGACACAGGTTTATCAAGAAAAGAACAGGTAATCCTATTAGGCAGCATTATTAAGAAAAGACCAGCTTTGATGAAGATTCAAAGAAAAGAATCAAAGAATCGGGAGATGGATAGCAGAGGCACCCTATAATTACAAATTTCACGAGAACAAAAGCAGAAAAGTAGAAAAATGAGCTGGTAACATTAGAAGTCCAAGCCACATTGTTTTCATCCATCCAATAACCAAAGTTTCAGGGAGACAAAAAAATAATTCCATCTTACTATACCTCCATTCATTCTCTACCTTGAAAGGAAAATGAATAAAATATCTCATTTGCTCTTGATTCAAACTCTCAGGAGAAGTAGAAATCACACTTAGCCAATTCATAGTCAAGACAAAGAAAAGCCTATCATGTTCTTCTTTTCACTTTCTCCTTGTCTCTGGGTATTAAGGTTTTTGATTTCCTTTAGATTGTCTCTTTGTATTAGGCAAAAGTAAAAGCCCATCATGTCCTCTGTTTCCCATTCTTACATATTACTAATTCATGATTAAGTTATGCAAAAGTAGCAATCTGTGCATAAAATTCTCAAAGATTGACACCAACTCTTCAAAAGAATAAAGGGAAAAATAGGAAAGGGGTGGAGGAGGGGGATAGGAGGCTGAAACTGGTTCAGAATCATCAAAACAATAAATAAATAAATTTCCAGATCTTACCATCCCACTTAATTACTTGTTAACCTTTGGATAAAGGTCTCTGGAGTTGCATGAAACATGTTTTTTATAACATCTGAACAAAATATCATGACATCCATTTCCATGAAGATCACTCTTTTTGAAGCAGAAAAAAGAAAACGGAGTACTGTTCTATAAATGTTTACTCAGAGAACACATAGTAGATATCAAGATTTCACTTTGACCTTTGTACTTCACATTGTCCACATCACCAGATTCTCCAATAGGTGCATCCTAATTGAAAGATCATGGCACTTTGATGAGGAAGAACTCATTAACCGTATTGACATTATAACTCAGCACAAAGCCAAAAAAGTTTAAATCACTCACATAGTCATAAGATGTAAGATCAGGCTTGTAGTCTGACTCATCCATACCAGTGTTTGCACCATTGTAAAACCCAAAATTTGTCCCTCCATGTGCCATCTGAAGATCAGAGAAATATTTTTCTACTGTAAGGTAGCAACAATAGGAGCAGATAAAAGGTCTGAGTTTAGAACTATACATAGAGCACAACAGATGCATTCATTGATAAAATCTTTTCTAGGGAATCTGCAGTAAAAGTTGCACTTGTGCTTGCAATTTTCTCCC
Source organism: Cinchona pubescens (assembly GCA_025175665.1). Classification (NCBI taxonomy): domain Eukaryota; kingdom Viridiplantae; phylum Streptophyta; class Magnoliopsida; order Gentianales; family Rubiaceae; genus Cinchona; species Cinchona pubescens. The sequence continues at coordinate 1,797,960 of JANKKI010000066.1, forward strand.
CCCAGTGTTCTCGTAAGCCAACCAGTGTAAAATTCCCTGAAAGAACAAAAAATTATGAATATAAATGAAGCTAATTTGGTAGCAGGAAAAATAGACAAGTCAAAGCGAAATACTCACGCAGAAAGAGGTGGTGATTTCCCTGGTTCATTGAACTTCTTTTGCAATGCAAATATGGGACTTGGATCATCCCCAGTTGTGAAGTCCACAGCTAAAGCAAAAAACCCAAGAACAATAACTAACAAAGCTGTTAATGTAAAACCAACATCCAATCAAGATGCAAGGCCAAGTACTAGTAACCTTCAGTTCTCTTTTTCTTATCCTTTAAGTACTTAATTTTACTGAAATATACATCATTCACTGCATGACAGTGCTCCAAAATTCTTAAGTTAGAAAACAGAGTACTATAGATCCAGTTTGGCTTTTCCAGTAAATTGACCAACACATTTTCGTAGATACATCAATCAATTCAGAGTGAAAAAAGCCTATTGTAAATTCTGAGCCTAATTTACAGAAGTTTTTGGTGGGACAAAAAGCATAAAAAGAATCTACTTAAGGTACTTGCTTTAGATGTCTTAATGCTTGATCCATGTATTACCAAAAGATTCAGAGATTAATATGTCTCAGAATACAGTTTATTTTTTACACATTATGACCTAGACTGAGAACTTGCATGTTGTATTCTGAGAGATAATATGCCTCAGAATACAGTTTATTTTTTACACATTATGACCTAGACTGAGAACTTGCATGTTGTATTACATTAGCTTTGAGCATGAAAATCAAGCAATCACCCTAATGAAGATTGTAAATGTGGTACAAATGTATACATTGTAAAAATCATGAAACTAAAAGGGATCAAGAGTAAAAGATATCAAAAGAAGCAAAGTTGACAACATATAGACATTTACTGTGGATAACTGAGAGTAGAGAGATTGTAATGCAGATTTTGCTATATTAGCTAGTATATAAAATAAATCTTTCTTTGCAAAAGTTGACTTCTTGCCTGAAAAGACAGCATCTCCTTCAGAAATTGTTCCTTTCTCAAGAGTTTCTCTTGAACCTCCATCCGTTGTATACCTGCACACTATCAACTTATCTTTACTCAGTTGAAGACAGTAAAACCAGAAACTAATTGATCCTGCCACAGCAAATACCTCAAACCACTTCAACAGTTCAAGTTGATAGAAACCTTTCTACGCATGTACATGAATACTGAAAGAAACATAATCACAAGATATTTTGGAAGAATGTTGGAACAACCTTACTGCATAAGCAGACGTCTATACAATGGACAACTTACAAGATTACATCATCTCCAAGGTGTCCTCTTGCTAATTTGACCAAATGATGCAGGTAAGCTTTATCGTTCCCATAAGAACCAAATTCATTTTCAACCTGCATATAGCATACATTTCAGTATTGTCCATCTACATTATATGACCTCGTAAAACAAGAGGGTGCGTAAGAGTACATAAAAAAATGGTAAAGAATCTTGTGGCATCAAAACAAGGTCATTTCTTTTGCAATAAGAATCTGCATTCTCCATGTGGATTGTCAGAATGCGACATTCTAAGGGGATGGTGGTAAATAGGATTTTTCATGGAAGCCTCAAGAAACAACTCAAACAGATTTGCCTGCATGTCTGTTGAAATATAGGGACATCTAAGGGGTTGAAGTTCAGAATGAAATCTAAAGGAAAATTTTTTAATTAGAGAGCCATCAAATCTAATCTTATAAGCTACCTATTGGTCCACGTGGATTGTCAAAATGCGAACTTTTAAGGGGATGGTGGTAAATAGGATTTTTCATGGAAGCCTCAAGAAACAACACAAACAAATTTGCCTACATGTCTGTTGAAATATAGGGACATCTAAGGGTTGAAGTTCAGAATGAAATCTAAAGGAAAATTTTTTAATTAGAGAGCCATATAAGCTACCTATTGGTCCAATGTAATAATCAATTTTGTTACTATGTTCTATAGGACTGTGCAGAACCCCACACCATCTCCCCCCCATTCAAAACAAAAAAAAAAGAAAAAATG